>CM064545.1:39232443-39247443 GCA_032716605.1 Paralithodes platypus | reverse complement strand
TTGCTACAGGAAACAATATCGCTTATATATTCTTGATTTATCCCTTTTTTATTGTATATACTGAATGGGATAAATATGGAATAAATAAATACTGTTAAAAATCAGTACATGAATTTCCATTATATTTTACTTCCTATTATTCTGAAAGTATCAAAAATGTTTATGTAAGGTTACTTACTATATATATATATATATATATATATATATATATATATATATATATATATATATATATATATATATATATATATATATATATATTTCCTATTTTTTTCGGGGGGGGGGGGGACTAAAGACAGAGCCCGAATAGGGACCCCACAACAGAAAACAATGAACACACAAAAACAAAATACAAATTCACACACATCTAGGCCATCCAGAAGACCCAGAGACCAGGATCACCAAGGTCCCTCTAAATCTAATGATATAAAAATCTTAGTAATCTACACATCAAATTTTAACTAACCACAGCACAATAGAAAAAAACCCATTGTACTATAAAGACAAAAATATGCATTTAATTGAGTACTATCCGTTCCATTAAGGGGGTAGTACTCGCTTCTCCCTCATGTTTAGCATACTAGCTTTGAAGTTTTAATACGTTTGTTTCATTAGTTTGGCGTTTTTGAGACCTTTCGCCTAATTTTTTTGTTAATATTAAGACCTTTCGTGCCCTTTAGGTGTCGATTTTTTCCTGGCGAGCGAAAGCGAGCCTCTAATTTTAGAAAGAGCCAGCCTTCGGCCAGGATATTTTTCTACCGAAAAATGTACAAATTTATCTTGAAAGGGGGTCTAGGGGGTGTTTTTCTGAGCTTGATGGAAAACTAGCGATGAAACTCAACAATATATTAATAAATATATATATAGTATATATAGACCAAAAACCAAGCACTACAGTATACCCCTTAAGCATCTGTTGGCTGGCTACTCTGAGTCCTTTATGTTTCATTTGTTAGCTGGCAGGAAATTGTCTTGTCTCCTTCATTACACACTTTTATGTTAAGTTTGCTGTTAATTTCGAGCAATTGGCATTAATATTATGCTAAGATATGGCAGGTAATAATGTGTCTATTGATTATAGATATATCATCTGATAAGGGAACAAACACCAGGTGAGAAAACAATATATACTGTATATACTGTATATATGCAGTATATATATATATATATATATATATATATATATATATATATATATATATTTTTTTTTTTTTTTTTTTTTTTTTTTTTAACTCGTAAATGGAAAGTAACACAAAGGTTTATTTTCATCAATTTTATTTCGGCAACTATGGTCTGGCAGCATCTGAATTAAACGTTCATAGAAATCATAAAAAATAATCTCCAATGAATCTAGTGGCCGAAAACAATACAAATGAGATCTCCGAACCGTTGTCAGGAAAAGGTTGTCGAAATTTTGTTTATACTGTACTCTGTTGTGACTTGCAAACTTTGAAGCTCCTCATTGGTTCTGTAAATTCCTAATAGATTTCCGAGGTTCCAAATCCTATCTTCAGGCTACTAATATGTTTTTTTTAAATTTCCAATTGACTCTTGAGGCTCCCAAATTGTACTTTGATGCCCCCAATCGACTCTTTATGCTCTCAGGCGAATCTTGATTTTTCCAAGCGACTCTCGATGCTCCCAGTCGACTCTTTCGGCCTCCAATTGATCCTTAAGGCTACCAATCGACTCTTGATGTTTCTTTATTGACCCTTGCAGCTCCTAATTGTCTCGTGATGATCCGAATACTTTCGATGGTACCAATACGCTTGTCAGGCTCCCCATAGGCTCTCGAGATTCACACTTGGAAAGCTGAAAACAAATATTTGGTTTACAAGATAACATAATTTACAGACACAGTAGTTATATTTGGACTTTCATCTTATAGAGTCATTTTTTCTAATGTACGGAATTAGAGTAAAACTATTTACATCTGTCAAGCATCAACACTAAGATACAAAATTAAATGTGGAAGTAACATGGTAATAAAAATTACAACCTACACATACATAGACTCTGCATGCTCCCAATTGACTCTTGAAGTTCATAAAGGGCATTGTATGCTTCTAATCGAGTCCTTAGTCTCCCAATCGGTTCTTGAGGTTTCCAGTGAACTTTTGTTGAAGATTTATCCAGTTATCTGCAGTAAATGGTGTTCGGAAACGTTTGTATCTGTGTAAAAAAAAGTAGTAGCTTAACGTTAGACAAAATTAGATTTGATTCAGTATTTCCTTATTTAAGCATGCAATATTACAAAATGCTTTCGTAATAGTTTCAACAATCTATATTCAACATAGATATAACAAAAGGAAGTTGAATAGCCTACATAACTGTTTCAGATATTACACAAAACAAATTCCAAACCACTGAAGGTTCTAATGTATAATTTAGATAGGTTATTATATCACATCGAGAGTACGAACAAATAAATACCGTGTCACACTACTTACAGATTGTAACCTCATGTACATAATGTAGTGTAAAAGCACAAGTGCAATCATTAGAGTATAAATATATTCATAAAACATGCATAGGAAACACAAAAACTTCCTTACTTACTCCAAAAAAATAAAATAAGAGTCTCACAAAAACTCTATGGTGTTTGCGCACCAAGTTCAAACACCAAAATTCATAAGAACATAACACAATTTGACAATAGCTGAGTTCGTGGGTCTGGGAAAGTCTGACAGATCCGATTAAAACTGACTGTCATACAACATTAAAGGGAATTATTTTATAGACAAAATAATTCATTTTGGTCATACCAAAAATTGTTGTGGATATGCACAGATTTACAGTATAGCATGAAGCCTACATTATGAGGACATACTGTACATACACAGTTACACACACATATGATTGATGCATGAATATGAACATGTCAATATAGTGTGCAAGAAGAATGAAATACATAGACAATTATAGATATAACTGCTGCTCTTCCAGTCTCCTCCACCAGTTCCTGAAATGTAAAAACATGTTAGAAATTGCATGTAAATAATTCCTAAGGTTTTACATATTATGGTCCAAGAAATGCATAATACATAATAATTGCCATTAATAAAGGTACAGGTAGATATAACATAATACGGTCTTTAGAACATTTAGAAAGCAATATCATAGGATGTAAAAATGTCAACAAACCATTTGGACACCCGAGACACCAGCATTCCGAGAAAGATAAGTGCATACCATACAAGTGTTTCCATGTTTCCATCATGTATATACTAGCATCATATAAATGAAATTTCGAAATGTACAGTTTTGCTTGCTCACATGGTATTGCCATTAATTTGGTGTAAAAATCATCAAAGCTGAGACTATTTAATGATTGTTCCTGTGTTCTAGTTTTACACTATGACAAAAGTTTCCGTGAAAACATAATATTTTTGCCCTTGGAACATGGGATATGCATCTTGTATGATAGCTAAGAGAGAGAGAGAGAGAGTGACTGAGAATATGAGTCAACCAAAACACTAGGCTACCTGGGGCACAGCATCCAGCACATTGGTTTTTGCAATACCGGAAGTCCGTAATTAGAATACCGTTACCACACTCCTCTTTTGTCTTGACACACGAACCAAGCAACTCGGTACACCTCCACTTGTTCCGGCACGTGGCAGGTGGACTTGTTGGTAATGGGCCTGGGAGAAGAGAGATTAGGTCGGAGAGAAAAGTTTTGACCAGGGTTTATAGAGCTTTATTACACTCATTAGCCCTTAGACTCGTGGAAAAGAAAGATCGATGAGTGGGCCTAGGGCTTATAGAGCTTTACTACACTCATAAAAACTCATGGATGGGGGGTGAGAGGGGGAGGCTTTGACTAGGGTTTATAGAGCTTTATTGCACTCGTTAACCCTTTGACTCCTGGGTGGGGTCAGAGAGGGAGGCTTTGGTTAGGGTTTGTAGAGATTTAGGAGAAGAACGATTGATGAAGGAAAGGGGAGAGAAGGTTAAGAAAAGCATGCGAGTAAAGACAAATGGAAGGTTATGAGATTGTGGAGATTCAAGGTGTAAGTGCAGGGGGACCAATATTACCCACACAACTACAAGGGTACCATCATTACCTACACATCAACTACACAGCTTCTCTCTTGTAAGGGTAGAACTGAGCAACAATTAATACTTACGACTGTACAACGGACGAATATTATACATACAGTATAATTATACATATTTTTAATCATGAAGCATCTTAAAGAAATGTTTGACTGAATCTCAAGCGATTTGTACTTGCCATGGCTGGTTGGTGAACAGAAGCACATTTCCAGTAGCTGCGAAAACACTCCATATACTTGCATAGATAAGTGGAGCCTTTGTGCCTCATAAACTATAAATATTATAGAAAAAACTTATACCTACATACTTACATCTATGTTGTTGGCCTTAATTACATATATGAAAAATATATAAATTATTAAAATATTGGTAGGCTTATTTGTGAACCTACCAATTATAATACACAATTATACATATTAAACAAATCTTGCCTCGCTCGGATATATTAACAAAATCTTGCTGTTCATATTATTGGAATTATTTGCCTTTCGAATCACTATAATATAATTTAGTATACTGTACACATATAAAACTGTTTTGATTTTATACAAAGTTTCCTTCATTGCAAGGATAGAAAACCTTTCAATTATCACAAACTGATGCACAACCAGAACAAAATTAATAATGGAATAATGCAATAATAATACATAGGAGTGATATACTGTATATATACATGCGATATAAATATATGCATATCAATTCTGTAGAAAGAGAAAAGAAATATTAGTTAATATTAATATTATATAAATGCTGTTCTTCCAGTCTCCACCATCTTATGATCTTACTCCTCTACAAAATAGGTCACCTAGGATCCTGAAAGGTAAGAAGGGTCTTAGGCAGTGCATGTGAAGGGAGTATACAGCATTAGATATAGCAAAACAAAAACTAATAATATATAATATATATATATATATATATATATATATATATATATATATATATATATATATATATATATATATATATATATTAACTAATGTATTTACCTAATATTGAACTTAACATCAAAACTGATAATTATGGTCACTTAATATTGAAACTGGTAATTCTGGTCACTTAATATTGAAACTGATAATTCTGGTCACTAAATACTGAACCTTGTATTTAAGTTCTGGTAATTTAATATTGAAAATAGTAATTCCAGTAAAATCAAAGTTAATCTAGCAACATTAACCCGCTGAGCGCTAGAAGGTCTTTGCAAATTTATATAAAGTTTGGGTATAATTTCATAGCTATGCATCATGCAAACAATATTTGATGGAAAACAATATTAGACTTGCTTGATAGACATACATATCAATATACAAGATATAAGTTAAACTGAGAACGTACAGTGAATATTACTAGCAGCCAGGGAGTTAATGAGATGCACTATAAAACATTGCCTAAAAGCTAGTGATGCCAACTATTTTAACTATTACCAACATAAATAAAAATAAATATAAGTGAAACGTTACTCTCAAACTTTCTTCTACTCAACAGCTGAGCTCTGGAACTCTCTCCCAGAATCAGTCTTTCCCTCTTCCTATGACTTAAATTGCTTCAAACTCCGTGTGTCCAGGCATTTTGGATCGAACGTCCCTTGATTTTGGCCCTGTCACTCTTTCAACTATGGGGGAGACACTCGCTATAGGCAGTTATGCCTTTTGCCTCCCTCAATCACATAGAAAAAAAAAAAAAGTAAAATATAAATAAGAAATGTAAAAAAACTTGTTCATTTTACCTGGGACACAGCAGCCATAGCAACCCTTCCCTTTGCAGTATCGTTTTTCGGTCAGCACAACACCGGTACTACAGGCGTCCTTCGACTTGACACAAGTGCCGCCTAGGTCAGTACACCGGAACTTGTTTTTGCATTTACCGGCTTTGGGGCAGGGAGAAGAGAGAGATAAAGGGCATTGTTAAAAAGATTTCCCAATCTGTATGGGTGCACAGTTAAAAAAAATCCCCTAGCTTAAATGATTGCACTGTTAAAAGATTCCCTAGTCTTTACAAGTATACTGTTTAAAGGCTTCCCTAGATTATTACAAGTGAACGGCTAAAAAGATGTCCAAGTCGTTCTCATTACAGGAAATTATGGGCAAGGTATTTTGCTTCTAATATAACTCTAGCCTAAATAAAATTATCTATTTGTATTCCACAAATCATCATAGTACTTAAACTGGGATGAACTTCTTACTGTCCAAATCAATGGGTACTGGGTTGTGTGTGCCAAAACCTTCAACTGCTTTAACCTGACTTTAAGAATCCAGCAGAAGTGATCCTAGACATACTGAAGAAACCAATGGATGCTACAGCCACAACACCTCCATCGAAATTAAACTTGGAAAGAATGGCAAAATCCTAAAAACTATGAGTCTATGATTGGAGCTACACTAACCTTACCTAGCCCTAACAAACAACAATATCACCCAGTGGTAACTCAAAAGACTCAAGAAGCTTTACTACACCATCGCTGGCCGAACATGAAGTTAAGTATAGTGGTATGATAAGGCCCTGTACATATATATCTGATCTGTGTGCTTGATCTTTAACTATGCTAGAATCCTAACTTTAATAATACAATCGTTGAGAGATGGATAAAGACCTACGTAAGCAACAGCCACATGAGCCACTGCAATATCATCTCTGCCTGAACATAATTTTTTGTCTAGCGATAAATGAGTCAAAATCCTAAAAGCTGTAAGCCTAAAGTTTTAAGGGGAGACTGACCGTTGGTTTGGTCTATTAATTCATTTTATATATTTTTTTTTTATTTCCTCCCTAGACCTCCATCAAGCTTAGAAAAAACACCCCCTAGACCCCCCTTCAAGATAAATTTGTAAATTTTTCGGTAGAAACATTTCCCGGCCGAAGGCCGGTTCCTCTTAAATTTGCAGGCTTGCTTTCGCTCGCCAGGAAATAATCGACACCCAAATTGCACGAAAGGTCTTAAAATTGACAACGAAATGGGGCGAAAGGTGTTAAAATCGCCAAACTAATGGGCCGAACGTCTTATAATTTCGAAACTAGTGGGGCTAAACATTAGGGAGAAGGGGGTCCAGAAAAACGGTCTGCCTCTCCTTAAGTACTCTAATCCTAACATAAATCAAATCGTGTAGTGATCGCTAAAGAACCTACATATGCAACAGCCACATGAGACACTGCAATATCATCTCTGCCTGAACATAATTTAGTGTCTAGCGAAGAGTCAAATTCCTAATATAAAGCCTGTAAGCCTAAAGTTATTTTTTTGCCTATATATTGTCTTTGTCCCAGTTATGGTTTGGTTAGTTTGCAAGTTTTACATTTTAACTCTAATCCTAACATAACTAATAGTGATAGCTAAAGAACCTACGTATGCAACATCCACACGCGGCGCTGCTACACCACCTCCTGCCGAACTTGAATTTTCCAACGCAGCTGACATCATCGCCCTGGCACACCCCACCCTTATTCGAGCACTTGTCCTTGATGTTGCAAGACCCGGCTGGAAATGGAAAAGTTGATTAGTAGCCAATCCAAATTAGTACCACATGTGAATGTTCTTGCCTGTGAGTTAAATCTGCAGATTTTGCATACTGTACTAAGGAATGTGTGGCTTACTGAGAATATTGGATAGCTATAATATTGTTGTCTTAATCAAACTTGTCCTTTGTAATATCTCCGTAGACGTAATCATTCTGTGACATTAACAAACTGAAATGTAACAGAAAGACATAATCACACTTTCTTGACATTTTGACATTTGTTACCGTCTACGGAGATATGGGATTATTTATTAGATTAAATTACAGCTATCAATTTTTTAAGTCTTGTGAATTGTAAGTCCATCGACACATTTATTCCCACTTATGTATCTCGCTCTCTCCCTCTCTCTCTCTGCGCTTGCAATTAATTATTTTCCTTCTCCAATAAGCCATCCACACACTTATTTCACCTTACGTCTCCCCCCCCCCCACCCTTCACTCTCGCTCTCTCTCTCTCTCTCTCTCCAATATGCCACCTGCACATTATTTTATTTCACCTTACGTCTCCTCCTCCCCCTCCCCCCCCCTTCTCTCTCTCTCTCTCTCTCTCTCTCTCTCTCTCTCTCTCTCTCTCTCTATCTCTTTTTTTATATAAACATTGCTTATTATATGAGGTGCGCTATTGAGTTTAGTGCATTTCTCTCTCTCTCTCTCTCTCTCTCTCTCTCTCTCTCTCTCTCACTACTTACGTGTATCTCCTTCCTTATAGCAGCAGACACAGTCACTGCTGGTACAATAGTTGCCCTGGGTATTGGTCACCTGGGTCTCCTTCCTCCGGCACCCTCTCCTGGACTTACGGCACTTCCCTCCAAGAGTCGTACACGAGTTCAAAGCCTGGCACTCTGGTCAGGAAAATAAATAATGGCTTAACTTTGATTTTAGTACTCTCAAGGAAAACAAAAATGTAATAGTTTATGTTTTGGCATATAAAAATAATACTATAGCTTACATCTTTGAACAGCAAAAATAATATATATATATATATACCGGTATATATATATATATATATATATATATATATATATATATATATATATATATATATATATATATATATATATATTATATATATATAATATATATATATATATATATATATATATATATATACCGGTATATATATATATATATATATATATATATATATATATATATATATATATATATATATATATATATATATATACAGTATATACTGTATATAACTATATATATATATATATATATATATAATCTAAAATAAATTAGTTAAATCTTCAAGAGTTGTTACAGATTTATGGTATCTTACAAACACAATAACAGACGTAGGACTTACTCAATTTAGTCTCCACACCTTGCCGCACTGCCTTCCCTGTTGAGAGACCAATAGTTAGATAGATACGTAGATATGGTGGCGGTGTAGGGGGTAGGGTTTATTTGTTGGTCAATTTATTCATTTCTGTCTCGAGTTGGCCACCACCAGAAAAAAGGGGGAATGGGCCTGAGCAAATAGATAGATATATAGATATATTTATTTTTTTAGTTTCCTTGCTAGACCTCCATCAAGCTTAAGAAAATACCCCCAACACCCCTTTCAAGATAAATTTGTACATTTTTCGGTAACAAATTTCCCGGCCGGTTAAGCATGAGGGAGAAGGGGGTCCAGAAAAAACAACTACCCTCCCCTTAACCCTGTCAGTATTTATGACACAGTTCTTCATAATATTAATTCTGGCTAATTCAGTACCAGGGACCTCCTCTTCATCATATTGTGGCAACTATTAGAAGGCTTTATTCAGCTTAGGAAAGACCCCCTAGCAATAAGAAGACTGCAAACTATCTCAACCAACCCTTTTCACTACCACAGATCCTTCCTAAGCAGCAACAATACCGTCCAAGTATAGCTAGAATATAATATAACTCACGTCGCTGGTACTCTAAAGTCGGTATCACACGAGCGTTTTTTCCCTCAACATTTATCCTCAAAACTGGTCTGGCAGCTTATGAGATCAACATTTACAATATTTCGGTTACCTAAATTCATCTATCGACAGTCTAGTTTCCGATACCAGTGCAAAATATTCCAGAAATGTTGCCAGATTTTTTTTTATAATCGAATGTTGACTATAAAAACTCTAGTGTGATACCGGCTTTAAGGGTTAATAAAGAGTTAGGAAGGATCAGTGGGTAATGGGAGGGTTAATATAGAGCGTTTGTACCCCTATAATTCAGTCCCTAGAGGTCCTCCCTAAGCTGAATACAATCACCTAATGTTAGCCAGATTACCATATACAGTCCATATTACGAAACAAATGTATAATATGGAAATGGGGTTGTGATATGATAGCAATAATAGTGCTTGTGATGGATGGAGAGATTATGATGTTCTTCTCTCTCTCTCTCTCTCTCTCTCTCTCTCTCTCTCTCTCTCTCTCTCTCTCTCTCTCTCTCTCTCAATAATTTATATACGTAATGGAATAGATTATGATGCTCTTTTCTTCTCTCTCTCTCTCTCTCTCTCTCTCTCTCTCTCTCTCTCTCTCTCTCTCTCTCTCTCAATAATTTATATACGTACTCGACCTCAATATGCATATACTATCAAAATATGCTCCCTGCAGCGTGTATGCTGATATATCATAAAAAACGTATACACACGTTATCCATACACACATACATACACGTCACCAACACACACACACATACACATACACACACCTGTTGTTCCATACCCTAGACACCACAGATGTTGGACAATAACTCAGACACACACACACACACACACAGAAACACCTGTTCTCTCTCTCTCACTATCATTCTCTCTCACTAGCACATATATTCCATACACGTGTGCATAATATTACTCGTACACATCACAATCACAATATTCGCTTAACAATCAAAGTATACTCAAAGTTATGTATATAATTCTAGTGTTCTTAACTCCTGGATTTGATGACGTATTTTTACACTGTATTTTGGTTATCATTAGAAGATTGTAAGCAAATTAGGAAGGATCTCTAGGAATCAAAGGGTTAAATATATTCTTATTTAACTCAAGATTGCTACCACAAATCCTTTTATAAATGGAACAAAATCGTCTAATAAAAGCCAGAATAAACAGTCAAAACGCGGCATAAAGATCAAAGTGGTAAGTGGTAGCTAACTAATAATACCGTAAACTATATAATTATTCAGATCACCAACTATTTTCCATGACCCAGATAATAGCAGAGTAGAAGCTATAATATTGTAGAGGTATTGAGTCATACAAACTAGCAAATAAGAATTGAGGCCACTACTGTCATCTATATCCGAGGTCTGTCCTAAACTGAATAGCATCGTGCTGTGGAGACCTTGTGACAGCCTTGATCTAAAAAAAATAAAAAATAAAATGTGTTCTGCATTATAGGCTACATTCAAACTGTACTTTTCACACACACACACACACACACACATACACGAGATATCTTCGTTCAATAATAATAATAATAATAATAATAATAATAATAATAATAATAATAATAATAAATCTACAAAAGTTCATAAGTATACTATACATAAGAATATTATGTTATGAGCTAGATCTATTTAAGGGGTTTGGGTAGCTACTGTGGGTGAATTTTTAATTTAGTTCAACTACTCCCAGATTGTTTTCATTCCTCTGTAAAAATGTATTCAAAGTTATTTTATTACTCATTCAATCTCCGGATTATCCTAGATACTCAGATTATTAGTATTATAAATATTATTATTACTACTACTACTACTACTACTACTACTACTACTACTACTACTACTACTACCACTAATAGAAGTAGTAGGTTACATAAAGTTTTGTCATGAAGAAAAGCAAAGGGAAGGAAACCTGCTTACATTACTGAGATATCTATTGATATGCAATAGTGTAAGCATTGGTCGCTCTTCTGTGATCCATTACATACAAAACATATTGTCAGCCTTGTCAGATATCAAATCAACTGTCGAGGACAAACACGCGCAGGTATTATATCCCAACAAAAATACACATACATCACACGGTATAAACATTTCCACACACACAATATGGAATAAGAAGCCTACATTTCAACCCAAGTAAAACAAAATAAAAATAAAAATAATAAATAAATAAATAGGATACTGACCCTGAACGCAGCACCTCCCCTTAGAACAAGACGAGGCACCCTTGAGGAACCTCCCGGGGCACCCTTCGTCAGTAGTCACGCATTTCCCGGGGCATCCTCTCTGGTATAATGGGATACAGAGATTGAGAGGCATGGTTGAATAGAGATAAAGAGATGCTGATAGAGAGACATTAAACACGATAAGGAGACATTCAACAAGATTGGCAGACATGGTTGAATAGAGATAAAGAGATACAGATATGGAGACATTCAACAAAATAGGAGACATAAAACATGATTGGGAGGCATGGTGGAACAGAGATAAACATATAAAGATAGGGAAACATTCAACAAGATAATTGGGAAGACTTGGTTGAACAGAGATAGAAGGATAAACATTGGTAGACTTGAGGTTGAATAGAGGTAGATAGATAAAGATAAGTAAAAGTATATAATAATAACGAAATAAATGTTGGGATTAGACAACATTAAAGAGACAATTACACAGCATGACAAGAAGAGGAGGAGGCAGATAGAAGAAAGAAGATAAATGTCAATATTTAACAATTGTGTATATCAGTATATGCATATTGAAAAATATGTATTCATTTATAAATTATTTTATATATTTTCAAAGCATTAAGAACGAAAGTAAATAATCCGATCCTCACCTTTTTCTTTGTGATTTTTGGCTTTCCTGCAGTCTTCTTGGGCTTCTTTTTATTCTTGGGTTTCTTGGATTTTCTCTTTGGATCTTTCACTTTCTTGGATGCCTTTCTGGAATTGGCCTTGCGCTCTTTATTTCTCTTATTATTTCTGTCCAAACTGTTGAAACCCTTCGATCGTGATTTATTCTCTGTTTTGCGGGGCTTATTCTTCCTCTTGCGAGGCTTTCCCTTCAAATTCTTGCCTTTTTTAGCAGCTTTACTCTTGATTTTCATTTTTCTGGGTTTTGGACTTTTACGAATATTTTTAGAACTCTTACTTCCAGATTTCTTCTTGTTCGACTTTTTGGCCTTTTTCTTGTTCGAGAATTTGGGTTTTTTCTGGGTTCTGGCCTTCTTGGGCTTATATTGGGCTTTGTATTTTTTCTTTGACTTTTTGGGCTTCTTCTGAGCTTTGCCCTTTTTGGGCTTCTTCTGAGCTTTGCCCTTTTTGGGCTTCTTCTGAGCGTTGACCTTTCTGGACTTTTTCTGGGTTTTGTCCTTTCTGTTCGATTTTTTGGGGGTCTTCTGAGTTTCGTCCTTCTTGTTCGAAATTTTGGACTTCCTACGGGGCTTGCGGACTTTTCTAGAATTTGCTTTGTTATTCTTTTCAGTCCTTTCTTTCTTCGTTAGTTTGGGTTTTCTCTGAATCTTGCGGATACTGTTAGAGTTACCTTTGCCTTTTTTCACTTCATTCTTATTCTTTGCAAACTTGGTTTTACTAATCTTGCCTCCTTTACGTCTCTCTTTTCGATTACCCATTTCTTCCATTTCATCGAGATCATTGTGCTCTCTAATCCTCACTTCGACCAGTTCCTCCGAAGCATCAGAGTCAAAAGTAGATTGAAGTTCTAGTGGAGAGTCTAAAACCTCATCCAGTTCATCAATGTTGGAGTCGGGGTCAAAATGGTCTTGCTCAAAGGAGTGAAAATGGTTTTCATGTTCCAGTGACTCAGAGGGGTCAAAATGGTCTTGATGTTCCAATGGCTCAAAATGGTCAAAATGGTCCTGAATTTCAATATGTTCAGAGGATTCAAAATTGTTGTGATGTTCAGATGGCTCAGAGGAGTCAAAACGGTCATAGATTGCGTCACGATCGGAAATGAACTCGCCAATATCCTGAAGATTTTCCTGATCGGTGTTCCCGTGAACCATGCCCGTCAGTGCTAAGACCAGGCACAGCGACCAGGTACCTAGCGACCCCATGGCTGCCTGAGCAAGTGGGACAATATTTTTAGATATTTTGTTCAATAACTTGAAATAAATTTACAAATAATGCTCAAAAGGAACAACATTATTAGCAATAATTACAACTTTCAATAGTTTAACACATTATACTTTTGTAAATATATAAATGTTTCCTAGTGAACTCCGATTTTGTAGTGCTTAGGCTTTCTTCAGTAAATGTGGATCAAAACCGGCAAATTATGAAATTATTTCAGAAACATAATAAAAAATACATTACATGTTAAAAAATTATACTTATACACACTTACAGTAAGTTAAAATGAGAGCTGTATATTTCTACTAATATATTTAACAACAATTTACACAGCATAATACTTCAACAAATGCCTCTAATAACAATATATCTGCAAACTATGACAAATGCTAATGCCAAAATGCAAAACAAGTCACACTTAATTAATTAAAATAACGTATTAGTCCAAACCTCGGAACAACCCAAATTATTAAAAACATAAATACAAATAAATACAAAAATTTAAATATAATAATAATAATAATAATAATAATAATAATAATAATAATAATAATAATAATAATAATAATAATAATAATAATAAACAATAATTGATTAGTTATTTCTGTATCATGTATAGGTCTTGATTTAGTGACAAGGATTCCATACTTCTCGAGCTACAGGACTCTCTTTAGCCACCCCTTCCAAATAAATTTGCACATTTTTCGGTCAAAGCCTGGTTTTTCCTAAATTACAGGCTCGCTATCGTTAGCCAGGAAAAAAATTACATCTAAATGGTACGAAAGATCTTAAAATTGAGAAAGAAATGGGGCGAAAGGTTTTAAAATAGCCAGCCTAATGGGGCGAACATCTTAAAATATCAAAACAAATGGGGCGAACTTCTAAAAATTAAAAAATTATGTGGCTAAACATGAGGGAGAAGGAGTCCATTAAAAAACACCCCATTAATCCGTATTTGACATAACCTTTTTCATATAACGCGAAAGGAAAGGAAGCTATACATGTGAAGAGGGAACACTATCTTAAAACACGAATACACACCAGTACCCAACCCTTCACTACACCTCAAAAGCACTGAGTATAAAAAAAACAAGAAACAAAAAACATATACAGTATATACAGTATATATATATATAATTATATATTAAATAAATAAAAACAAAAATACATGAATATGAACATATATTATAAATAAATACATAAATAATTAAATAAATAAATAAATTAATAATGAAAACTATGATACACTCAGATTGTTCTTTCTGTGCACTAATCAGAAAGCAGTACCGGTAGCGTAAACAATAACAACCGCTGGCTTATTTTGATTGGTTCGGGGCTGCTCTGGAGATTCGGAGGTAGTGGAGGCTAGGGGAATACTGATTAGATTGGATGTATTATTATACGTA
>CM064545.1:39097443-39227443 GCA_032716605.1 Paralithodes platypus | reverse complement strand
GAATAAATAAACCGTTTCAAAATGTTACATCAACTTATCAAAATCGCTCAATAGGATTTTGTACCACTTAAACGATACACATACAAGTACACTCGGATGCCATAGTCTCTAGCCCCACTCATACGAATTCCTGGACCCCCTAAGTATGTATGCAATTATGTCTATCTGGATTGATTATTGGATAGAACTTGCTTGTCAATAAATAGTATGCATTGCTTTATAGTTGATGTATAGACAATTACATGCATACAGTAGATTTGTTTCCAAAGATATATTTCCATAATTAGAAATAGTTGAAGTCCACGAATTTGTATGAGTGGTCTAGAAAATATGGTACCGTATCCGAGTGTACTGTACAAGCACCTTTGTTGTGGTCCTAACACCTGTGCAATTAGGTAGGCTATTCATGCCTCCCATTTTTTATATTTTGTTATCTTGCATAAAACAATGTCTGTACGTGTGTGGACAGATGAAACGGCTACATGTGTTGTCAATGTGTGGCTCAATATAGCCTAATGCTTTTGTTTACCTTCCTAGTATAAGGGGGAAAAAAATCAGATATAGTAAGTACAAATATCTCTTGAAAACATAACTAGGCCTAACCGAAATAATGCGATGTTTAAACTAATTAATGTCCATTCAATATTATGAAATGAGAAATGAGTTGGACTGATGTCAAGGTAATTTAAATTAATATTTGAAAAATATATCCATTGTTATGTAGCTAATTGGTCCATTCCCTTCTAGAGTACTGCATACAGTTTTGGTCACCATGTTATAGAATAGATGCGAGAGTTCAGAGAAAGGTTACATATAGGATACCAAGGTTGAGGAAAAAATCAATGGACAACCGTTTCAGAGAATTAAAGCTACTTAATCTGACAGAGCGCAGAATGAGCTAAAATTAAATTAAGTATTTTTAATCTTCAAGAACCATGATAATTTAAATGTTCTCAATTACTTCACAGTTGATCAGTCAAATATCAAAAGAGAAAATGGTTTCAAGCCTGTTGAACTATGATGCAAGTCACACCAGGTAAATTATTTTTCTTCAACTATGTTGTAAATGTTTGGAAAAAGCTCCCATGAGACGTTATTTATTAAGACATTTTATCGTCTTTCACTATACGCTCACATAATTTGATGCAATCCATCTCTCAATAAGTTAACTTCATAGTTGAATAAGTGACGTATATCGAGTTATGCAGATAATTATGTGCTACGTATTTTACATAAAAACGAGGGGCTTCGTCAGGACCAGATGGTCTGTTCCTGTTCGCATTACTTTGACACCCCTCCCCAAACATCTCAGAACTTTAAAAACACATGAACAATCAAGCTTACCATTTGAAAAGAGTTCACCAGGAAATAGAAGTGGATCTCTCTCTCTCATCTGTATATACTGTATATATATATATATACAATGCATGATAGAACTCATACACTAATTACCTATAAAACAAAAACAAAATTACGTTATGATATTAATCTTAATTTAGACAATATATAAAATATTAAATTCATTACAGAAAACTTGTCCGTACATAAACACTGAAAAAAGCGTTCAAATTTGTTGGAATAACTTTACCACACACTTTTATGCCGTCCAGTTTTATGAAAGTATCATTTATGTGTTTATATTGCACAAGGAAGATATAATTATAAAGTATGCATAACTTTGATAGAGATGGTACGGTATACTATATATGAATATATTAATAACAGAGGCGGTAGGTTTCCCATTTCATTGTTTATTTTCACAACTTTCACATTTGTTCCCTCCCCACAGTGAGTCAGGACACACGTACACACACACACACACACACACCGACACGTGGGGGGTCAATGGCAGCTGGAGAGAGAGAGAGAGCAAGAGCAAGAGAGAGAGAAAGAGAGCAAGAGCAAGAGAAAGAGAGCGAGAGCAAGAGAAAAAAAGTGTGAGTGAGTGAGTGTGTGTGAGAGTAACAGAGAGAGAGAGAGAGCGCGAGCGAGCGAGCTAGTGAGTGAGAGTGAGAGAGAGAGAGAGAGACAGAGAGAGAGAAGGGGGTGGGGGTGAAGACACAGGTAATTGGGAGGGGTAAGAAAAAATGTCAAAGAAGTGAAAGGGTTATTAAATAAAACAAAACATCACAGA
This sequence comes from Paralithodes platypus, assembly GCA_032716605.1. Taxonomy (NCBI): domain Eukaryota; kingdom Metazoa; phylum Arthropoda; class Malacostraca; order Decapoda; family Lithodidae; genus Paralithodes; species Paralithodes platypus. The sequence continues at coordinate 39,225,309 of CM064545.1, read as the reverse complement.
CAAATACATATATTGTTCCACCATGTAAACAAATAAATAACAAACAAAAAGGACATTGAGCTTAAGGGGAGATAACGTTTTTTGTTTTGGTCAATTAATTAATTTATTCATTTGTGTCTGTTTCCTCGCTTGACCTATATCAAGCTTAGAAAAAAAACCCTAGACCCCCCTTCAAGACAAATTTGTAAATGTCCCGGCCTCGATTCCTCTTAAAATTTCAGGCTCGCTATAGCTCGCCAGGAAAAAAATCGACACCTATATGGTACAAAAGGTCTTAAGATTGACAACGAAATGGGGCGAAAGGTGTTAAAATCGCCAAACTAATGGGCCGAACGTCATATAATCTCAAAACAAATGGGGCTTAACAGGAGAGAGAAAGGGGACCAGAAAAATAACCCACCACCCCTTAACAACTTTGCAGGATTTAAATTCCTTCAGGATTCCATGACGCACTCTTTCAATCCATCCTAGCTAACGTCAGACGGTTAAACACAGCTTAGGGAGAACCTCCAATAGTCAGAGGTAAATTTTATCTAATTTTCATGTACAGTATATGTGTATGGAGACAAATGTCAAAGCTGCCTGTAACAAGGAGAGAGAGTGTGTATGTGTGTGTGTGTGTGAGAGAAATAGAAACGGGAAGAGAGAGAGAGAGAGAGTTAGAGGGGGAGGGGGAGGGGAGAGGAAAGAGAGAGAAGGAGGGGAGGGGGTAAGTAAAAGGGGAGGAGGGGAGATGAGGGGCCGAGGGGAGAGGGGGAGGGGAGGGGAGGAGGATAGTGACAGTAGAGAGAGAGAGAGAGAGAGTAAGGTAGAGAGACAAGGCTATAAAATCCGATCCCTCTCACTCCTCAGCATCAGATTCAGCCAGGCGTCCGGAAAACAAGCAAGCTCCTCCACCAAAACCAAGAGGAATTCGAAGCACAACTCCTCCGCTGAAATTCGAAGCAAGAGGGGTTCGAAACTAATACTAATCCACCATGAATACGGTGATCGCCTTCTCCTTCTGCCTGGTCATGGCTTTGGCGGTCATGACTCAGGCTAACTCTGATCCGGAGGCGCTCCGAGACGATACAAACCAGCTTCAAGCCGATACGGGACTTTTCGAAGCTTCGGAGGACGTGGCCGAACTGAGAAAGAGAGAAGATCAGAATCCAGAAGGACGTAGAGGTAAACTAGAGTCCGTGGAGGGCGATAATCAAAAGAAAAGCAAGAGCCCACGCAAACCCGAAGGCATGAACAAGAAGAAGAAGAACGACAAGAAGCCCCGCAAGCTGAAAACCAAGAAGAAGAACAACATCGGTAAGGTCCCTCGCAAGCTGAAGACCAAGAAGAAGAACGATAAGGGCCCTCGTAAGCTGAAGACCAAGAAGAACAACGGTAAAGGTCCTCGCAAGCTGAAGACCAAGAAGAACAACGGTAAGGGCCCTCGCAAGCTGAGGAACAACAACGGTAAGGGCCCTCGTAAGCTGAAGAAGAAGGGAGAGAACACCCGAACCATGAATAGGAAACACAAGAAGAACAGGAAGCCCATCGAGCTGAGGGGCAGGCCGAGCAAGACGAAGAAGTTGGAGGGAACCCACAAACTGCCAGAGATCTTTAAATTCCCCAAAAGAAAAAACCGTAAGAATTTGAAGGGTGAGTAAGCAACAATAAATGTGTATATGTGACAATATTATAGATAGTCCCCTGATTCGCCAGTCCCATTCGTGCCTTAATTCGCAGGAAAACATTGTAGGCTATATATTGTTACACTGTATACAACGTTTTCTGTAAATCTACGACTTCTTTACAAACATAAGATAATATGATGGGCAACTTTGCAAAATTAAGATATATCTATCCTATTTTGTATTTTTGTTTATCTTTGCTTTTGTCATGTTCCCTGTAGTTTTCACAATTCTGATCTTAGCCCCAATGTCCTTACCATAAACCATAATCATTGCATTTTAATTAGTCTGTAACTTGGTTCTGTATTTGCATGGCCTTCATCCACTATTTTCCCAAGAGTGTTGAGACGTAGCGGTATACTGAAAGCTATAATAACCCATTAGCCTATGTATCAGCGACGTATTTTGTATTGGATTTCAGCTACAATAAGATTATGTTATGATGCTTAGGAAGGACATATGGTAGCTAAAAGGATTAATTGAGATAGTCTGTTGCCTTTTAATTGGTAGACGTCTTTCCTAAGCTGAATACAATCGTCTAATAGTTGCTAGAATACAATAGAAAGGACGTCACCGTTACTGAATGGATCAATAATAATAACTAGAAGAAAGAGGGTACTCAAATTTATGACTGGCTTTCGATAATGTCTCGTTTGCCAACCAGTTATTTTGAGTTGTAGTCCTGAATCGAATACAGTATATACGATTGGCTTTGGTATCCGTGTTACTTTTACTTTCACCGTGCGTACAACGAACTATACCGTAAATAATATGTTTGTGGTGACACGCACAGGTGTGTGTGTGTGTGTGTGTGTGTGTGTGAGTGAGGAAGGGGGGGGGGGGTATGTATGATCGTGTGTGTGTGTGGGTGTCTGGGAGAGAGTATGTATGTTTGTGTGTGTGTGTGTGTGAGTGAGGAAGGGGGGGGGGGGGGTATGTATGATCGTGTGTGTGTGGGTGTCTGGGAGAGAGTATGTATGTTTGTGTGTGTGTGTGTGTATGTATGAGAGAAATTATGTATTATTGTGTGATGTGTGTGTAAGATAGAGGTTTAGAGTATGCATGATTGTGTGTGAGAGAGAGCATCAGTAATATATGAATATCTCTAAGTATATATAAGACATCATTAAACTTCAAACTTATCTATAATATAAATCAAAGAATAATGACCAAGTTCATGTTAGCCAAGATTATAGACCAGATAAGGTGAATTCTAAGAGTTTGGAAATACCTCGACATAATTCAATATTCTATTTACGACTATTTATTATTATACTATGCTTTGATACTTCTACTTCTACCTCTACCATCACCACTATAGCCTCCCTCGCACCATCATCACTCTACTTCATCATTTGTGTCCCATCATCCCCACAACTGCATAACAAATAACAAATAATAATAATAATAATAATAATAATAATAATAATAAAATAAAATAAATTAAAAACAAAATACAATAATTATAATAACATATAAATAAATATATAAATACACAATGAAGATATAATAAACAATGCCTTTTTTGCATTTGCATCTTAAAATCTCATCTCTCATATTTAAAATCTCAATACGACATCCTCCTTTGCATCACCATCTTCGTCATTTCCTTTTCCATTACTATTATTCCAATCACCACTACAATCACCACTACAATCACCACTACAATCACCACTACAATCACCACTACAATCACCACTACAATCACCACTACAATCACCACTACAATCACCACTACAATCACCACTACAATCACCACTACAATCACCACTACAATCACCACTACTATCACCACTACAATCACTACAATCTCCACTACAATCACCACTACAATCACCACTACAATCACCACTACAATCACCACTACAATCACCACTACAATCACCACTACAATCACCACTAACAATCACAATCTCCCCCATCATCTCCTACCCACCTACCACTACATAAATTCCAATGATCAATATCCCTAACCACTACTAATATTCCATTCTCCATCAAACCCCCCACCATCACCAATATAATACTTCACCAACCCCCCATCACTATCACCACTACTTCAAAAACCCTCTCTTCGTCAATCTTCCCCTCCACCAATATTTTTTCTACCACCACCATTCTCCACCACTAACCCCCATCTCCACCTTCTCCCACCCACCCCTACCATCATTCTCCACCACTAACCCCCATCTCCATCCTTTCCCACCACCACCATTCTCCAACACTAATCACCCTCTCTCACCACCACCATATTCCAACACTGACCCCCATCTCCCCCCCCCCCCACCACCACTACCCCCATCTCCCTCCATCACCACTAACCCCCATCTCCACCACCACTAACCCCCTCTCCACCACTACCTCCCTCTCCACCACTACCTCCCTCTCCACCACTACCTCCCTCTCCACCACTACCTCCCTCTCCACCACTACCTCCACCACTAACCCCCCTCTCCACCACTAACCCCTCTTTCTCCACCACTACAGGAGTGAATGTGCGAGATGACACTACCAACAAGAGAGGTAAGTACAGGCACTCGAACTTTGTAACCATTAGTTGTACAGTTACCCACATTACATTAAGGGGGTACAGTACTACTCGCTTTTTAGGGACCTCCTTTTCCCTCGTGTTTAGCATATTAGTTTTGAGATTTTAAGACGTTCCTTCCATTAGTTTGACGATTTTAATACCTTTCGCCCCATTTTGTTGTCAATTTCAAGACCTTTCGAGCCATTTAGGTGTCGATTTTTTCCTGGCGAGCGATAGCGAGCCTGTAGTTGTAAGAGGAACCGGAGTTCGGCCGGAACATTTTTCTATCGAAAAATGTACAAATTTATCTTGAAGGGGGGTCTAGGTTTTTTTTTTTTTTAAAGTTTGATGGCGGTCTAGCGAGGAAACTCAAAAATAAATAAATTAATAAATACCGGTATATAGACCAAAAACCAAGCACTACAACTGCACATTTCTATATTTATCTTTATAATTTAGCAAACTTACTGTCATGCCCATAATCAGTGTGTGGGTAGTAACTCATGGGGAACTACATATCCACGCTCACAAGACGCAATCTTTGGGAGCAAGGTTGCATACAAACTTCAACAAACATGAAATGTCTCAACCTAACCTAACTTTTTGTCTCCTTCATCCACATTGAAAAAAAAAATTAAAATTAAAACAAATACATAAAATACCAAAACCACCCACCAACCTACCTTTATTACCTACCCACCTATCAACCTCCCTAATCACCCACCAACCCACCTATATAACCTACCCACCTACTAACGAACCATCCACCCTCCCTACCAACCTACCTAATCACCCACCAACCCACCAATTAACCTACCCACCTACCAATCACCCTCCCTACCAACCTATCTAATCACCCACTAACACAACCAACCATCCACCCTCCCTAATCACCCACCTACCAACCTACCTCCCTACTAACCAACCATCCAACATCTCTACAAACCTACCTAATTACCCACCAACCAACCTCATTACCAACCTACCTAATCACCCACCAACCAACCTACTAACCAACCATCCAACCTCCCTACCAACCTACCCACCAACCAACCTCCCTACCTAATCACCCACCAACCTACCTAATCACCCACCAACCTACCTATATCCTACCCACCTACCTAAAAACTCACCAACCAATCTCCCTCATCTCTCGCCCTTCCCCCTCAGAATGCAAGCCCAAGAGGAAGTGTAACGCCTTGTCTGGTGAGTGCCGTCAGAAGTCCTTTGGGTGCAATGCCGGAGAGGTTGAGGCCACAGGCAAAGGGAAGTTCTGCAGCAAGTCTACCTGTGTCTGCTGCTACACTGACGGTGAGTTCTTTTTGTACACGTTTTGCCCCATTAGTGTCAAGATTTTAAAACTTATCGCCCCATTGGTTTGGCGATTTTAAGACGAATCGCCCAATTTGTTTGGCGATTTTAAGACGGATCGCCTCACTAGTTTGGCAATTTTTAGACGTATTGTTCCATTGGTTTGGCGATTTTAAGACGTATCGCCCCAATAGTGTGGAGCTCTTAAGACATATCACCCCATTGGTGTGGCGATTTTAAGTTTCTTTTGGGTATCCGATAAAATTCCTTCTCTAATTCTCTTTACTCAACAATCGATCTATTATTTTCAGATGGTTCTTGCGACAACACGAAGAAGTGCGACAAGAAGGGCGGCACCTGCCAGGCCAGCGACTCGGGTTGCGCTAAGTTCAAGACCGGAACCAAGTGGTGTAGCGGAACCGGATGTGGATGTTGCTTCGGTTGGTTGATACATACAGAGATACATACAGTAGAAGTCAAAATGATTGGTGCGGGCCCTCTAACGCCAACCATTTTGACTACCGTAAAATAGCCTAACTTCGGTCAAGGGGGTATACTTAGTTTGGCGATTATAAGACCTTTCGCCCCATTTCTTTGTCAATATTAAGACTTGTCGTTTAATTTAGGTGTCGTTTTTTTCCTGGCGAGCGATAGCGAGCCTCTAATTTAAGAGAAACCGGCCTTCGGCCGAGGCATTTTTCTACCGAAAAATGTACAAATTAATCTAGAAGGGGGAACTAATGGATTTGTTTAAAGTTTGATAGAGGTCTAGGGAGGAAATTAGAAAAAATACTAAATAAATGAAAAAAATCAAACAAAATGTGAACCATCTCCCCTAGTTAAAAATGACACCCGGTAATCTTCGCACTTCTCTTCCAACAGGTGGCACCTCAACCTGCAAGGCCAAGAAAAAGTGCAAGAATATGAGCGGTGTGTGCCAGTCCTCCAGCGCCACCTGCAGCGGAGCCGTCTACACCAAAGGCTTCTGCAAGGGCGGCTCCGACTGTGTGTGTTGCGTCAAGGAAGGTAGGTGGAGAGACGAGGGTTGGGGTCTTCAGTTTTAGTCGATACCGTAGTTATTTATTCATCTACCTTCTTTACTTTAGACTTTCATATAGGCTTCCTCGTTTTGTTCACGTCAGGTAAGCTAGACATTGGGGTTTAATTTTATCTTCAGGTTATAAAGGTGGAGAGACGAGGGTTTGGGGTCTTCAGTTTAGTCTATACTGTAGTTATTTATTCATAAATCTGTTTTACTTTAGACTTTCATATACCGGTAGGCTTTCTCTTTTCTTCTTTCACGTCAGGTCAGTCAGACATAAGGATTGTATTTGATCTTAAGGTTATATCAGGTTAGGCTATCCAAACTTGCAATGGGCCAATAGTATTATTTATACTTCAGTTTGGTGGTCATATTTCTGCATACAATGATCAGACAAAAAGTTCCTTCATCTATATTTGTTCTCAAATCAATGTTTAGGTGTTATAGTTCATGCAACACATCTTAAGTGTTACTTTGATTCTTAAGTCAATAGAATAAATCACAATTAAGTATATCATTAAAATATGTTAACAATTTTACCCTCTACCACTAAAGTATATCCCATTCAATTCTAGTGACATCCTTTTCATTATATTCTGGCAACTACAAGACAATTTGATTTATGTTAGCTGAATGGAATCGGCTAACCTGAGCCAGAATATAAATGAAAGATCAACGCACTTAAAGATTTAAACTAGATTGATCTCACATTTGAAATTCCATACTCTGATAAAAAATAAACAAATAATAATAGCCGCTATATCCTATCAAAATAATAATAGCCGCTATATCCTATCAAAATAATAATAGCCGCTATATCCTATCAAAATCATAAGTTCCCCAAATTAGTCTTCTCGCATAATCTCTTATATTCCAGAACCAAATCGTCATTTTCACCATTCATAAATTCATCAATATATTCCAAATAACTTATTTTCATTCCTATGCATAATCATTATCTTCATTTTCTCCATTCATAAATTCATCAATATATTCCATATCACATATTATCATTCTTATGCATAATCATCTTCATTTTCACCATTCATAAATTCATCAATATATTCCATATCACTTATTTTCTTTCCTATGCATAATCATCATCTTAATTTTCACCATTCATAAATTCATCAATATAATCCATGCTGTTCATTTTCATTCATATTCAGTATTCACCATTCATAAACACATTACGGTGCCATCGACGATAACTTTTCAATCATATCATATTTCAATTTTACGGATATTTTACACAAGTTAACATGGAAGAAAGTTCATACAACATCATCTACAAATACGTCTACTACATATTCAACATAAAGGTAACAATAACCTCTTCAAATTACGAATATATAATAACGATTGCTACACATACAACAAATCATGCACATTTTATACAAAGCCAAAAATACAAATCGTAATGTTTCGGTGGTTTTCGCTACGACTATTACGGTAATAAGTTAGTTGTTTAAATTTACCATAATTTTGTAAAGTAAGTTGAGCATTGCAATCGCGGATCGATACTTTGAAGAGCAATTATGCCTTGAAAACTTCGATAATTTCTTTGATTACAAATAATTATTTGAAAACTTAGGTGCTTGTGAAAACGATTATAAATTGAATACTAAAATCGATATTTTTAAAAGCAATTTTAATTCGTGTCGATATTTTGAAATGTAATTATGACTTCTCGATCAGTAATTTGAAAATTAATTATATGCAAAGTGTTTATTTCGGACCAAAGATATATATGCCGATTTTCACTCATATTTTGTACGACCATTAAACCACTTGTCTGCCTTTGTGTCTGTCTGCCTGTCAGAATGTCCGTTTTGTCTGCTTTTAGTTTCGTCTGCGGAATGTCAATGTCTACCCTATGCCTGTTTCATGCTTGCTTTCTGGCATGTCTGCTGAAATTACTTGTCTGCATTATGTCTGCTTAATCTAACTCTGCGTTGTCTGCTTAATATCCGCTTAATACGTCCATCAGCCTCATATTTTGTCTGCTGAATGTGTAACTAACCTGCTTTATGTCCGTTATCCCCTGCTCTCCAATAATGCCTGCCTCATACTACGCCACATGTCTGCCGTCCTCGTCTGCCCTAACTTCATGATCTGCCCTAACTCTCTGTCTATACCCCACGCAGAAGGACAGGGAAGGGGGATAGCTGAGCCTGGAGGGTGCTGTGAGACAAGGAGGGGATACCGGTGTATGCTGGCTGCCACCCCATATAAACAAACCACTCGACTATAGGCTCGTAGTCCTTGACAAACCTCGTCAACATCACGCATTTCTTTTTGGTTTCCTGGCTATTATTCGACTATTTTATTCAGATTAGGAAGGGTATGTAAAGGTTAATTGAGATAATCTTTACCCTTATGTTTCCCACAAATCCTTCCTAAACTGTCTAAAATCGTCTAATGATAGCTATAATTAGAAGATTTCATTCAATTTAGAGAGGAATTATGGAGGTCTGAGGGTTAATTACTATAGTGTTACCCTTTTCACACCTAGAGATCTTTCCTGAACTGCTTAAAATCGGCTAATGGTGACCAAAATATAATGTAAAAAAGCGTCTTAGATCCTCAAGGGGTTAATACGAGCCTATTATATACCGTATACCTCATGCAGGATCTACTCTACTCAAGCTACAAGTCACAAGAGCAGAAATAATTAACTTTAAAACCGGTAGTTTGTTTTATGTTGATGTATATATTGTATTGTATAAACTTAGTCGTAAATAACTCAATCTGACTCCGACTCTGATTTGTTGTCTCTCTTCTCTCTCTCTCTCTCTCTCACTCTCTCTCTGCTCACCTTTCCCTCCCTCTATCCCCCTTCCTCTCTCTCTCTCTCTCTATCTATCTCTGTTTACTCCTCTTTCTAACCCCCTTCTCCCTTTCTTATTTATTTATTAACGTCTGGGAAGTTAGCTTATAATTACACATATTACATTCCGTATTTTCAAATCTTTACATGTTAATAATATTCGCACTTAAAAATTTCATGTTTGTGTTATATTAACTTTAAAAATTTGTATATACTAATGTATTGTAAATGTCTATAATTATACTGTATATTTTTCTGTTAATTTATATTTACCTCTAATACAAAAAAATACTCATACTCAGGAATTAAATGTAATTATTAATTCAACAAAACTGTAATAAAATAATTATAAATATATGAAACTATTTTAATTTCTCCAAAAGGTAAAACAAAAAATATAACAATGCAAATATACCTACACATCCCAAAACCGTATTCAGTTCAACTACTGTATATATGACATGTATAATTATATAATAATAATAATAATAATAATAGTTCTTAAAGCTAGCGCATGCTAAGCTAGCTAAGGATAGCTCAATAAGGCCGATTAGGCGTATTTCCATTGGGGTCCTGTACTACTACCCCATCCCTTTGCTCATGAGGGATGGTAACGACTCAGTGCTTGTGAAAAATCTTTAATGCGCCGAACGTGGGCGCGAACCCGGGCCTTCTGGGTGGAAGTCCGAGACGCTAGTCACTACACCAAGCGAGCCGCTTGATTGCCAATCGATTGTATTCAGCAAAGGAATGATCTGCTGGACACTACAGCACCTACCAATACACCTCTCACTACCACCACCCAAAGTACAATCTTATACCATGTCTCTAGCCCACTTACAAGAATTCGTGGACTCCTTATGCCTATGTGTTCCGTTATGCAATTACAGTATAACTATCTGGATTGATTTTCAGATAGAACTTGTTTTTCAATAAATAGTGTATATAGTTTTGTAGTTGATTTATAGAAAATTATAATCATACATTCGTTTCCAGATATATATTTCCATAAATAGAAATAGGTGAGATTCATGAATGTGTATGAGTGGGATAGCCCTAAAAAATTGGACTTTCCCCGTTCGGTTTAGTCACGGACTCCTTACTATTATGTTTAGTATTACAAAAACGAATATAAAACCAAAAATAATAATGATATGGGTAGTTTATAGAGTCGGAATTATGCTGATTATTATTATTGAAAGATCATGTACCGTAGGCTATATGCATTGGTACCGTAACTTAATATACCGGGTAATCTAAAAATGCATTACTTAATAGGCCTACTAATATACAGTATAGGAGACCCGAATAAGTTTTGTAGGAGCTAGCCCCAAACGAGTGTACGAGAGTGAGGTGGAAGGGCAGGAAGGGAGAGGCAGACTGAGAGTGAGGTGGAAGGGCAGGAAGGGAGAGGCAGACCGAGAGTGCACGATAAGGTGGGAGGTTAGTTAGTTAGTTAGATAAAAAAACAAAAAGTACTTCAGAAGTTCAGAGGCTATCAATTGTTCTGGATTATTAATCCAGCACACTGTAAGTCAAGAATAGCTTCAGGAATGGGAGGTAGTAAACTGATTAGAGATATACCAATGAAGTGGTGTTGGGTGGGAGGAGCGCCGGCTGAAGGATAACAATGAACATGGAAGTGATTCATTCGTGGCCTCCCCAAAGTCCGAATAAACTCGATTAAACCCAATTATCCTCAGCCCCCAGCCTGTCATGGCAACATATGCACGTATTATCCTATGGTATTTACTTTAAGAAGGGAAGGGTTTTATTTATTGTTCGATTCAATTAGTTATCTATTATTTTCTTAGTTTCTGCCCTGACCTCAATCAAGCTAGAAAAAAAAATCCCCTTCTAGATAAATGTGTACATTTTTCGGTAGAAATATGTCAAACTATTTCATTTCAAGGTTTTCTGTAACGCTCCTTGACAAAGATAATATAATACTAATGGGTACCGGTACCCATTATAAGTTACCGTATAACTTTACTTATTACATTTTCTCCTTGTTGGATATTGTTCACCCATAACACAGGGAACGTGAGCTGGGTTTAGACCGTCGCGAACCCATAAACAGGGAACGTGAGCTGGGTTTAGACCGTCGCGCTTTTTAGTCAACACTAACTCCACCTGCCCATCTCTGTCAAAACTACAGGTGTTCATATCCACAGCTTTGCGCACCACGTCACAAGACACTACTGGGTTCCTATTGTTTTTTTTGTGAACACGTCATTATAACGCATATGCTACGTCACGCTCTGGTCACGCATACCCTCGGGAGCCAATCACTCAGCTATAATATGTTGATTACGTCATTGCAATCGGCCAATCACAGATACCCACCTTGATTTACCTGAAAATTGCCAGTCGAGTCATGGCGGTAGAATGCAAAGGATGTTCACCTCTGCCACACTCTATTATTGTAGACACTACACGAAATAATACTGCTGCCCTGAAAGTATTCACAGAACATGGGTGTTCGCCGACTGATGTGGCGTGTAAGAGGTGTGGTGAAGCCTGTTATTTTGATGAGCCCTTAGAACAGTGGCGTTGCGGTAACTACTGGTTCTTGGAGAAAACAACCACCCGCCGTGACTGTGGGTTCCGCACTTCTCATAAAAAAGGAACCTTTCTAGATCAAGCTCATATAGAACCATGGCAAATTCTCGGGTTATTCAATTTGTGGCTAAAAATAATCCAACACTGGGAGGTGATAATGAACCTTGGCATATCGTACCCCACCAGTGTTGACTGGAGAAGTTTTTGCTCAGAGGTCACTAGTTCGTGGTTTGATAACCAACAACCGATTGGTGGTCCCAACATCGTAGTGGAAATAGATGAAACTTTTATAATTAAGGCGAAATTTTATGTTGGCAGAAAATTGGGGAAAAAACAGTACTGGTTGTTTGGTGGAATTGAGCGGGTGTCAGGAAAAAGGTTTGTAGTGCCGCTCATTGATGACAACTGTGACCCTCTCCCTCGTAGCCGAGACATGTTGCTGCCTTTAATTAATAAATATATATTGCCAGGCTCAATTATTTACTCGGATTGTTGGAAGGCATACAGCAGCGTCAGTGAGCATGGCTACGAGCATGGCACTGTCAACCATAAAGTGAATTTCATAAATCCCGACAATAAAAATATTCACACACAAATAGTAGAGCGGCTGTGGAGGGACGTGAAGGAGTACATAAAGAAGCCTGGAATCCGTCCCCATTTCCTTCACCAATATCTCGCAAGATACCTCTTCCTCAAGTCAGTCACCCGCCGCAGAGCTCTACACGCTTTCCTCGTTCAGGCTGTAACATTATATACGCCTCGGTCTGACAAACCTCCACCATTGCCTCGGGACCCTGATTCTGAGTTGGACATTCGGGATTCTGACTGTGGGGATTCGGATGCTGCTGACGACTCCAGGCCTGCCGATGCTGTACAGTCACCTACATCATCGTCTCCAATAACACATTCACCTCAACGTGCAGGTCCATCCACCTCTGGTCGCCGTCCAAGAGGTCGACGTGGCCGACCTTCTTGTCGGAGACGTCATCCGCCACAGTGTCCCAGCCCTGGAAGTCAGCCTCAAGAATTTCACTCCCCACAGTCTGACACCTCTCCACCTCAGCCTCAGGACCATCACGTTCTGCCTTTACACCATTAACACGTGCTGCATCAACGTCTCCACCCTCTAACACCGCAAAACGCCCACATCCTGACTCGTCTCCTCCACGTACCTGCCCATCAACCTCTTCACCTCCACCAGCAGCTCCCTCGACCTCTTCACCTTAACGTGCCTATCCCTCCACCTCTTTACCAAGACGTGGGGGTTGCCGTGCAAGAGGTAGACGTGGCCGATCTCCTCGTCGGAGACGTGGATGCGCTTCGTCACGGACCTCATCATCTACTCCCTCCACTTCATCTCAATAAGGTACGCTATTATGCTTTAATATTTTTAGGGGTTACTCATCCACCCAATGTACTGGGTACCCTACTAGGGATATACCTACTGAACATGGGTGCTTGCCTACTGATGTGATGTGTAGGAGGTAAGATTTTTTCGCATAGGTTTAAACTTCCGGAAATTAATGGGTAATAAATACCACGTACCGAGTACTATGAATCCGCTGTACCTGGCATGCAAGGGCTAGTTTAGTATCCCACGTACTGAGTACTATGAATCCGCTGTAGCTGGCATGAAAGGGCTAGTTTAGTATTCCACATACTGAGTAATATGAATCCGCTGTACCTGGCATGCAAGAGCTAGTTTAGTATCCCACGTACTGAGTACTATGAATCCGCTGTACCTGGCATGCAAGGGCTAGTTTAGTATCCCACGTACTGGGTCTAGGTTAGGTTAGGTTGGGTTGTTTGGTTAGGTTAATATACTAGGTCTCAGAAACAAGATTCGTAGTTGCGGTAGTATTTACAGATACGCCCGAATACTAAATGGACGGCGGCCCAACCACCATGGCACCGGTAAGGGTTCGTGTTGTATCCCACGTAGGCCTACTAGGTACTACGGACACATTGTAGGCGTTAGGTGTGGTCACCATGTGGATTAGGCTTGTATCCAATGTACTAGGTCTATGTCACTGGATATTTATGATTTAAATAAGTGCTACGTTTTCGATAAATCTGGTTATATGGCTTTGCAATTAGGGAAATCATGAGCCGATTACCGACATTTCGTTAGTCTTTTTCGATTCTCAAAATACGATCCAAGTTTTGCCAAAAATTGCCTCGGGTTTTCCAAAATTATGCTTTTTGGGGTTTGCAATTTAGGAAAACATGAGCCAAAATTCTAAATTAGGTTACTGTAATTTGTTTACTCTTAAAACTCACAAAATCCGAGCCAAGTTTTGCCAAAACTTGGCTCGGGTTTTCCAAAATTCGGGTTTTATGGCTTTGCAATTTCGGGAAACCTGAGCCAAATTTCTAAATAAGGTTACTGTCATTTTTTTGTCTACAAACTCTCAAAATCCGAGCCAGCTTTGGCCAAAACTTGGCTCGGGTTTTCGAAATATTGGGTTTTAGTCCTTTGAAATATTAAAACCCGAGCCAAGTTTTGCTAAAATACGTTTTAATCGCCGTTTTACGCATTTAACCCCTCATTTTCCCTGTACTTCATAGCCCTCCCCACTATCGGGCGGCGTGTATTAAGATCGTTGTATAATGGGGAAAACGGTTTCGCCAAGGGTTGTAATTATTTCCAAACACTATATATTGATGAAAACTAACAGGGAAAATAAAAAAATCCACGGGAAAATTAGTGACCATTTTATTTAGTTATTCCGGTTAGTTTTCGGTTAGGTTAGGTTAAGTTAGGTTAGCTTAGGCTAATGTTGAAAATACTAAAATGTGACGGTCCTCGGTATTAAACAACACTGTACACTTCTGAAAGGTTTACTTATTTCCCTTAACCCATTCAGTACCAGGGACTTCCGTTTCATATCATATTCTGGCTACTATTAGACAATTTTATTCAGCTTAGGAAGGACCTCTAGCAATAATGCGGCTTCAAACTATCTCAGCCAACCCTTTTAACTACCACAGATCCTTCCTAAGCTGCATAATATAGTCTAAATATAGCTAGAATAAAATATAACACGTCACTGGTACTCAGAGGGTTAAGCACCATCTAATGTTCGTTAAGGAGAGAGCGTAGATTTGATTCCAGAGCGCCCCCCCCCCCCCCCCCCCCCCCCTTAGTGACCAAAATTGCGCCCTTACATCTGATATATACTGCATTTTATCTGAAATACAATACATATTAAGTTATGGCGCCCCTCATGTATATTATCAGCCCCCCCCCCCCCTTAAGCCTGAGCTGGATCCGCTCCTGTAAGTGGGCACATAGGTCATGTTATATTGAGTGGGGTAAACTATAAGGTAACTAGGATAATGTACAGTAGTCCCTGTGTTCTTGACTGGATAACTTAACCACACAAGCTCCAAAGGATAATAGACATAGAGACGAGCGTGGCGTCACGACAATGCACAACATGTAACATACGCCCCAAACTTTACCTTTATTGAGCAATGTTTATGAAAGATTCACTTGTCTCTCTTGAAAATCATAAGAAATTTGTGAAAGATGGTCTGGCAGGGCCTCAGCTCCTGGTCCTTCAGGACATCCATTCCAAGTTGAAGCTGAAAATGGAAGTCCTTGGCTAGGTAAACATCGGTAGTGGAACTGAGCCCTTTGCTGGTGAAGGAAACATTTTGAGCCTGTTGAGTGAGACAGTAAAACCTGCCACCCATCGGATAGCGCAAATATACCTGTGGGCATGAGGCCACATTTAGACCACATTGTTGGGCCAGATCCTGGGCCATAGTACTACAGGGAGCTCCTGTATCCAACATGGCCTTTACCTTGTGTCCGTTAATGTCCACGTCTACCATCCACAAGTTCTCATTGACATTATCGACAAGCTTATTATTGAGAGAATTGATATACAAATATGGTGATTGTGACGATGTATTTAGGGTAATGTTATATTGCTTTAGAACATCGAGGCCCAAAACATTGTAAACAGAATCAGTCACCTTCAAGTCGGCCGTGATCATAACGTCTGTAGGTCCAAACAGTTTTGCATCCCGGAGATAACCAAAGTCCACAAGCTTCACCAAACCACAGTTCATCAGATCTTCAGTAGTGATGAAACTACAAGCTGCGCCAGTATCAACGATGAATGTTACGTCGGCTGTACCAAGCCTCAGCACAACACAAAGTTTGCCGTGGTCTCCCCACCACAGGGGGATTATCCGGAATTGCTTCATATTTTATTATTTTGAGATACAAATTCTTATTGAATACTAACACCTTAAAATCGTATAATGACAAACAATACTTGACAATTACTCGCACCAATTTTATAACAATCTATGCTCTGCCGTTGTCAGAGGTACAATGTCGACCTATCCGATACTTTCAACTAAAATATCTACAATTCTACATAGCCTATAGGCCAACTTTTATGTTGTTTTTAATGGTTCACAAAATACCAATGCTTATCTTTATTAATCATATATAAATTAATTGTCTTCTTAGAAATGTGGCTACTTTTACTTGTAATTGCCTTAAATAAAATTAAAATTTTAAATAAGTGGAGATTTTATATAATTTGACGTAGTTACTCAACAAAAATATTCGTTTTCTCTAAGAGACGTACAAAGAAAACGAACTTTTATAGAGAACTTAATTACAAAATATGACCCGTGAATTAGTTTGTAATATCTTCTTTGTATCTGCATGGCATTCAGCCACAAGACCCGTCAGTGCGCCTGGTAACCAGCATTCCCCCATTAGAGAAAGTTTGAATATGTGAGATAAGGACAGTTAGAATATGATAGTATAAGAATGACAGTAGGAGTAGCCAATAGTTTGAAAAAATATCTACTACAAGTAATTATTCCTCTCCCCCTCCCTCCCCTCTACTCCCCTTTATCTCTCCTAATCCATACTTCTTTCAGGAATTTCTTCAGTATCATCATTCTTTCCTTCACTCTTCCTTCTTCTAGTCCTTCCAACCCACATAACCATGCGCCATTCCTCTGTCCTCCCTGGTTTTCACTTCCTCCCACCCTCTGCTCCCACACATCTCATCCTCGTTTCTAGCCCCTCCCGCTCTCTCTTGTATGCTTCACATTCTGTTATTACATGCTCCAGCGTTTCTTCCACCCTCTCTCCTCCTACCCAGCAGTTCCTACATTCCTTTGCACCTCCATGTTCTCGTGTTTAATTCCCATGCCCCAGCTCTTATCTTGAACAGAATTTTGCCTCCTAAACCCCCATCATACCACTCTTCTCTCTTCGGCTTTGACTTCTTCCTGTACATATCTATAAGGTATTTTTCCTATCCATTCTTCTCCATTCTCTTAGCCCCCATTCCTGAATTCTCTTCTCAACTATCTTTGTAATGTTTCCTCCAGTAGTCTAGAGATTTTAAGATGTTACATCCCATTAGCTTGCCGCGGTGATTAGCCATATATCAGAGACAAAATAAAAAATAACAACAAATTACCTGAAAAACTCGTAAATGGTTGGTGATAAACTTTGACCAATTTCAATTGTGTGATAATAGATTTGCCAAGAAAAATTAAATACAACATAAATAATAGGGCCTAGCCTATACGTATTGATTATACTAAACGTATCTAAGCAAACCAGCTTGCTTCGTTCAAGATCGCTTGACGTCGCTTTGTTTACATCCGAATACACAACCATTGAGAAGGTAAAGGGCTTCCTGGAGAGAATGTGGTTGAAGAGAGCATATAGTGGTAACCTAGGCAATCTAATTGCCATCCCTGGAGAGAGAGCCGATCCTAAGGCCACACCTTTGATCCGCTCAGGAACTTCAGGGTGACTCTCACACCAAGATCAAGCCCATGTCCGAAGTCCAATATCAAAGAGTTTTCAGCCAGCTGCTGCCATGGCCCATGGAGCTGTCAGTCCTGTCATGTCACGCCCCTTGGACTTGGTACAGTATAGCACCCCAGGACCCATTCTCTTCTTTGGATAAGGTAAATTAAATAAAGATTACATTTGTAGCCTAGGCTAGGCCTAGCCTATATTTACTGATTTGTGGATTAGGCAGGCTACATCATAGGCCTACATGGCAGTACATGCCCATTGCCTAGTGTAGCCTAATCAGATTAAGTAGCCTAGCCTACAATTGTGGCAAAAACAGCAAACCTAGGCTAGTCTTACATTACAAATTAGGGTCAATATTTACGAGTCGCACCACAGCTGGGATCTCATTTATATTGGTAGTTTTGGGTTCCTATCATTCTATGCTTCATTGCTAGCCTAGCCTATATACTTTTTATCCACGGGATTTTTTTGTTGTCTTGTTTTTTTTTGTTTTTTTTTTATGCATTAGGCTAGGCCTAACCTAAATGTATTTGGGGCATTGGGGGCGGTTAGGTTAGGTTTGGTTAGGTTAATGCTAAAAAAAAATAGCCTAGGCTAGGCCTAAGCCAAGAAAATACAAATTCCCGTGGATAAAAAGTATATAGCACTAAGCCTAGCCTAGGCTAGCAATGAAGCATAGAATGATAGGAACCCAAAACTACCATTAGAAATGAGGATAATTATCGCGAATAGACTCGCAGCGTTATTATACATAATTTATTAGGGAAAGTGAAGCTCTGTTGAATCCTTATAATATAGGCTAGGCCTACTCACATATATTCCGATGTGGTAGAATAGTTTTGATAAGTTTTGTAACTCGATTTTGTCGATATAAATAGTCCCGCGCGAACAAACTCAGTCCCGCAATCTTGAGAGCTTGCTACGGACGTGTTCATGTTTACAAACAGTGTTCGGAATGGAGTACACTCGCTACGGTAAAGTGTTATGTTCTACAAAGTAACAAAGATGTTACTGTAGCCTATGTCTAATATATGAACCCACAGTAGCTGGCATGCAACTTGCAAGGGCTAGTGTTGTATCCCACGTACTGGGTCTAGGGCACTCTAGGGTTAGGTTAGGTTAGGTTAGGTTAGGTTAGGTTAGGTTAGGTTAGGTTAGGTTAGGTTAGGTTAGGTTAGGTTAGGTTAGGTTAGGTTAGGTTAGGTTAGGTTAGGTTAGGTTAGGTTAGGTTAGGTTAGGTTAGGTTAGGTTAGGTTAGGTTAGGTAGGTTAGGTTAGGTAGGTTAGGTTAGGTTAGGTTAGGTTAGGTTAGGTTAGGTTAGGTTAGGTTAGGTTAGGTTAGGTTAGTATACTAGGTCTCGGAAACAAGATTCGTAGTTGCGGTAGTAGCCTATTTACATCAAAACGATAGTTAACTATCAAAACTATTCTCCCACAGTGGAATCTATGTGAGTAGGCTATATTATAAGGATTCCATAGGCCTAGAGCTTCACTTTCCCTATGTATAGCCTAATAACGCTGCGAGTCTTTTCAAAAAAATTACCGAAATGAGATCCCAGCTGTGGTGCGACTCGTAAATATTGAGCCTAGGCCTAGGCCTAGGCTATATACTTTTTAGCCACCAGATTTTTGTTTTTTTCTTGGATTTAGGCCTATGGGTGGATGGGACTCGTTAGCCTTGGTCGGCAACTCATCTAGGGGAGACAACCTTATACAAATCCGGGTGGATGGGACTCGTCAGCCTTGGTTGGCAACCTGTCTAGGGGAATAAGCCTGATACAAATCCGTACTGCTTACCTAAGGGTAAGGCAGGTTAGTGGATGGATTAGCCGAACACCACTGTAGAAAAATAGTGCTAACAAGATACACAAGAGGGCCTCGGAGTTGGACGGATCCTAAATTGAGTGGTCAATCCTGTAAGTCCTTCACTAAACTGGCTCGGGTTATCCCTCTCAGGGAATAGGTCCGCTTGGGGGCATTCTGTGTATGGCCACCCTCGTAAGGGGAGTAAGGCGTCCGGCAATAGATAGATAGATAGATAGGCCTATTTTTTTTTTTTAGCATTAACCTAACCTAACCTAACCGCCCCCAAATACATTTAGGTTAGGTTAGGTTTTTTGGTTAGGCCTAGGTTAGGCTAGTGCTAAAAAAAAAAAAAAAAGCCTAGGCCTAGGCTAAAGCCAAGAAAAAAAATATTCCGGTGGATAAAAAGTATATAGCAATGAAGCATAACATGATAGGAACCCAAAACTACCATTAGAAATGAGATCCCAGCTGTCCGGGTTGTCTTCAATTTTTACCAAACAATTTATTAGGGAAAATAGGCACCAATAGATTCGACATATTTTTCTCCATAGGCCTATAGTCCGCATGGAGGATTTTCGTTATCAACAAATTGAAAAATACCCACTTCACAGACAAATACACCAAAAATCTAAGTCAAAGATGGGGTGTGGGGGCGGCAGCCCCCACCTATAATACTAGGATAGGTTAGGTAAGGTTGTTAGGTTAGGCTAATGTCCTTGCAAAGGGGTATAGGCTAGTAGACACAAGGATAGCCTATACCCGGTCAGAGGTAAGAAGAAGAAGAAGAGGAAGAGTCCTGCAGTAGTCTCCTTGAATGCTACCATTAAAGTCTTCTTTCGCCGCACTATTAGAAACAATTTATTAGGGAAAATAGGGACCTAGGCTATAGACTCGCCATATTTTTCTCATTAATAGCCTAGTCCGCATGGAGGAATTTCGTTATTGACACTTGAAAAACCCTGATTACACCGAAAAATAGCCTAACACCAAAATAATAAGTCCCGACCGTAAACAAAGCATTGCGCACAATGAATCCTTCGACTTGACCTCCTTCTTCTTGTTTTGAACGATTGGGCGGGCGTGATTCACCCAATAAATGGCGCGAGCGTTACTCGCAAAAACGAAATACCGGCAAGCGGCAACCTGTTCTTGCCCCTTACAGATCAACATATATGAGGATGACAATAAATCAAGGATGGGTGAGGGGGGGGGCAGCACCCCCCCTCAACCCATCGTTTATCCAATTTACGGACAATATTAAGATCTTGTAATTAAATTCATAGGCCTACATCGATTTTATCGTGGCCTATAGGTTTCTTATACCATGTATTTTATTCCTATACAGTATATGTCTAAATGCCCATAAAAATGTATTACTGATCCTGAAATAAACAAAATCTCCTCTATATCGCCTACCTCGCAAGAGGCGGGAGACTTTGTTTACATCCGCCGCGAGTGTAGCCTCAGCGTCTCGCGTTGTGAAAAATTTGGTTTTTGCTCCCTACTGTTTAAATATATTAGGAAAGTTAATGCAAATCCTCCACTCAAACCATGAAAAGCAACAATTTAACAGTAGCTATATTCCTTGAAAAAAATGTAAAGAAAACTTGGTAAATAAGGCGGCTCTAGCTGTCTAGAATGTTACCTTACTAGGAAACATTGAACAATATTTGGCAAGAATGTTAAGTACGGGCGTACCGCCAGCCTTGTTTACACTACGCGTAGTGGCGTCGGACCTTTCCCATCATGTTCCCGTCTATTTTGACTGCCTTTGGATATAAAAATACATTAGCCTAACCAAACAACCTAACCTAACCTAGTATTCATGTAGTAATGACAGGGGGCAAATAGCAGAAAATATAGCGTCGAAATAGACGGGAACGTAACTGCGAGCGCACATGACGACCGTACGCCCGATCACTACATCCATCCCAATATTTTTAACCTGACCTAACCAAAAGCTAACCTAACCTAACCTAGTTTATTAGTGGACTATTTATGAATGTAAAATATAAAAATATATTGTAACATTACCAAATTAATGAGATATAAGAACAGTTCCTCCCGCTACATAGGATTATACCATTGTAGGCAATGTAAAACAAATGAATAAATAAATACACTAACCTAAATGGTTTCTCCAGTTACATTAAGTGCCCCGCTTTAAACTTGAGGTCATCATAATAATATAAAGTATCATGCTCGCAGCTCAATTTAAATCTAAATTGACCCAACACCTCCACAACTCACTCTTCAGCCCATAAAATCCCCTTTGGGCCCTTTCCCATTTTTAGCAACATCTCAACCCCTGATAAACTACCCCATCATATTATTGGTCCAACACACACTACCAGTCACCCCATTGTCAAGTATCACCAGTACATTTAACAGTTGCATCTGACTGGCGTGTCATGCTATCTCCTGGGCTGCCTAATCCTTGGCCTGTCATGCGCTACCGATTGGCCGCTGGCGGCCCTACCAGGTGAGTAAACCAGGTGAGGGAAGTACTAAGCTACTGTCTTGGGTGTTGAGAAACTCAAGAATTACCGGTACCTGGATCCCTCTGTCTCTCCCAGACCATTGCTTGCTGGTTTACACCTCCTTGGACATACCGGTTTGCTGGGTCTTTCGTTACCGGTATACCATTAGATTTCCGGGTAAAAGTTTATCACCAACCATTTACGAGTTTTTCAGGTAATTTGTGTTTGTTTTTTATTTTTTATTTTTTATTTGATATACAGTGTTGTTTAATACCGAGGACCGTCGCATTTTAGTATTTTCAACATTAGCCTAACCTAACCTAACCTAACCGAAAACTAACCTGTCTCGCCGACGGTCTAAACCCAGCTCACGTTCCCTGTTTATGGGTGCGCGACGGTCTAAACCCAGCTCACGTTCCCTGTTTATGGGTTCGTTCATATTACAGTATAAGTACTGGTAATCAGAAAATACATAATTTTATATACTGTTATGGAATAACAAGGAGGCGAGAGGAAGGTGGAATGGTGAGGAGGGTGGAGAGGTTACAGGAGGAGGAAATCAGGGAAGAGTACAGGAGAGCAGTAGAAAGACGACTAGGTGGGTTCGACCTGGAAGTTATGGAGGAAGTGGAGGAGATGAGCAAGGTGTTTAAGGAAGAGATCTGTGCAGCATGTGAGGAGGTGTGTGGAGTGAGGAGAAGAGGGAGGGGAGTGAAAGGTACAGCATGGTGGACAGAAGAGGTAAAAATAGCTGTGGAAGAAAAGAAGAAAGCATATAGAGAGTGGTTGGGTAGTAGAGGGAATGAAGATTCCGAGAGACAGAAACGAGCGAGGTACGTGGAGAGAAAGAGGGTGGTGAAGAGAGTAGTGAAGGAAAGTAAGAGAAGAGTAGATGAGGAATTTGGAAGGAATCTGAGTGTAAAATGGAGGGAGAGTAAGAAACTATTCTGGAAAGAAGTTAAGAAAGTTAGGGAAGGTAGCAAGGGAAACAGTAAGGGTGTGAAAGATAAGAATGGGAGAATGCTAGCCGAGAAGCAAGAGAGAGTCGAAAGATGGAGGGAGTACTTCAATGAGTTGCTAAATGTAAGGAATGAAGAGCCAGCAAACATAGTTGGATATGGTATGGGAGGGAGAAGAAGAGAAGTAGTGGAGGAGGAGGTGGGGACCAGGAGGTCAGAAGTGTGGGAAGCCATGAAAAGAGTGAAGTTGAGGTATGGTGGTGAGATAGTGATCGAATGGGTATGGAAAATGTGCAAACTAGCATGGGAGAAGGGGAGTGCACCCGATGACTGGAAGACTGGCATAATAGTCCCCCTATATAAGGGCAAAGGGGAAAGAGGAGTGTGTGGTAACCACCGAGGAATATGTCTTCTAAGTGTAGTAGGGAAGGTATATAGTAGGGTAGTGATTGAGAGAGTGAGAGTGAGAACGGAGAAATGGATAGGCGACGAGCAGGGAGGTTTTAGGAAGGGAAGAGGATTTGTAGATCAGATTTTTACCCTGAATTGTGTTGTGGAGAAATATCTGGAGAAGAAACAAAGGGTGTATGTTGCCTTTATGGACTTGGAGAAGGCCTATGACAGAGTGCATAGAGAAGGTTTGTGGAAATTACTTAGAATATACGGAGTAGATGGCAAGTTGCTGAAAGCAGTGAAGAGTATGTATGAGGGTGCAAAGGCGGCAGTACGTGTGGAGAATGAGCAGAGCGAGTTCTTTGACCTGAAAGTTGGTTTGAAACAGGGGTGTGTGATGTCCCCGTGGTTGTTTACTGTATATATGGATGGAGTCATGAAAGAAATACTATCAAGAGCAGTGGATGTTGGTGTATCGCTGAAAAGGGAGGGAAATGAGTGGAAGCTGCCTATACTGCTGTTTGCGGATGATACAGTTCTGATGAGTGATAATGAATGGGAGCTGCAGGGTTTGGTAAATGAGTTTGGAACAGTGTGCAAAAAACGGAATTTGAAGGTAAATGCGGGGAAGAGCAAGGTTATGGTATTCGAAAGGGGTGAAGTCACAGAGTGTGAGGTGAAGTGGAACGGTCAGGCTATGGAGATCGTCAGCTCTTTTAAGTATCTGGGCAGTGTGTTGAGTAAAGATGGGACTGTGAATGAGGAGGTGTGGGAGAGGGTGCAACAGGGGAAGAGGGTTGTAGGAACGTTGAAAGCAGTAACAAGAAACAGGGTGGTCAGTATGGAAGTAAAGAAGTCCTTGCATGACAGTGTGGTAATCCCGACACTAACTTACAGAAGCGAAGCATGGAAGTTTGAGAAGAGACTCAGACCAAGAGTGAGAGGGGTGGAAATGAGTTACTTGAGAAGTGCGTGCGGAGTTACATGGAGGGATAGACAGACGAATGAGGAAGTAAGAAGGAGGTGTGGTGTGGAGGTAGATGTGCTGGAAAGTGTGAAAAGGAACAACTTGAGATGGTTCGGCCATATGGAACGTATGGAAAGCGAGAGATTGACTAAGAGGGTGTACGAGAGCGAGGTGGAAGGACAGAGAGGGAGAGGTGCACCGAAGGAGAGGTGGAAGGATGGAGTGAGGAAGTGTATGAAAGAAGGCGGTGCTGGTTGGGAGGAGGGGCATCGACTGACTGGGGACAGAGGTGCATGGGGGCGGTTCGTTCGTGGCCACCCCTTCGGGGATTGCGGCGATGACACTGCAGAAACCACTGACCAGCAGGGTTTATTGAGCTTGTCCAGTGCTCACTTCAGTTTAGTTTAGTCTGATCTAGTAACTTTAGATTAGTAACACAGTACCGGTAGTAAGCCTAGAGTTGAACTGTTGATTTTTTTTTTTTTTTTTTTTTTTATAAGAGACAATGAACGGAGGAAGGAAAAACACAGATAAAACAAAAAGGTCCATGTGCCTAAAGGCATCCTCCATTCATAAAATGTTTGTAACAACTGGATTTAAACATTTGTTGATTGTAAGTTTGTGGAAAGCAATTCGAGGGAAGTGAATTCCAAAGAGTAGTAGCTCTGGGGATATCCAATAGAATCCTGAAAACTGTTGGATATTGGACTTTGGACATTCAAACATTAGTGGATATTGAGTGGCCTAGAGTTGAATATCCAATAAAATCCTGAAAACTGTTGGATATTGGACTTTGGACATTCAAACATTACTGGATATTGAGTAGCCTAGAGTTGAATATCCAATAAAATCCTGAAAACTGTTGGATATTGGACTTTGGACATTCAAACATTACTGGATAGTGAGTAGGCTAGCCTACAGTTGAATATCCAATAGAATCCTGAAAACTGTTTGATATTTGACTTTGGACTTTGGACATTCAAACTGTTATGCCCTGTTTTTATGCAGGATTAACTTGGGATAATCTTCAAGGACACTACATCCGCCTTATTAGAAACAATTTATTTGGGAAAATAGGGACCAATAGACTCGCCATATTTTTCTCCATATAGTTAAGGTGACCAGAGTCCCGATTTTAGGCGGGAAAGTCCCGCATTTTTATGTCTGTCCCGCATTTTCAAATGTCCCGAAAATGTCTCACTTTTAGAGGAACTGTCCCGCTATATGAAATTATGCCATTTATACCCAGGATTATTAATTCTGGCAAACAATATATAATAAGATTTAATTCATTATTCATCAATCATCATAGGAATGGTTACTCTACACTCTTACTCGAAGGATTTGACCGTTTAAGCCGTGAGTGGCACTAACCAAACAGGTTCACTATGAAGGGATTGAGAGATGTACGATGATTATCAGCAGGGAATGATTTTGTATTTGGTCTGAATAATTTTTATTCCAATATATCTAAAGAGTCAGCTGCATCTAATAATGTAAGGTTATTTCTTAAATACCGTTCACTTAGTGCGTGACCTTTACATGCTTATGGCTAGTAAAATGTTGAATTTACAAGTACGACAATGTTTTATCGAAGTACGATGTAATTACTATGGGGACACCGCAGAGGACTCGTCACACGCTATAATGTGTTCCATACTTCCATTTGTGCAGTGCTTGGTGGGCAGCTTATGAAGAGAGAAACGTACTAGTTGTCCCTGTGTTTATTAGAATGATTTTCTGAAAACAACCACACTACATGAAATGTCTAAAAGGAAGTGAACAGTTGAAGTCAAAATACCCTTTTATTATAAAGACCACATCAGCAAATGACGTTAAATCAACACCAGTTACTGAAGATTTCATCTAGTGAAAAGTACGGGAATTGAAAGGTTCGGTAAATAATTATATTTGTGCATTAATGGTTTAATCTTGAATATAATAGTTTTTTGTATATGTAGCCTATAGGCTACGATGTAACAATCTCTCTCTCATATTTACACAATAATAATGGTTCATTATTATTATCTATCTATCTATTGCCTGACGCCGTGATCCCCGAAGGGGTGGCCACGAACGAACCGCCCCCATGCACCTCTGTCCCCAGTCAGTCGACGCCCCTCCCCCCAACCAGCACCGCCTTCGTTCATGTAGTTCCTCACTCCATCCTTCCACCTCATATTCGGTCTACCTCTCCCCCTCTGTCCCTCCACCTCGCTCTCGTACACCCTCTTAGTCATTCTCTCGCTTTCCATACGTTCCATATGGCCGAACCATCTCAAGTTGTTCCTTTTCACACTTTTATTATTATCATTATTATTATTTTTATTTCAGAAGGTCTACATATTAGTAAACCTACATATTAGCTGCAAAAACTCGTACCACAACTCCGTACGACCATACCGGTAGGCCTAGCCTACACGTTAAACTAGAGTAACAATGTCCCGGTTTTAGCTCCACAAAATCTGGTCACCTTACATATAGTCCGCATGGAGGATTTGAAAATCGACAAATTGAAAAATACCCACTTCACAGACAAATACACCAAAAATCTAAGGCAAAGATGTCAAACAGCGGGGGTGTGGGGGCGGCAGCCCCCACCCATAATTCTAGGATAGTTAGGTAAGGTAGTTAGGTTAGTCTAATGTCCTTTCAAAGGGGTATAGGCTAGTAAACACTAGGATAGCCTATACCCAGTCAGAGGTAAGAAGAAGAAGAAGAAGAGTCCTGCTGTAGTCTCCTTGAATGTTACCTAACTTGGTATAGACGAGTTCTACAAGACTGGGTTAAATTGGATTTCATGCAAAACACATAAAGGGAATCAATAGAGGACATAAGATAATCCCGGAGAAATGGTTTGTAATACAGCTTTATTCTAAATAACACTTAGGTATTATGTACGTAACAGAATTCACATGAGCAATCAGATAGGTTATTGGACTTATTACAATCTCTAGCACTTATCGCGGATTTGGATAGAGACACACTTCCCACTTCCAACTTCCAATGTTCAGGTATTATTCTTCTGATCACATTACTTCAATGATACGTAGGGTACATGAATCACACAGGCTAGGTATCTTGTTTTGTTAACTCTCTGGTAATATGACTCGTAATCAAAGATGAAAATATAAGTAATATAGTTATTTCCCAAGAATTAACGTAAAGGTATAACAGTAGCTAGTTTCACTGGTCTAGTATGTTCACTTGTCTAGGTAATACTTAAGACCGAATATCAGTGAGGGCGATTCAGGTTTGTGGTTAACAATCACAATCACTTATTTCAGAATTGCTTTCACTCGAGCCGTAGTCCAATTAATTAAGACTTATTTCTTCGGCGAGGTTAAACCTGATGGCAAGAATAATTACGGGAGTCAGTTCGCCTAGTCTTAAATTCACTGATATATGTTAACACACACTAGCATAGTAATCACTTTCTTCCTAACATCAGAGAAAATTGAGACATAACTGAATACACTGGATGGTCGAGTTAATAGTATATACCGTAACACTGACACTTCGAGAATTAACACTGTGATAGAGTTTCCTGGTTATCTTGAGTTGGTGATGTCGGGGGTTAACAGCTGCTCTGGGGCCATCCAAGTTGTCCAGTAGTGTAGAGAAGATTACAGATGGGTTACTTGTTTAACCGGTGATGAAGCCCCGATATGTTACTCTTGGATGGGGGCCTTAAATACAATGTTTCAGGCATAGGCTGGATTAACAATGCATCGGATGAACGTAAGAGAGTCGGGAAAAGCGACCTTCTTATCTATCTCTGGCCTTTAAAAGAGGTTCAGGGGACTCGGGCAGTTTTGAAACCTTCTTTTAGTTAACAATTTGATGGGAGTCCACAGCCAATTGTTACCAAGCGGGTGCCCAACCCCGAAAAGGGTTGAAATAGGGGAGCTATCCCCCCGCCAAAGGTGGCTTTCTAGGGCCTTTCCTAGCTGATGCTGAGAGGATTGGGTTCTAGTCATGTGGTGATGGGCTGGTCTATTAGAGTGAGAACTGAGCAATCTCTGCCATACCCATAGCTTACTCTGACTGTTCCTTTTACTTATATATTTTCTAGATCTCAAGTGACGGCGTCTCTAACGTGGATTGACCTCCCAATCTACCAAGATTGGAAGCCAAAGCGTCACATTTTTCCCTTGCCCCTCAACTTTCTCTTCATAATTGCTGAGGGACACAGGGCCCTGGGTGGGGCTTTGGTTTCCCGGGCATTTCCGCACCCTCCTCAGCTCCCCGCCATGGAGTGGCTTCGGTCACCCAGGCTTTATTGTGGTCGGCGGGGAGGGTTCTGTGGGGGCGCTCGGTTATGGCCTTGGCCTTGCTCAGGGCCTTGGGGCTGTTCGGCCAGGCAGCTTGGGGAACAACAACAACAACAACAACAACCAAGGAGTTATTCTTGCAGAGTCCTCAATTAAGAGTTTCTCGCATAATCCCTTCTAACATAACAAGATCTTTCTGTCCTAGACCAGTTATGAGTTGAATACAGTATACTAGTGTCTACTATTTTAATTTAGTCACTGTTGGGAGGCGTATTTCCTGTTGCAACAGCCACTAAATTATAACAGAAAACATACTCGGATGGATAACTTATTTAATCTGGGGGTCCAGAATCCTATAGGTTATTCAAGTGGAGTCACTATTATATTCTATGATTGCTTGTAAACCCAAGTAGAAGAGGACACACTACAATGCGTTTATAAGACAATCAATAATTGGTAAATTTGTTATTTGCAGATATGATATTACCTTACGGGGGTCCGGGTGTAATAAAATACTGTATTTCCAAAAGGTTAATCTACCTACTCACAGATTTGCATAGACTACGGAAGGCCGAATTATCAGGAATCTTGAGGGTGGAGTATACTAGACTTCAAGCAGAGCGGCAGGCCGTTGATTTGAGAGCTAATATTGAACTGGCCGAATGTTGCCTCTGTGGTGTATTTATAGGCTTGGTCAAGGGAACAAAGAATATTCTAGAATTACTGGATGTCCGGGCTAGGAAGTAGTTAATTTATTCTTGTTAACTTAGGGGGGTAGTGAAAGGGGTCTTTATCTCGGCAGTATGTAGTTCGTAATATGATTGGTTATTGTGGACATCTTTACTCTAGTACAAGTTACTATTAGAGTTGGATAGAGCAGGATTTGGTCAAGGGGGGGCACTACTTTATTGGGCGCCGTACTGGCCCAGGCTGGAAGGCATTATTCATCAATTCACATAAGTATCCTTTTCGGGTCTAGCTGACATGCTATTCGGAATCTAGGATGGGTTAAGGGGGATTTTGGTTTTGGTTAAGGATGGGGTAGGATGGCATTTGGATAGGTACCGTAATTAGAACTTTTAGTTCGTAACATATTGGAGACTCACCTGGTGTCTGGTAAGAATTTGGTTGGCCCGTCTGGGTCAGGTATTCCTCCGCGGGGGTTGGTGGGGTCCCCATGGGGTCGGGGGGGCATGCCGCGCGTTAAATACTGCGGCATGGAGTTCTTTACGTTAATTGGGTTGATATATGATTTTAGGTTGTCATGAGATATACTCCTAGTTATGGTTGATCGTTGAATCTAGTTTTTACTTACGAGGATCACTCGTGGGGGTTATGAATAGTGGTTTTGTGAAAGTGCAAGTCCGGGGGGGGGGGGGAAATACACTCTTAAGGGGGTGAGAGGTGGCTGTCCTAGCCTCGCACCGTCTGTCCTGGGTCAGGTTGTGAGTTGGGCTATCAAGTTAGAGGATAGTTAATGGAGGTACAAGGATAGGTTTTTACCTTCTATTTACTGGGGCTGGGGAACAAACTGAATCGGCCCGTTACAACATTCTTATGGACGTCTTTACAGGTGGAGGGTTGTGAATTGGGGGGGTGTGGTGTGAGGTTAGGTCGCGGGTGTCGCTCATGAACTTTGACATTGACCCTTAACGCTCTGGACATATGGGTGGCATTTCCCTACGATGAAAACACTTAGTGGAAATGGCACTGTGGAGTGGGTCAGTCGGGGCATGTCTGGGAGCCTGGAGGTAGTTTCTGCCATGGCCATTCCTTTTGGGGCGCTTCCTCTGGAAGCGGGGCGTCAGATTTGATGATGATGATGATGATGATGAAAACAGGTATAGTGGTGTCTGGAGGAGAGAAGTGACAGGGTGACTCAAAAGTGGGCTGTGTTGGGACCCATGGGGAGGGTCTAGCACCATAATATCAGTACTGTCCAGAGAAGGCTCTGACCGGTTAACCAGGTGGTCATAATATTGGCACCAGGTGGCACTGTACCGGTACTGGTGTGTAAGATACAGTCTATGTTAGTATTGGGCTGTATTGGGACCCATGGGGAGGGTCTAGCACCATAATATCAGTACTGTCCAGGGAAGGCTCTGACCGGTATGGCGGTCACAATATTGGCACCAGGTGGCACTGTACCGGTACTGGTGTGTAAGATACAGTCTATGTTAGTAGTGGGCTGTGTTGGGACCCATGGGGAGGGTCTAGCACCATATTATCAGTACTGTCCAGGGAAGGCTGTGACCGGTATGGTGGTCACAATATTGACACCAGGTGGCGCTGTACTGGTACAGGTGTGTAAGATACAGTCTATGTTAGTAGTGGGCTGTGTTGGGAACCATGGGGAGGGTCTAGCACCATAATATCAGTACTGTCCAGGGAAGGCTCTGACCGGTTTGGTGGTCACAATATTGGCACCAGGTGGCACTGTACCGGTACTGGTGTGTAAGATACAGTCTATGTTAGTAGTGGGCTGTGTTGGGACCCATGGGGAGGGTCTAGCACCATAATATCAGTACTGTCCAGGGAAGGCTCTGACCGGTTTGGTGGTCACAATATCGGCACCAGGTGGCACTGTACCGGTACTGGTGTGTAAGATACAGTCTATGTTAGTAGTGGGCTGTGTTGGGACCCATGGGGAGGGTCTAGCACCATAATATCAGTACTGTCCAGGGAAGGCTCTGACCGGTATGGTTGTCACAATATCGGCACCAGGTGGCACTGTACCGGTACTGGTGTGTAAGATACAGTCTATGTTAGTAGTGGGCTGTGTTGGGAGTAAGCTATGTTGATGGAAGTTTTTTTAATTTTATAAATTTAATTTATAATAAATTTAAATGGTATAATTTTCCCACAGAAAGATTTTGATTAGTTTATTGTTTTTTGTCTTCAATTTTTTGTAATATAAGTTTTTAAGCAGTATTTACTTTACCAGTTACCTTTTGATTTGTTATCAATTTTTGCATTTCAATTGTACCTGATTGCAGTAGGCCTACAGTAATATTAGCAGTACCCATAAGGGCAGACTATGCCTTTAACTTGAAAGCTCTCTAAATTTCCTTAACTTTTTGAGGCAGCGGCTCGCTGGTGTAGTGACTAGCGTCTTGGACTTCAACCCAGAAGGCCCAGAATCGCGCCCACGCTCGGCGCAATAAAGGTTCTTCACAAGCACTGCGTCGTTACTGTCCCTCATGAGCAAGGGATGGGGAAGTACAGGACCCCAATGGAAATACGCCTAATCGGCCTTATTGGGCTATTCTTAGCTGGCTTAGCATGTGCTAGCTTTAAGAACTATTATTATTATTATTATTATTATTGTGTCGCATATGTTAGTCCAGTGGTTCTTAACCTTTTTAGCACCGTGCCCCCCTTTGGTCAGGACTTTATTCATGATGCCCCCCCCCCCCCACACCTCTGATGCCTAGAATCTATTTGTATTTATCCATTCCATATGGATGCTTAAGACGCAAGATACTGTAAAAAGGGGGAAAAATATCCAATCTGCATACAAGGATTAAAACTGATTAATGGTTTTATGTCAACACTATACATGTGGTTGCTCGGAATGACAGTTGTGATTTTTTCCTATCAAAGTTTCTTATATATACAGTATATATATATCTTTGCGATTATCCTGTATGCATTTGAATTGCCTAGCCCTATTTTGAACTTTGATTACCCCACGCCCAACAATATTGTAACTCGTCACGCTTATCTTGAGATCAGACTTTAATGATGAGCTAGCTAATTAACAAGAATTATGTTGTAAGCAAACAGTTTAATGGCCAACATATGATATCCCTAATCCTGTACAGTAACCATTTTTTCTTATTCTTAGCCTACTGGGCCTCAGCTCCCATAAGGCTAGTACAGTAGTTGGTGGGGTGGAACAAAAATATTGAGGAAGGGTTACTAGTTGTTTAATTGCATGAGTGTCTAAGGCGCTAATGTTGAGGTTACATAGCTACAAGAGAGGCATTGTCCGAGAATAGGCCTACTGTTATATGGCATTGTATAAATTTATTGCTTTCATGAATTGTCGAATAGGGCAAAATTGAATTAATCAGAGTCTCAAAGGATGTCTTCTTGGGAGTTGCTCTGCAACAGTATTTAACTTTAAAAAAACTGGTTCGGGATGTAAAGGTCATCCCGAGCGAAGAATGTATCCCCCAGCATAAGCTACTTGTGTGCGACATGAGCTTATACAGAGATCCTGTGCGCAAGAAGGTATACATGCCCAAAAGGAAAGTGTGGCTGCTGAAGAACAAGGAAGTTAGGGATAGGTTTCATAGGGAACTGGAGGAAATGCATAGAAATAAGGAAGCTAGGCCTAACGATGTAAATAGTCAATGGAATTTTCTTAAGCATAGCCTTATCGCTGCCACTGACAAAATCTGTGGAAAATCAAAGGGTCACCCCAGGAATAAGACCTCCTGGTGGTGGAACGATGAGGTAGAACATGCTGTGAAAGAGAAAAGAAGATGCTTCAAAGCATGGAAGGGAGGCAGCAAAGAGGAATACCAGGCAGCTAAACGAACTGCCAAAAGTTATTTACAATGCTAAAAAAGGCATTAAGGACCTGGTCCTCGAACAAGTGTGTAACACTGACAATCCCAATGGGATCTTCAACCTAGCTAGGTGAGTTAAAAATGACAGTAGGGATATTGTAGGTGAACAGTGTGTTAGAAACGATAATGGGAAGATTGTGTATGCAGAAAATGAAATCAGAGAAGCATGGAAGGCACACTATGAACGATTGCTAAATGTAGAGTTTGAATGGGATAAGGAACAGCTTAGTATCGAAAAACCAATATCTGGACCCCCTCCTTTGATAGCACCAGCTGTAGTGAGTGACTCAATCAATAAAATGAAGGACAGTAAAGCTCCAGGGTGCTCTGACATTGTTGCTGAGATGATAACAGCCTCAGGGGAGACTGGTGTCAACTTAGTCACCGAGTTGATAAAAACCATTATTAAAGATGAGGAAATCCCCGAGGATTGGCACAAAAGTGTAATAGTAAATATATACAAAGGAAAAGGGGATGCGCTAGATAGAGGTAATTATAGGGGCCTGAAAATGCTTGACCAAATCATGAAGGTCTGTGAGAGAGTCTTTGTGGGTTTGATCAGGCAAAGCATCTCCATTGATGATATGCAGTTTGTTTTTATGCCAGGATGTGGTACAACCGATGCTATCTTCATCATCAGGCAGATACAGGAAAGATACTTACTAAAAAGCAGGGATCTTTACTTTGTGTTTGTAGACCTGGAGAAGGCCTTTGACAGGGTGCCTATAGAGATGTGCAGTGGGCTATGAGGAAACTTGGTGTGGAAGAGTGGCTGGTGCGTGTGATAATGAAGATGTATGAGGATTCGCGCAGTGCGGTGAAGGGTGTACTGAGTGATGAGTTCGCAGTCCGTGTTGGAATTCATCAGGGTTCAGTGTTAAGCCCCCTCCTCTTTATTATGGTCCTGGAGGCACTGTCTAGAGTTTTTAGAGGCAGACTCCCGTTGCAACTGTTTTATGCAGACGATTTATTCCTAATAGCTGACAATATGCAAATGCTGAGGCCTAATTCAGAAGATGGAGAGAGGGCATGGCGAGCAAGGGTTTACGAGTCAATATTGACAAAACCAAGGTTATGCATTGTAGATTGAGACGAGGCAATGTGGGAAAAGAGCGGTGCATAGTCTAGAGATGGACCGAATATTAGTTTCGTATTCGTATGTGCGAATATTCGCTGTTTTTCAATATTCCTATTCGTATTCCCATTCATAGCTATTTGCAAACATGCAAATATTTTCACGAAACCAATAGAAGATATACAAAATTGTCAAACATTAAATTTTAAAGTTAACACAAACAAATGTACAAAAAACAAAACAGTGTAGATGTGCGTTGGGGCCGCTAAAGTGGAATGAAGTGTAAGTTTTGCAACAATAAATTTTCTCGGAAAGGAAAATTCACATCGGGGTTGAGAAACCATCTTAGCAACAAGCACCCAGAACTCTTACAATATATTCAAAATTAATTCATACAGTTCATTTATGATATTGAAGAAATTACACATTCACATCGTCATTAGCTTCCGGTAATTAATTTCATAGTACAGTGTACAGTAATTTAATTAACGTTTGTTGGTGAGATAAAAAGAATTACCAGTTCTTGAAGGATGAAAATTTCATCCTTCAAGAAAGATTGAAATATTCGCAATTCGTATTCAAATTCGCGAATTTTACCAACAAAAATTTGCATTCGTATTCACATTCGCAAATAGTGAAAATTGATATTCGTTCCATCTCTGGTGCATACCCATGTGCAGTGTGTGGAAAGGGTGTGGCCGCTAACTCGATTAGATGTAGCATCTGTCGATGCTGGGTGCATCATGGGAGTAAGCGCTGTAGTAGAATAAAGGGACCCCTGCCAAAGGATAAGTCAGAAATAGATAAATTCGAGTGTGTTGTGTGCAAAGGCGAGCTTGTGTTAAGTGATGATCCTGTGGCTGTGAATTTTGGAAATGAGTAATTGCAGCTGGTGGACAAGTTTTGTTACCTAGGAGACACCATCTCTGCCGGTGGTGGGGCCTAGGCTGCCACTGTCGCTAGAATTAGATGTGGCTGGGGGAAGTTCAGAGAACTGCTGCCAATTCTGACCATGAAAAGAATGCCTCTACCCCTGAAGGGAAAGGTGAATGCCTCAACCCCTGAAGGGAAAGGTGTATGCCTCATGTGTTAGAAGTGCAATGACGTATGCCTCAAAAACATGGGCCGTTAAAGTAGAGGATGTCAACAGAATGAAACGCAATGAGATGAGAATGGGGAGATGGATGTGTGGGGCCAGGCTGCAGGATAGAATAACAAATGAGCTGAGGAGACGTTTAGGTATAAAGAGTATTAGCGAGGTGATGCGTACAAGTAGACTGGGATGGTATGGACATGTGGAGAGAATGGATGAACAAAATTGGGTGAAAAGGTGCAGGTCTGTGATTGTGGAGGGAGCTGCATCAAGGGGTGGACCGAGGAACACCTGGGATCAGACTATATGTGACGATCTCAAATTTAAAAACTTGACAAGTGAAGCAGCCCTTGACAGGGTTGCCTAGAACACCGCCATTATGACAAGAGGCTGAAACTGCACGTATGTGTGGAGCACTCCGTCTTAAAATGTTATGTATGTAGCCTAGGTGTATTGGTGATGGGCTGGTCTATCAGATGGCTGAATGGTTAATGCAGAATGTATTGGAATCCCTATGACACAGGTTAGAATCTGCGCCAGGACCCAAAAAATTTGGGAGTGAATTTCCCTTCACCGTCCCACTCGCAACACTTCAAGAACAGTATGAATGAACAAAAGTAAAAGAAATTGATCTTAAGTAATACCCATAAATATTGCAGATAATTGCTGTGAAGACCTCATCAGATAACAGGACACAATAAACACCTCACACATTGGACACAGAAGAGCAAATACAAGTGCTAAATACACAAATTGACAACAAAATATTATAACAGCAGATACTAAACCTAAACAATTACCTATCTATCTATCTATTTATTGTCTGACGCCGTGATCCCCAAAGGAGTGGCCATGCACCTCTGTGCCCAATCAGTCGACGCCACTTCTCCCAACCAGCACTGCCTTCATCCATATATACTTCTTCACTCCATCCTTCCACCTCTCTTTCAGTTTACCTCTCCCTCTCTGTCCTTCCACCTCAATCTTGTACACCCTCCTAGTCATAATTCTCTCGCTTCCCATACGCTTCATATGGCCGAACCATCTTAAAGTGTTATTTTTTACACTTTCCAGCTCATCTACCTCCACACCACACCATATTTCCTCATGCGTCTGTCTATCCCTCCAACTCCGCACGCACTTCTCAAGTAACTCGATCTATCATTTCCAACCCTCTCACTCTTGGTCTGAGTTTCTCCACCAACGTCCATGCTTCGCTTCCGTAAGACAGTGTCAGGATTACCACACTGTCATGCAAGGACTTCTTCACTTCCATACTGACCACCCTATTTCTTGTTACTGCTTTCAGCGTTCCTACAACCCTGTTGCACCCTTTCCCGCACTTCTTCATCCATACTCCCATCTTTACTCAGCACATTGCCCAGATACTTAAATGAGCTGACAATCTCCATAGCCTGACCGTTCAACTTCACCTCACACTCTGTGGCTTCACCCCTTTCGAAGACCATAACCTTGCTCTTCCCCGCATTTACCTTCACATTCCGTTTTTCGCACACAGTTCCAAACATATTTACCAGACCCTGTAACTCCCATTCATTACCGCTCATCAGAACTGTATCATCAGCAAACAGCAGTACAGGTAGCTTCGACTTGTTTCCCTCCCTTATCAGCGATATACCAACATCCACTGCTCTTCCTTGTACAGGTCTCCCTCGATTTACGATTGGGTTACGTTCCTGAAAACCCGATCTTACAATAGAAAATTCATATAGCAAACCATAAATTTAATGGGGTCAATGGGGATGCGTTCTTGGACCAGCCAAAACCCAAACCGAAACACCTAAAAACCTATAATATTATCGTACATTGGGGCATCAGATAGTGAAGGAGACCTGTATTTCTTTCATGATTCATCAACATATACAGTAAACAACCAAGGGGACATCACACAACCCTGTTTCAACCCAACATTCAGATCAAAGAACTCGCTCTGCTCATTTTCCACATGTACTGCTGCCTTCACACCCTCATACATGCTCTTCACTGCTTTCAGCAACTTGCCATCTACTGTACTCCGTATATTCTAAGTACGGTACCTTCCATATACAGTACCTTCTCTATCCACTCTGTCATAGGCCTTCTCGAAGTCCATAGAGGGAACATAGGCTACAGCTTTTGTTGCTTCTCCAGATATTTCGGCAAGAATGTAGTTACCGGGTGTACCGCCCGTCTTGTTTACACTACGTGGACGCTCACCATCATGTTCCCGTCTATTTTGACTGCCTTTGGATACAAAAATACATTACCCTAACCAAACAACCTAACCTAACCTAACCTAGTATTATAGATTTATAAGTATTTATTTTATTATAAGTATTTATAGATGATTTATGTTGTATGTCGGTAGTGGTACACCCGGTAACTACATCCATCCCGATATTTCTCCACAACACATTTCAGGGTAAAAATCTGATCTACATATCCTCTTCCCTTCCTAAAACCGCCCTGCTCGTCACCTATCCATTTCTCCAGTCTCACTCTCAACCTCTCAATCATTACCTACTGTACACCTTCCCTATTACGCTTAAAAGTCATATTCCTTGGTGGTTACCACACACTCCTCTTTTCCCTTTACCCTTATATAGGGGGACTATTATGCCTGTCTTCCAGTCATCAGGTGCACTCCTCTTCTCCCATGCTAGGTTGCACATTTTCCAGCCCCATTCAATCACTATCTCACCACCATACCAACAGTTTTCAGGATTTTGTTGGATATTCAACTCTAGACTACAGTACTCAATATCCAGTAATGTTTGAATGTCCAAAGTCCAATATCCAACAGTTTTCAGGTTTTTATTGGATATTCAACTCTAGGCTACTCAATATCCACTAATGTTTGAATGTCCAAAGTCCAATATCCAACAGTTTTCAGGATTTTATTGGATATTCAACTCTAGGCTACTCACTATCCAGTAATGTTTGAATGTCCAAAGTCCAATATCCAACCGTTTTCAGGATTTTATTGGATATTCAACTCTAGGCTACTCAATATCCACTAATGTTTGAATGTCCAAAGTCCAATATCAAACAGTTTTCAGGATTCTATTGGATATTCAACTCTAGGCTAATCAATATCAAGTAATGTTTGAATGTCCAAAGTCCAAAGTCCAGTATCCAACAGTTTTCAGGTTTTTATTGGATATTCAACTCTAGGCTACTCAATATCCAGTAATGTTTGAATGTCCAAAGTCCAAAGTCCAATATCAAACAGTTTTCAGGATTCTATTGGATATTATCTAACCTAATACAAATATTGAAAGACGAAGGACTCCCTACCTTTCAATACTTTATTATTTTAGACATCTGACTTGTACTTAACTCACAGAGATCTAGGATAGAAAGATCTTTTGTGTTAGAAGGGTCTATGCGAGATACTCTTAGGAGCACTTAGCATGAATAGATCCTAGGCACATCTTGTCTGTGGCAACCCACCAGGATTTGTGACTAAAAGGGTAAAACTGCCTGAGTTCTTTGAACCTCTCAAAAAGATTAGAGACAGTCAAGAAGAGTCCTTGTATCGACTCCTCTTGCGTTAGTCCGATGATGTGTTAATCCGGCCTCAGCCTGAAACATAACATTAAAAATCCTAGCCCAGAGAGTACCTGAACAGAACTTCATCAACGGTTTGATGGCCCATCTGTAACTTCTTCACACGACTGGACCCCCTGGACGGCCCCCGGAGCAGCCTAGAAGCCCTCAACGACACCAGATCGAGAATCTAAGAAGATAACCCAACAGTGCACTATTGACTATCATTTGTATCAGTGCGGAGATACTGTAATACCAGATCGTTGTTTACCTATGCTCATTTTAAAGTTATTTGCTAGCTATGACGAGTGTTTCAAGTTCGATTCCTAGAGTTCCCTGTTCATTGCCCGAGAATTCGTACCAGTAAAAGTTATTACGAGATAATTACCGCGACAATATTTACCCTCAGCCACATAACGAGTTCTTCCTAATTGGGAGATTATGGTATAGATATTCTGAGATCCCAAAAGCTTGTGGGATAGGTCGTAAAGTAAATTAATCTCAGTGACTAATTCCAACACGTGCATTAACAGTCAAATAAGTATGCAATTCTAGTTGTCTCTTCACTCTATCAGATCTTGTGAAATTTGAGACCTGAAGTTAGCTCAACGTCTAAATAGAATAACTATAAGCCCTAGGCATAATCAACGAACTTCACCATATACTTATGAGAACTTAACCAGTGCCCTTCGAGTGACTTTCTTCTAATCTTGTACTTATCCCGAGGGTTGAAAGTGGCAGTGCACGCTCCATCCAGATCCACGATCGTGCTAGGAGAATTGAAAGACCAAACTTGATACTGAATCTTTTTGTTCCTACCTATGTTTTTCCAAAGGAATTAATTCTGTTTCTATACCAGTGAGTGTGTGAATTAAATAAAGCTGTATTACGAACCACATTCCGAAATTATATTTATGTGTTCTATTGATTCCTTATATGTATGTGCAGGAAACCTGATATTCCAGTCTCGAAGAACTCACCCCAATCAATCGTTAATCCTGTATAAAATCAGGGCATAACAGCAATAATAAAGTGGGTTTCTGATAGATAGATAGAATGATTAATTTGGTTTTATGTATTTATATATTTGCTACAACTGCCAGCCCGGGGGTTCTTACTGAACTGAGAGTCAAAATACAGATATATAACACAATTAGATAGCATAGTATAACATAGGGAATGGTTTAGCAATACAGTAAACCCTCGCAAACTCGGACTCGTTTTAGTCGGAAACCCGCACTTCTCGGAATGGCATAGGCCTCTCGGAAATGTCCCTGTGTATCTCGGAAAATTCCGAGTTGGGCGGGATTTGTGTCCGGTTTACAATTTTCTCTCACTCGGTTTTAAGTGATTTTAGGATGAATTGAAGCCTGTGCCTTATGATTATTGTGTTAATATTAATTACTATGTACTGTACTGTCCCTGAAAACATAATAAGGTTCGTATTTGTCATTATTGAAAACAAAAATTATCTCAATTTTCTCGGACGCGGACTTTCCTCTTATAATTCGGAATTTTCCCTCTCTTAAGTCGGACATAAGTCGGACCTCGGACATCTCGGAAAATCGGGCATCTCGGAAGTGGTCTCCCCCCAATTAGTCCGAGTTAGCGAGGGTTTACTGTAGTCTATATACAGTCTACAGATGCAGCATAGGTTTATACACAAATGAATTAATATTATCTAAAGGGGTTTATTTTTTGATTTTTTTGTTTTATTTGGGTTGAAGGGCCGGAGGATACGAAGACCCCTTTTCACCCTACCACGTAACCTATTTTACTGTCAGGCGAAACAGAGGCAACCCCATGAGGAGATTGCCCAAACATCGATCTCCACCAGCCGAGAATCGAGCTCGGTCCTCCCGGTTGGTTAGAAACAGAGCGCTCTACCAATGTCGCTACTGCAGGTCACCCCCTAAAAGGGTTATCACATACAACTTACAGTAGTTACTGGTTGGACTGCATTCCCAAAAGGAATGAAATATAGGATGCAAGAGAGGGCCGTTTGGAGGAGCTTAGAGACGTACGCTATGTGAAGGCTATTATGCTATGCTTTTGCAAGGTGTAGACTGTAGAATAAAATTGGTTTATAGCACTTTCTCTGGATCTTGAGGGAGGAGCTAGATGATCTATCCCCCTGGTGTCTTATTTCAGGTGTATGTACATAGCGAGTGCCAGGTTTGTCACTGGGCTTCTGGCCCACAGCTAGTGGGAACCATGCAACCAAAGTTTGTGTTCCCAGGGCAAACATCTATCTCACTAATACTGATTGGGAATTGTATTCCCCAGATTGGCCTCAAACACGATCTGCAGCCCACCCCAAATCAAGGATGATTCAGCTGTATTATGGTCAGTGGACCGCACAGTCATTCCCTGGGAAAAGCCCCAAACAAATTCTCGGCAAGAATGTTAAGTGCGGGCGTACCACCAGCCTTGTTTACACTACGCGTAGTGGCGTCGGACCTTTGCCATCATTTTCCCGTCTATTTTGACTGCCTTTGGATACAATAATATGTTGAGAGGGGCCCCTCAACCCCCCCATGACATATCATCATCATCATATATATTGCCAGCAGGGGGCAAATTACCAAAAAAAAATCGCCGTCAAAATAGACGCAAACTTAACCACGGCGATCGACAAATGTTAACATGATGGCGGCGGGGGAGGCATCAAACTTTTGCAAT
Source organism: Paralithodes platypus (assembly GCA_032716605.1). Lineage (NCBI taxonomy): Eukaryota > Metazoa > Arthropoda > Malacostraca > Decapoda > Lithodidae > Paralithodes > Paralithodes platypus. Next base: position 39,183,701 of record CM064545.1, on the reverse strand, counting down.
CATGTTCCTGTCTATTTTTGAATGCCATTGGATACAATAATATATTGAAGGGGGGCTTTGCTCCCCCTCACCCCCCCATGACATATTGTCATCATATATATTGCCAGCAGGGGGCAAATAACCGAATTAATCGCCGTCAAAATAGACGCGAAGTTAACCACAGCGATCGCCCTATGTAAACATGACAACCGTACGCCCGGAATCTACATCCATCCCAAATTCTCTAGATCGGTCTCGAACACGACTTTCTACTTTTGCGAAACCCCGAACAATGACAGAGGAAGTATAACTGTTAGCTGGTCGCTTGTGATATGGTCTTGCTTTTGGTGGTGACATCTTGGTTGAGGCAGTTCTGGGCTAGAACGGCTAATGGTTCTGACCAAGCATGTGTACTGTATTAAGTTTATATTACAATGGAAGTCTTTATAGTTATATTGATTTGGTATATCGAAGGACTAACTCTGTGAATTGAAGGAGGAAGAAGATGTACTGTATTAAGTTTATATTACAATGGAATTCCTTATAGTTATATTGATTTGAGTTATTTGTACTTCAGACATTGGTGCCTTCAATGTACAACAATAAACTAGGAAAATCAGCAATGTCTCCTACAATAGCCTAACCATTGGAAGAACAGTAAAGCATGGTGTGTCTGGTCGTAGCGGCTGCGGGGTGGGGTTGACCGAGTGATAGAAAGGCGCGTGGGGGTATGGGAAGGCTGGTTGTTATGACCCTCTTACCTGGCCTCGGAGATAGTTGCCACTCTGGCAGTAATATGTATTTATATCGACAAAGGTAGTGTAATAGATCAATATCTACACGTTAGCAGTGCTATAATATAAAAAAATAGTTTTTGCTTTCCAAGCATGCTGCTCGTCCTGGTGCATAATTGGTCCAAGAATTACCCTGCTGAAAATTTCAATCCTTTATTCTAAAGTCCTGCACATCATATACCCAAGAACATCCCCTTGCCATACCTGAAATGAAGTTAATTTATACTCTTATGTACGGTAATTTGTTTTAAAATTCTCGCCAAAATTCGGCAACGTTGATTGGGGGATGCAATCAATTTTGTTAATCTGTACTTTTAAATTTTAGCGTTGTTTATTAATTCTTCCAGTTTCTTACAGTAGATCCTCTGGAAAAAGGCAAACTAGGCCTGTGTATCCAGCTCAGTGCCAGTACTAGCATTATATTATGGTAGGATATCTATTACTCTTAACTTATTTATGTAATGTTCAGAAGATATTAGTAATTATATTTGCAACATTCTAGAGATAATGATCGATTTCATATACAAATAAATTAAATACTGTAATAGCGTATTTAATATCTAGCGACTTTTAAGACACGAATCTAGCGAAACCTGCTGCTTAAAATTGGCAACATTGATCTTCCTTTAGAAGAAGAAGAAGAAGAGCGTCGGCAACCATATCAAACAACAGGTGCATAAATGTCTCTTACAATTTATGCTTATATATGATATATTTGACCTTTATATATGGTGCATGATTCCATATACACCATAGCATGTTATATGTAGTTATATCCCTCCAGAGTAAGATATATGGTGGGGAAAATGCCAAATATATTCTAGCCCACCTGTTCGACTCCCATTCAAGGCATGGCGTGGTGTTCCTCTTGGGATGGGCCAGAATTAACCCACATAATTTCTTGGTCATGTACTCCATCTAGGAAGCCCAATCCTTTCTTTTTAGGCTTTATTATTGAATATGGAAAGATAAAATTGTGGTTTATCGTTTAATTTTCGTCTTTGGAAGTTATTAAATATGCTTTGGGCCTAGGCTAACCCTATTCACAACGTGGGATGTCTTTTTCGACTTTTGGGACCCCCTAGGCCTATTATGTTCCATTATTTTGTAGATTTTAAGATGTTTAACCTAGTGATTTTAAGACTTAGGTAAGGATGTAGTATTGGGTGTATCGTCCGCCTTGTTTACACTTCGGACGTTTGCGATCATGTTCCTGTCTATTTTGACTGCTGTCACACAGTGCTGTGGGATACAATAATGGGGTGAGGGGGGGGGGCCTTTGTCCCCCCTTCACCACTCCCATGACTTATTGTGGGATGGATGTAGAGTTCGGGCGTACGGTCGTCATTGTTTACATAGGGCGCTCGCCATGCTCGCACTTACGTTCCCGTCTATTTCGACGCTATATTTTCTGCTATTTGCCCCCTGTCATTACTACATGAATACTAGGTTAGGTTAGGTTAGGTTAGGTTAAAATAGACGAGAACATGATGGGGAAAGGTCCGACGCCAATACGCGTAATGTAAACAAAGATGGCGGTACGCCCGGTCACTACATCCTACCCCTTATTGTCATGTCATCATATATATTGCCAGCAAGGGGCAAATAACAAAAAATAGTTGTAAAAATATACTAAAATTTAACTGCGAGCGATCGACCTATGTAAATATGACCGTACACCCGGATACTGCATCCTTCCCGTAGATTTTAGGACGTTTAATCCTATTATTTTGGCGATAAGATTGCTGATGTGTTGTCACGTGTAGGCCTACTGCGTGTGGGCCGTCCAATTCCTAATGGTTCTTCCTAATTATATATTAGCGTAGGCCTATGATTTGATAATATTCAAGGACACTAGTGCGACGTTATGAGAAACAATTTATTAGGGAAAATAGGCACCAATGGATTCGCCATATTTTTCTCCATATAGTCCGCATGGAGGATTTTCGTTATAAACAAATTGAAAAATACCCACTTCACAGACAAATACACCAAAAATCTAAGTCAAAGCGGGGGTGTGGGGGCGGCAGCCCCCACCTATAATACTAGGTTAGGTTAGGCTAATGTCCTTTCAAATGGGTATAGGGTAGTAAACACCAGGATAGCCTATACCCGGTCAGAGGTAAGAAGAAGAAGAAGAAGAAGAGTCCTGCAGTAGTCTCCTTGAATGCTACCTATGATTTTTCTGGTGATGGCAAATTATGTCCTCGTATATTGCCAGCGGGTGGCAAATAATGGTCAATATATTTACGAGCCGCACCACAGCTGGGATCTCATTTCTAATGGTAGTTTTGGGTTCCTATCATTTTATGCTTCATTGCTAGCCTATATAATTTTTATCCACCAGATTTTTTTTTTTTTTGTTTTTTTTTTTTTTAAAGCATTAACCTAACCTAACCTAATCTAATAGCCCCCAAATACATGTAGGTTAGTTAATAGCCCTCAAATACATATAGGTTAGGTTAGGTTAGGTTTTTTGGTTAGGTTAATGCAAAAAAATAAAAATAAATAAATAAAGCCAAGATTTTTTTTTTCCCGGTGGATAAAAATTATATAGCAATGAAGCATAAAATGATAGGAACCCAAAACTACCATTAGAAATGAGATCCCAGCTGTGGTGCGGCTCGTAAATATTGACCCAAATAACAGCTGGCCGTGGGATAATATCGTAGGAAAAAGAAAAATTAAATGCGAACGTAACTGCGAGCGTATGACTTCTGTAAACAACGCGACGCGTACGTCCGCTAACAACTCCCGGTAAGATTAGGAGTAGTGGGTGTACCACTACCAACATACAGCATAACTCATTATAAAACATTAACCTAACTTAACCTAACCTAGTATTCATGTAGTACTAGGTTAGGTTAGGTTAGGTTAATGTTTTATTGATGATTTATGCTGTATGTCGGTAGTGGTACGCCCACTACTCCTAATCTTACCCAACTCCCTAACTGATTAGCATTTTTCAAGCAACCTTTCTCAGTGATTCGCATGCTCTGAATCATGACCATTAAATTTGCTTCTATTTTGACCACTTTTGAGTTGAGGGTGGGGTCGGACACTTCACCCGGGACTTTCTCATCATATGTACAGTATTACCAGCAGGGGGCAAATAACATTTGGCCATGGGATACTTTCGAATAAAAAAACTAGGCTACCAAATTAGACGCGTACCGATTGTGACTGCAAGCGTGTGAAAATCGCTGCAAAATGTAGATTGAATTTAACGGATAAAATTGAAGACAACCCGGATACGAGCCCCATCGATAATTATCAGTGTTCTAGAAGTTTCATGGACGATACTTTGTTGGTGTACGTCGCAAATTCACTATAAGTGAAATACGAGAAACTTGGATTGTTCACCCATAAACAGGGAACGTGAGCTGGGTTTAGACCGTCGCGTACCCATAAACAGGGAACGTGAGCTGGATTTAGACAGTCGGTTAGTTTTCGGTTAGGTTAGGCTAGGCTAATGTTGAAAATACTAAAATGCGACGGTCCTCGGTATTAAACAACACTATATCAAAGAAAAATACAAAACAAACAAAACTAGTAAAAAGGCTGTCTGGGGTCTTTTCAATTTTTACCAATTTAACCTGAAGAATTTGTATTAAACTGTTAGGCTTTTTAGCCTAATTATTAAAACTAGGCCTTAACTCTTACGCTGCGGGCATATTTTTGCTATAATAGGCACATTTCCGCTAAAATAGGGCTCATTCAGGCACTCCTGATTGCTTAGACCTTTTGCTGCGGCTATTTAGGGCATTCAGGCACTCCTGAATGATAAATCAAGCATCTGCATTAAATGAAGTGTATTCTGCCGAAAACTAGGCGAAAATAGCTTCAAAATGAGACCAGAACGGGCCCCGTACGTGGTCTAGTTCACCCGCAGCGGTGCCAGTGAAACGCGGGAAACCCGCTATTTGGTAGCACTCGCTCGCTTGGCTACACTGCTGTGAGACACAGAGAGAGACCCGCGCGAGACACAGTGTACCTCCGTGAGCCGCTCGCTGCTCTGAGGGTCGGAGGTGGGCCCCTCACGCTCCCGCCCACTGACACTCTATTTTTACGTTTTTTACAGGCTTTCAAAGCCTGGAAATTGCTGTAACTTGCCAGGACGTTCCAGAACGTCACCCGCAACGAAAGGGTTAAGCAAGTGATTAAATTAAATTACATTTATACAGTAAAAAAAATACAAGAAAATTGCTTCAAAATTACACCAAAATGAGCTTCGTAGTGTGCGAGGTTTCCTGCATCGCTACCACAGACATTGGCTAATATTCGCTAATCATTAGCAATGTCGCGCTACATTTGCCTTTTGCATAGGTCCCGCGAGAGATGGGGTGATAGTCTGTGCCCCGGCAGACATGCTGGAGAGCGTACGGGAGCATACTCTGCTCCCGCTTACTTGTACTCATCTCGATAGGCTTTATTGGGCTTTGAATTCCAGTAAATTGCCATGCTGTTCCAGAACGTTTCCTGCAATGAAAGGGTTAATTTGATGCAGGGACATAGTAGTTTCATATTTTTTTCTAATACCGAATTAGGCTATCAAGAAATTCAGTGGTAAAAAAAGAAGCTTTCGAAAATTATCTAGAAGACCCCTGCGGTGGTATTACATTACATTAATATATTTAGGGGGTCAATTTAACCCTCTCCGACATATGACGCAATTTTGAGCCTATTAGGGATACTATTAGGGATACAGCCTCTATTACCATCAGGGGTATTTACAAACCTTTAGTTTAGTTACTTCAACCTCTGCAATTGTCTTTGAGTTAGCTGTGGGCAGAAAACTAATCTTGGAGAGGTAATTATAAGAGTGAGAGAACTATTTCTTATTGCTAATCTGGCAACCTCTGCGTCATATGAGTCTGAAGGGGTTAAAGTTTCTGTTACATGTGTTGCTAAGGGTGTAATATTCGGGCATACCGCCCACCTTGTTTACACTACTCTCACGTTCGGGATTATGTTCCCGTCTATTTTGACTGCCGTGGCATGCAATAATAGGTTGAGGGGGAGGGCTTTTCCTCCCTTATAATAATAATAATAATAATAGTTCTTAAAGCTAGCGCATGCTAAACTAGCTAAGGATAGCTCAATAAGGCCGATTAGGCGTATTTCCATTGGGGTCCTGTACTACTACCCCATCCCTTTGCTCATGAGGGATGGTAACGACTCAGTGCTTGTGAAAAATCTTTAATGCGCCGAGCGTGGGCGCGAACCCGGGCCTTCTGGGTGGAAGTCCGAGACGCTAGTCACTACACCAAGCGAGCCGCTTTTTTACCCCCCATGTTTTATTGTTATCATCATATATATTGCCAGCAGGGGGCAAATAAGGCAAAAAAGTAAAAATAGATGGGAACGTAGCTGCGAGCGCACGACCTATGTAAACATGACCGTACACCCGGATACTACATCCTTCCTGTGTTATATAAATCAACATTAATGCCAATAGGGGGCTGTATTCGGCATAATTCAAGGAGCTTACCCTCGCGGTTCGCACAATTTCTACGTTCGATTCTTTGACCGTTTCTTTGGGGCTGTAGGCACTTGAGTCATATATAATGACAGCAAGGGGCAAGTAACCGGTGAGCGTGGGATAATTTTAAGATTTAACCCAATATGTAGATCTTAATATGTTTAACCGTATTCTTCCTAATTTTCAAGTAGCCTATGCCTATATTTTTTTCTGGTGACGGTATGTTGCTATGCCCACATATTGGCCTATATATATTACCAGTAGGGGCAAGGAACAGCTGGCTGTGGGATAATTTCTTAAAATTAAGTTAATTAGGCACGAACATAACCGCGAAGGTACAACTCCAGTAAAGTGACGTGTATGCCCGCTAACATAACCCTAATCGATTGGCATTTTTTAAGCAACCTTTTGCAGTGATTCGCATGCTTTGAATCATGACCGTTACATTTACTTCTATTTTGACCACTTTTGTGTTGATAAGGGGGGCCCGCGCGGGAGGGTGGGGGGGGGGTCGGCCCCCCTCACCCGTGACTTATTGTCATCATATATATTAAAAGCATGGGAAAAAATGGGATGGATGTAGAGTTCGGCCGTCCGATCGTCATGTTTACATAGGGCGATCGCCGAGGTTAACTTCGCGTCTAATTTGACGGCGATTTTTTTTCGGTTATTTGCCCCCTGCTAGCAATATATATGATGATGACAATATGTCATTGGGGAGGGGGGCAAAGCCCCCTCAACATATTATTGTATCCAATGGCATTCAAACTAGACGGGAACATGATTGCAAAGGTCCGACGCCTCCGCCGCAATGTTTACATTTGTCGATCGCCGTGGTTAAGTTCGCGTCTATTTTGACAGTGATTTTTTTTAGGTAATTTGCCCCCTGCTGGCAATATATATGATGATGACAATATGTCATGGGGGTGTAGGTATGCCCACACTTAATATTCTTGCCGAAAAAATATCAGTTGGCCGTGGGATATTTTCGGGGTGAGGGGGGCGGGGATCAAATTAAACGCATACCGGTTGTGACGGCAATCGTGTGAAAATCGCTGCTAAATGTAGCTTGAATTTAACCTGAAGAATTTGTATTAAACTGTTCCTATTAGCCTAATTATTTAACCCTTAACCCGTACAGCCCCAGAGACGCACCTGGCGCGTCACCCTAATTGCGCCGACCGTAACCTCAGGTGTAGCCACTCAAGAGGGCTCAGATTTGTATGGGAACTGTACGCATCCCACGCAACCGTGCCGATGGTTGAAAACTCTCAAAGTCCACGTGCGTGAGCGCGCAATAACCTGGTTTTTTGGGGTAATTGCCTTCAATTTTTTACTCTTGTAAAATACGTTTTCGGGGGCTCTGTAGGACCATTCTTTAAGCTTTTTGAGCGGTTTTTCGTGGTTTTTCCTTCATTCCTAACCCATTCGCTATTGTTTCTGGAATAAAACCATTTTTTGAAAACTGGCCGGGTTCTGGTGAACAAACATTACAAAACTAGCCGGGGCTGGATGGGACTTAAGTCGTGCACCAATTTGCAGCAAGTTAGGAGCATTATTAAGGCTTTTAAAGGGTTAAAATCGAGTGCAAATGGCCGGGAGCGCAGCGGGCTAGACAGCCGACTCCCAGGGCTTACCGCCGCCCATTAACTCATGTTCCCTGTGTTCTCGAGAGGCCGGCAGTGTAGCCAGTAGTGAGCATAGCTGGGAAAAATATACCGATATATGCTAAACTTCCATGTTCGTGGCACCACTGCAAGAGAACCACGAGTGCTACGTAGCTCGTTCTGGTCTCATTTTGAAGCTTTTAGTGCCTAGTTTTTTGCTAAAAGAAAAAAATTCATGCAGATGCTTGATTTATCATGCAGGAGGGTTTGAATATGCCCAAATGAGCCCAAAACACCCCGCTAGACAAGGGTTAAAAGACCTATTAGCCTAATTATTATAAAGAGGCCTTAACCCTTACGCTGCGGGCTTATTTTGGCAGCACCGCACCCATCTCGCTCAACCCCCCCAGGGTGTCAAACGAAAGCAGAGCAATTTCTTTGGAATTATTCTATAATTGCACCTATACGAGCTAAACAAATTACAGTATTATTGTATTTAACAGGAAGGTACGATGAGGTAAGTGATGGGGTATAGGTGGCAATGTGCGGAAATGGATTATAAGGGCATTTCGCCCCCTCTGACCCCCTTACGAAAATTATGGTTACTCACTCCACCCCAACTGGATTTCTACCGTTTTACCCAACCAGCGGGGGTGTGGGGGCAGCAGCCCCCACCCATAATACTAGGATAGGTTAGGTAAGGTTGTTAGGTTAGGCTAATGTCTCTCTGAAACATTGTAAAATCTGTGTCACATCTAGATTGATGACTTGTGTCAGAGGGGGCGAAATGCCCTTACAATCCATTTCCGCATATTGCCACCTATACCACATCACTTACCTCGTCGTACCTTCCTGTTAAATACAATAATATTTTTTTGAGCTCGTATAGGTGCAATTATAGAAATTTACCATAAAATGGCCAAATCAATGCTATTTCCTGTTAATTTTCTCTTATACCTTCTTATAATCATTCAATTTTTCAAACAATTGCTCTGGATTGACAACCTATAACCACCCTTCTCCACCTCCTGGAAGGTAGGTGGTGGAGTGAGGGAGGTGGGTGTGGCAATGCCAAAACTACAAAGTTACTGGGATACTGAACGGAATATGTGCGATAACTGTACAGTACAGTTGCCCACATAAGTTCTGTGTCTGTGATCTTATACAGTACAGTACTGTACAGTACATAGAAATATGCGCATGATTGCATTACGAGCTTTGGAGTCGTTTCGATCACAAGCCAGTTCGATCAGAAAACAAACGCGTAATCGGGTCTTGACAGTGTTTGACATACTTATGTCCATGTTTTTCATAGCCCGTCTGTCAACTTTGTGGAGTTAGTATATACAGTATGTAACGTCCCGTTCTTAACATTAATCATCAATTACAAACCCCAATACACTTGAATAAACTAATGAAAGCATATGGTCCTCCTGGGATTCAAACTTGGGACACCACACCCAGAACATAAGCATCTAAACCATTACACCACCAACACAGTTAAAAGTTGAGTACACGATCACAATCAATATCCATTTTCGAATTTTGGATATCAATCTAATCATGTACTCTGACCTAACTGCATTATGGAAAGCCTAATGTTTTAGTTTTATTTTAGTTTTTAGCTCGTGTAGTAATGTACACCCTATGTGGTGGATTGTGTTCTTTTATTTATAAAGAATTATTATTTTGCTTAAGCGTTGTTTCCACATAGTGATTTTGATTAGTTGTTTTGTCTTTTTACTGTGTTCGTCAAAGTTTTGATTTGTTTATTTTGCAAAGTTTTACATTATGATTATGATGATCTTGTTCGCAGATTGATGATGAGCAGTGAGAGAGACCACCATCCAAAAACCTAATTACTGGTCGCCCGTTCCCAAAAGAAGAAGAAAAAGAAAAGGAAGGAGGAGAAGGAGAAGGAGAAAAAAGAAAAAAATTAGGAGGCGAAAAAGAATGGGCCCGGTTCTGCTTCTGTAGGAATAGGTAAGTTTTCTAAGGCTAGAAATTAGAAAAATATTATGGTATAATCCTGTGTAGTGGGGAGACCTGTACTTATATATCAATAATTTGGTAATTCTACAATATATTTTTACATTTTACATAAATAAATAGTCCACTAATATACAGTAAACTTCCGTTAATCCGAAGGGCAGCGGACCGGCCCTCGTTCGGATTAGTGGATTTTTCGGATTATCGGACTTTACCCCTATGAACCTGTGGCCTGACGAAAACATTGAGGCATTAGGCCAGCCAAATGACACAATGGTGCACACATATCGGCTCATATGTTCATGAAATCACTTCAAAAGTTTACCATTGTCATTGTAGCCTATTACCTACTTCAAAACATTCAGATTAATGGTCAAAGGAATCTGCTGATATAAATGTAAACACCTTCTTCTTCTTATTGTCACATGTCCGCATCGTCTACTAGCGAGTTTGTCTTGCTCTTGAAAGCACCCTTGGGACGCTCCGATCACTGAACTATAAATAGTAGCGTATCGGAACGTCCAAAGGTGCGTTTTCAAGCGCAAGACTGAATGCGCTTGCAGACGATGCGGTGCAAGCCAGTAGCGCATCGGAGCGTCCCAAGAATGCGTTCAAGAGCAACACAAACGCTCTAGCAGCCGATGTGGTGTTTACGTTTATATCAGTAGCTTCCTTTGACCATTAATCTGAATGTTTTGAAGTAGGTAATAGGCTACAATGACAATGGTAAACTTTTAAAGTGAATTCATGAACATATGATATGTGTGTGCTCCATTATGTGTCATTTGAGTGGACTAATGCCTCAAAAAGGGGACTTTGGGACTTCTTGAAATTCGGACCATCGGGTGAATTCGGATTTGGCCTCAAATTGAAAAATTCGGACTATTGGGAGATTTGAATCATCGGTCGTCGGATTAAAGGACTTTTACTGTACTAGCTTAGGTTTGGTTAGGTTAAAGATATTCTATTTTTTATTAATTTTACCACAACACCAAACACCTCCAATGAAATTAATGAAAGTATATATGTCACTTTATGTGATCCACCAGGATTCGAACCCGGGTTATCACACACAGATTTTTAGGCATCTGAAAAACAGTTCTCCCCGCTACACAGGATCTTATCAAATATATATGTATGTACTGTATATACTCAGGCACAAACCCCATTGCTGGGGGTGGCCGACTCGAGACAGAGCCCGAACAGAACCCTGTAATGTTCCAAGTCTTAGGGCCCGGCACCACTTTCGCGTTCCCTCGCCCCATTCTCTGTCTCGTTGAGTAGGAGAATTTTACAAGGGGAGGAGGATTCCTAGCCTCCTGCCCCCAAATGTATATACTGTTTATATCCCTTACAGTACTGGCGACGTCTTTTTCTTTTATTTCAGCTGCATTTAGACAATTTTATTTAGCTTAAGAAGGATATATGGTGGCTAAACGAATTGAGACCGTCTGTTATCATTTAACGGGTAGACATCCTTCCTAAGCTGAGTAAAACCGTCTAACAGTTGTTGTTGTTGTTCCCCAAGCTGCCTGGCCGAACAGCCCCAAGGCCCCGAGCAATTCCAAGGCCATAACCGAGCGCCCCCACAGAACCCTCCCTGCCGACCACAATAAAGCCTGGGTGACCGAAGCCACTCCATGGCGGGGAGCTGAGGAGGGTGCGGAAACGCCAGGGAAACCAAAGCCCCACCCAGGGCCCTGTGCCCCTCAGCAATTATGAAGAGAAAGTTGAGGGGCAATGGAAAAATGTAACGCTTTGGCTTCCAATCTTGGTAGATTGGGAGGTCAATCCACGGAAGAGATCTAGAAAATATATAAGTTAAAGGAACAGTCAGAGTAAGCTATGGGTATGGCAGAGATTGCTCGGCTCTCACTCTGATAGACCAACCCATCACCACATGACTAGAACCCAATCCTCTCAGCATCAGCTAGGAATGGCCCTAGAAAGCCGCCTTTGGCGAGGGGATAGCTTCCCTATTTCAACCCCTTTCGGGGTTGGGCACCCGCCTTATAAACAGTTAAGAGTTGTGCTATCGGGTCTACTGCCCTCGCATCGCACCTGTTTTCTGTTGACCATTTTGTTATAGCGCACTATGTCAGGGGTGTTTTTTTACTCGCATTACTTTTTAAGTAATTTGACACGCTTGCGGGGGGGATGACGACGGATCACCAATACTAGGTTAGGTTAGATTAACCTCTTTACCGGCGACGTCTTTTTAATTTTATTGTAGATACTGTATATTTAGATGATATTGTGAAGCTTAGGAAATATATATGGTAGCTAATGGATTAATTGAGATAGTCTGTAGCCTTTTAACCCTCTCACGTTCTTGACGCAATTTTGAGCCTATTAGGGGTACTTTAACCCCTTATTGGCGGCGCTCGACTTAAGTCGTGCAGCAAGTTAGGAGCATTATTAATGCTTTTAACCCGTACAGCCCCAGCGACGCGCCTGACGCGTCGGCGATGTATGTAACGCACAGCCCCAGAGACGCGCCTGGCGCGTCACCCTAATTGCGCCGACCGTAACCTCAGGTGTAGCCACTCAAGAGGGCTCAGATTTGTATGGGAACTGTGTACGTATCCCACGCAACCGTGCCGATGGTTGAAAACTCTCAAAGTCCACGTGTGTGCGCGCGAGCGCGCAAAAACCTGTTTTTTTGGGATAATTGCCTTCAATTTTTTACTCTTATAAAATCCGTTTTCGGGGGCTCTGTAGGACCATTTTTTAAGCTTTTTGAGCGGTTTTTCGTGGTTTTTCCTTCATTCCTAACCCATTCGCTATTGTTTCTGGAATAAAACCATTTTTTGAAAACCGGCCGGGTTCTGGTGCGCAAACATTACAAAACTAGCCGGGGCTCCACGGGTTAAAGGGTTAAAATCGAGTGCAAATGGCCGGGAGCGCAGCGGGCCAGACAGCCGACTCCCAGGGCTTACCGCCGCCCATTAACTCATGTTCCCTGTGTTCTCGAGAGGCCGGCAGTGTAGCCTGTAGTGAGCATAGCTGGGAAAAATATACCGCTATACGCTAAACTCCCATGTTCGTGGCACCACTGCAAGAGAACCACGAGTGCTACGTAGCTCGTTCTGGTCTCATTTTGAAGCTTTTAGCGCCTAGTTTTTTTGCTGAATACATTTCTTTTCATGCAGATACTTGATTGATCATTCAGGAGGGCCTGAATATGCCCAAATGAGCCCAAAACACCCCGCTAGACAAGGGTTAAAGCCTTTGTTACCATCAGGGGTATTTAGAAACCTTTAGTTTAGTTACTTCAACCTCTGCAGTTGTCTTTGAGTTAGCTGTGGGCAGAAAAATAATTTTGGAGAGGTAATTATAAGAGTGAGAGAACTCCATTTATTATTGCTAATCTGGCAACCTCTGCATCATAAAAACGTGAAAGGGTTAATGGGTAGACGTCCTTCCTAAGCTGAGCAAAATCGTCTAATAGTTCCCAGAATGTAATGAAAAGTACATCACCGGTACAGAATGGGTTAATGACAAGGGAGCAACCCCCTTCCTCCCCCTGTCAATATACATAAGATGCCAACTTGCGCTCTCTTTACCATTTGTCACGGGTTCCGTGTTACCGAGGGAGAGGTGTTGAGAGAATACAAGAGCGCTTCTAAAAATCCATCTCATAGGAGGGATCGGCGGATGAGTAGGCAAGATTAAAGGTGCGGGAGGAGTCACAGGCATTTGTGGGGAATACTGAGTGGGGTAGTGGGGGAGGTTCTTATCTGGATGTGTCGCCGCGACATGTGGATTTCTGTGAGGTTGGCGGCCGCGATAGGTGTTACCTCTAGAGTTATGGGGTTGACCGGTGTTGGAAGGGTTGGTATTGCCGAGACGATTGGCGTGACCTGTCGTGAGCCCGCCAAGTACGAAGGGGACAGTTACCTTGGCAGGGCGGTAATTCACAAAGATTGATTGGAGTCAGTCGTGGGTTCTAAGAGTTTGAGGGGGTGGGGGGTTGGAAGGGGTTTGGGCAAAATTGTACTGTTGCTGTGGGTAAGTCAAGTACCGAGTGAGTAGCAGAAGGCTGAGGGTGTGTGAGGCTATGATGAGGTTGTTACTGAGGGGGAACTGGAGCATTTGCAGAAGGCTGAGGGTGAGTGGGTGTGCGGCTGATGGCGCAGAGTTGTGTAATGTGTCGTGGAATTAGGGGACACAGGCAACAGTTTCCTGATACTGTAGTTTGAAAATCCTCCGCGGGTGTGATGACCTCGTGTATGGCGAAATACTGCTTTATGTTATCAGGTACGATGCGAATTAGGTTATCAGAGAATACTTTATTTGATTCACATTGGCCCTGGGCTATGCCACTTGGGTGTGTCTGCTATATTGCATCAAAGTGTCATCAAAATCTTCCGTATATGTAACGGCATGTAATTTATTTAGTGCAGGGACTCGACCCAGAGGGGGTTGGAGGGTGGTGATTATTGACTTAAATCCGTCCCAGGCGTCTCGGTGGTGACTATTCCGGAGAGTCTGGCGTAGGTCCTGAATCCTATATTTACTAGCAATGTGGCAGGCTTTTTATTTTCTAGATAATTCATGGAAATGGTGATGATAACCATCTCCAAATATTTGCTAATATCCATGTGCCCGGGCAGAAGGCCGCAGTGGGTGGGTTTGGTACTCCCTCTGATATGTTGATTTTACTGCTGGTCAGTTGGGTGATGACGTCAGCTCGCCCTGGTTAGTGGAGGCGCGACTCTGGTCAACCAATCCTAGGCCGGCCTGGGTGTGTGACGTCACGCTGAGGTCCTCTCGTAGACGCCGCCTCTTCGATTTGGGGGTTGTTTGTTTTGGTTTGGCAAGGGGGAGGCAGGTGCATCATGGCAGCATTTTTCTGTAAAGGGTTCCCACTTGGTTTTTGGAGGGGGTAGACTAGGGTGTTTGGGCCGCGTGGTGTCTCGGGTTGTGGTATAACAGTACACATTATAATGTAAAACTTGCAAAATAAACAAACCAAAACTGGAACGACACTAGATAAACGCAAAGGAACTAATCAAAATCGCTATGTGGAAATACTGTAACGCTTAGTAAAATAAAATACCCGGTACCGTATGTTCATTAACCTAACCTGACAACCTAATCTAGTATCTTAGGTGGAAGCTGCCGTCAAATTACTAAAATTTGGATGAATGAAAAAAAACACTCCGAAATAGTTTGTTGTAACAAAACAGTCAACAGAAAACTGGTGCGGTGTGAGGGTACAGTGCCCGAACAGCTCTTACCAATGCTATACATTGTTTGAAAATGTTCTCTAATTGCAGTTTCATGCATTTTTAGTAATATATAGGTGTATTCTGAAAGTTTGGGCTGAAAAAATACTGAGGAACATTACTGCCAGTGTCTTTTGATAGGGTTAACTTCTGCCTCATTATTTCTAGGTTACCCAGTGCCAATTCTATCCTTCGCAGCAGCAACTTTGTTCCTTGGTGAACTATCCGATATGGGGTACACTGATTTGAGTAATGGTATATAGGCTATTTTTTTTTTTTTTTTTTTTTTTTTTTTTTTTTTTTTAGTAAGACTATTTAAAATCCTTTGTTCAACATTAGACTGCAAGAATATGGCTTGTACTTGTATCCCCCAGCGTTCTTTCACTTGAAAATCAATTCTTTATGAAATTGGTCAGCTTTCCCCCAGGGCTTTTAACATGTCGGTTAAGGTTACCTACACCCATTGGGTAAAGTTGCCCCCCCTCCCCCCATTTTCTTATCCATGAAGAGGAGCATGGAGGTTTTGCTATTACCTTTAGTGTGAGTAAAGTACTAATGTAGGTTTATTTGTTTTACAGCATGGGCGAATTCAACAAGTAGTAAATGGGTCGGAGAGGTCTACAGTAACAAGTGGTGTTCTACAAGGATCTGTCCTGGGCCCCTTCTTACTCCTTGCACTTATCAGTGATATAGACACAGATAAGGCACTCTCATCACCTCATCCTTCGCTGATGACACAAGAGTTACAAGGCAAGTTAAATCGCAAGAAGATGCAGATCGGCTGCAAGAAGACCTCAATTATTATGTTCTCTCCACCAACCAACTTTACTCCTAAACTCGATTAAAGAAATTAACAAACACATGTGGCAGTCCGGGGATTCGAACCCAGGACGCTCACACCGAAAATCAACACACTTATGCATTGCGCCATGAAGACAGTTAAAGAATGTTGCACAAGCCTACAATTTATTATGCAGTTTCGAATCCTGCATACCAATCTTAGCATGTACAAGGAGCTGTCGTGGTCTAACGCTCTAGCGCTATGTTGGTGACGACTAGCCGCGTGGGTTCGAATCTCGGCTATGCTACGACAGTTTCCAGTGCTATATAGCCTTCGTCGCTTAGTGCTGTAGAATTAATTACAGTTGGGGATATCCCCCAGATGAAATTAATTCATAAGGTTATTCAACCTTAGCATGTACAATATCCCAACTGCACTATCGGAGACTATGAATATGTATGAATGGAAATAGTAATTAATGGGGCACTTACCCTAGGGAAGGCCTCTCGATAAACTACTACTGAACCCAATTAATTATTATGTTCTCTCCACCAACCAACTTTACTCCTAAACTCGATTAATGAAATTAACAAATACGTGACAGTCCGGGGATTCGAACCCGTGGGCAGCCGACAACAACATACTGTTCAATGAAGCTAAATTTGAGGCTTTGCGTTATGGTAGTGGCAATACCATCAAAGAACATACTCGCTACAGCACCACCCAAGGCCCCATCGACATCAAGAGCAGCCTCCGTGATCTGTGGGTAACAGTCGGCAGCGAGGGCAGATTCAGCCTCCATATACAGTACATAAAATTGAGGAACACCCCGTTCTTAACATTATTCATCCATTACAAACCCCAATGTACTTGATTAAAACTAATGAAAGCATATGGTCCTCCCGGGATTCGAACTCGGGACACCACACCAAGAGCATAAGCATCTAAACCATTACACCACCAACACATAACTGCAAGAAGGCCATCTGGCTGGATCCTGAGGACGTTCAACACCAGAGAAGCGGAGTGCCTCGTGACTATCCAAGAGCTTTGCCATCACTGTCGCCCATCTACTGTGCGAATGCTGCTAATATAGTTATGAACGACTGCGTTATCTTCGTAACAAGACTGCCTTGAACTTTGCTCCACTTCGCACCTATCTAAAAGCTATATGTTTAATGAAATCTGACTGACTGTTTCTGATCTGTCCCCACATTTTCTCAACACATCATTGGTTTCCTAGCCTAATAAGTGGCTATTGTTCAGAAGGCTAGTATAAAAATTCACATCATCATCTATGCAAGAGCTTGGTGTTGTCAAAGCTGTAGTACTGCTGCCAACTGTTGAGCTCAACAACGATTGGAGAAATCGAGGAGCTAGAGAACGAGGGGCGGCGCACTCCTCAGTGCCACTAGAAGAATGGCGAACACAATCTTGGGTGACCTTAGGTGTGCAGAGAAACTTCACCAGCCGAATTACATATTTAAACGTCAAGAATTACTGGGAACGCCTCAAGCACCTAAAGCTATACTCCCTCCATCAAAGGCGAGGAAGGTACCAGATCATATATACCTGGAGAATTTTGGAGGGCCAGGTACCAGATCATATACACCTGGAGAATTTTGGAGGGCCTGGTACCTAACTTTGGCATTAAGTAACACCCCGTTCTTAACATTAATCATCAACTACAAACCCCAATGCACTTGAATAAACTATTGAAAGCATATGGTCCTCCTGGGATTCGAACTCAGGGACACCACACCCAGAACATATGCATCTAAACCATTACACCACGAACACAGCCCTAACAGGACACATGGAAGATCCTGCTACATTGAAGGCCCTAAAACAGACATCTAAAGCTTAAAAACACTCCGGGCTAGCAGCTTTAGCAGGACATGGCCAAAACTAAAGGCTAGCAGCTTTAGCAGGACAGGGCCAAACTATTCAACATCCTTCCTCTGTGTCTAAGAAATATGTCAGCCTGCAGTGTAGAAGTTTTTAAGAGGCACCTCGACAACTTTCCGTAGAAGATTCAAGCCACACCACCTCTGCCTTCATTAAAATCTGACTGACCTGTGTCTGATCTGTCCCCACATTTTCTCAACACATTATTGGTCTCCTAGCCTTATTAGTGGCTTTCGCTCAGAAGGTTAGTATAAAAAACACATCATTATCATCATCCTCTTCCTTCATTATAATGTAAAACTTGCAAAATAAACAAACTAAAACTGGGACGACACAAGATAAACACAAAAGAACTAATGAAAATCGCTGTGGAAATAACGCTTAATAAAACAAATTTTGAAATAAAAGCACACAATCCACCACATAGGGTGTACATTACTACATGAGCAAGTTAATCTGTTTCCCAAGCAAACTACTACATGAGCAAGTTAATTTGTTTCCCAAGCAAACTAATCGCACCCATAACGCACTAAAAATGTAAAACTTGCAAAATATACAAACCAAATCGAGGACAAGACAATATAAAGGCAAGAGAACTAATCAAAATTGTTATGTGGAAAATACTGGACCCCACTACAAGAACTAATTAAAATCGCTATAGGCTATGGAAAAAACTTAGCCCCACTATATCAAGCTGGAGCACCTCATACCTGTACATCTGAGGCAGAATGGAGGATACAGTGGCACTACGTGTAGCTGAAGATGATCTTCTGGAATCATCAGTTGGTTTCACAAGGTAAGATATGCTGGTCAGTTTTTGTTCAAACTTTACCCCAGCACACGGTACAGTCGGCAGCAAAAGTCATGTCGCCTCTCCTGCCTCACCGTGACCCGCGATATTCATAGACTTGAGAATGTTAGGTGTACAAAACGTGCGTATATCTACCAACTGATGGTGAACTATGAGGTGTGTGGCTGTGAGGGTGTAGGGTGATGGGGGAGAGAAGAGGTTGAAGCTGTTAGGCAGGGGAGGCGACCAGACTTTTGCCGCTGATAGTACATACATCATCATAGATACAGTTTTCCGCACAAATTCCGTTCCTCATGTAAAGTCAGTAAAAATAGGTTCGTCTAAACTGAACAAGATGCAGAAATATACTAGAGCCGACCAGGCCAAGTGGGATATCTCTATTGGTCTAACTGGTAAGGTGTATGCCTCGTACCCAAGGGTCCGGGGTTCGATTCTCGCCCTGGGTATATTTTGGGGAGGCTATTTTTGTATCAAACAAAGCTTAGATGTGTTGGTAAAATTGTCAAGATGGTTGAAAGTAAGATCGGCGATTCAGAACCTCCCTTTCGGACATGGTGTAAAAACCTAATATATACTTCACTCGATATCCCAGTAAGTTCATAATTTGGGCAGCACTGCACTCACCTCACCCAACCCCCCATTCTCTACCTCCTGGAAGGTAGGTGCAGCACTGCCCAATTAATCTCCCTATAGATGGCAATTTTCTAATTTTAAAAATAACTTCTGTGGGGAGAATTTTTGAAAAAACTACTGTAAAAATTTAAAAGCTTGTCTAGAGAAGGGGGCAGAGCCCCCATCATGAATCCCACGGCAATCCTGATTAGCCGTACCTGTTTTCCAAAATTCTCCCTATAGACAAGATTTTATTTGTTTACAGTATTTTTTTAAAAAATTCTCCCCATAGAAGTTCATTTTTCACACCAAACCATACATTTTTAAAATACTCCCCATACAGGACATTTTTTTACAGTATTTTAGTAAAAAAAAAAATCCCCATTTCTGAACTGCTTTTTCATACTCTCCCTATAGTTTTTCATCGTAAATTCTTTACTTAACCCCACATTTTCCCTGCTCTTCATAGCTCTCCCCACTAGTGGGGGGGGGGGTTAGATTGTTGGATAATGGCTAAATACTAATTTGTACCCATCTTTGGTAAAAAAAAACACACTGTAGGCCTATATCGAAGAAAAAATTGTAAAAAATGAAAGGTAGTATGTAGAATTCGGGCGTACCGCCAGCCTTGTTTACAGTAGCACAGGGGTGTAAAAAGTACTTGATGATTGTACTTAAGTTCAAGTAAAAGTATGTACTGTACTGAAAAAGTTACTGAAGTAAAAGTAAAAGTTTCCAACTAGAAATGTACTTAAGTTAAAGTAAACTGGGGTCTCTTCAATTTTTACCAAAAAAAAAAAAAAAAAATCTGTTGCTGATTGTACTATACTTGGGAAATATTATTGAAGAATTATTTTGTTTTCTTTTTCTTAGGTTGTTGAGGACAGCAGCCCACAACCCTAGCGACCAGCCCAGCAAGAAACTATACGCCTCAGCAGTCCGCAACCCTAGCGACCACCCCAGCAAGAAACTATACGCCTCAGCAGCCCGCAACCCTAGCGACCATCCCAGCAGTAGAAACTACACGCCTTAACCCGAGGAACGCAAAATTGAGGTACGGAAAAGTGTTCAAAACTTGTAATTTCTACCATTCGATTCAGACAGAATTAGTTATATTTACGATATAAAGCATTAGTTCTTCTCCATGTGCGTTTATTTTACTTATATGACAGCAATTGGGGGGT
This sequence comes from Paralithodes platypus, assembly GCA_032716605.1. Taxonomy (NCBI): domain Eukaryota; kingdom Metazoa; phylum Arthropoda; class Malacostraca; order Decapoda; family Lithodidae; genus Paralithodes; species Paralithodes platypus. Next base: position 39,163,323 of record CM064545.1, on the reverse strand, counting down.
GAAAAACTTATATTTTCGCCGCCCGGTCGTATTCTGGGGCGGCCGGTCAAGAGACATACAACCTCCCTCTCCAACGTCTGGCTTGCAACTGAGCTCTCCAGCAGAGATCTCACACGGCTATAGGCTCTTTAAATGACTCGCCCGTGTTTTCGAAACCGCGTGAGAATTATTCGCACGGAAAATAATAACCGATAAATTAGGGAAATGAGAGGAAAAATAGCCAATAATTGAGAAGGAGGAAAAAAGAGGGGAAGGGGTGGTTGGGGCACATTTGGATGGTGTTAGGAGGTACTAGAAGGGAATTATCTCGCTTAATCACGTAATCCTTTGTTTTGAGAGCCCCTGGGGCGTTTTGGTTGTTTTTATGGTCTTGCTTCCGTGAGGCCTATCGTATTCGCTATAGTGACCGTGTTTTATGGGCGGATGCATTTTCTAGTTTAATATATACTTGTATCTATATTATTAAGTTAAGTAGAGCAGATTAACCAGACCACTGAGCTCCATACGGAACTCTCATAAGTCTGGACTAGAACTAATGTGATTAGTATATGTTAAGCATAATAAATCATAGGCTTGTCCATATTTTAAATTAATAACTGTCTTGATAGCGTAATGCAGCAGAATTTTGATGTGAGTATCCTAGGTTCGAGTCCTTGGAGTGCCACATGTATTTGTTGATTTCATTAATTGAGTTTAGAGGTGAAGTTGGCTGGTGGAAAAAACATAATAATTAGTAGCGTGTAGCATGCTGCCTTGCCTGTTGTCAAGAGGTACGGTAACCTAATATGGTTGATACAACCATACCCCAAGTGTGTAAATTCCCCACTTTGCCCACTATTAGGGTGGGGCTAAGTTTGGGAAGGATGTCGGAGTCAATTCCTAGCAAATCAATTGTCAAAATCATATACTGCACATCACACCAAAAGCCATTGGAATAACCTAATCATTTACTGTACATCTATAACAGGTGAAAGTGCAATCTTATCCCCCAAAATTAAAAAATCTTTTGTCTTCTGATATGCCAGTATGATTGTATTCTTTTATTTATATATTATTATTTTACTTAAGCGTTGTTTCCACATAGCAATTTTGATTCGTTATTTTTGTCTTTTTACTGTGTTGTACAAGTTTTGGTTTGTTTATTTGGCAAGTTTTACATTAATGCCATATTAACCCTCTCCGACATATGACGCGATTTTGAGCCTATTAGGGATACTTTAAAACCTTTGTTACCATCAGGGGTATTTAGAAACCTTTATTTTAGTTACTTCAACCTCTGCAGTTGTCTTTGAGTTAGCTGTGGGCAGAAAACTAATTTTGGAGAGGTAATTATAAGAGTGAGAGAACTCTATTTCTTAGTGCTAATCTGGCAACCTCTGCATCATATGAGTCTGAAGGGGTTAAGACTTAGTGCAGTGTGCAGGCTATGTTTAGTTAGATTAGATTAGGAAGGTACGGTTAGACTACACCTGGAGTCTGGAAATCAGTTACCCAGGTCCTGAAAATTAGTTTTTTTTTAATGCTACCGGGTAATTCATCAAAATAGCAAGCAAAATCTTGCCATGAATCTTCGCACGCTCTTTGCGTTCGCTTCTTATATGACTGTTTTCTCTTCACCCACCCCAGGACTTACTTTCATCATTATATAACTGTCTTGATAGCGTAATGCATAGTGCGTGGAATTACGATGTGAGGGAGTGGACGTTAACTCAATTCTCCCTACCAATAAATGCCTACAGTGGCCGATAGAGGCGCTGAACACAAGGTTTACCGCGGTGCATTGTGGGAAATGGGCGACATCACGGAGCTATCCACCCTCCCTCTCCTTCAACAATTCTATAATATATGCAGTTAGTTGAAATTTCTGTAGCTGACACCTACTTAGGTCTATGCATACTTTTGTTTTATATATTTTAAAATCACCCATATTCATAAATAACTTATATTTACAATACAAAGTCAGCAGGTATTTTCGTGCCAATTTTGTTATGATAATTAATCAGCTTATAATTATGTTTGTAGTCATTATCAGCTGCATATGAACTTTCCCTTTATTACTATACTATATAAGCACTTAGTGTAGTCGTATACTGTAAAATAAAAACGTGTAGAATCACACAAAAATTGAGATAAACTGTGCATATCCTAGGTGTTGGGTATAGTGATGTCTACAGTCGTAGCTCTGGCGCTAGTTCAGAAGCGTCCACCAGAGGTCTCAAAGGAATTGTTGGTAGGGAGAATTCAATGTAGCATCTGTCGATGTTGGGTACACCATGGGAGTAAGCGCTGTAGTAGAATAAAGGGACCCTTGCCGAAGGATAAGTCAGAAATAGAGAAATTTGAGTGCGTAGTGTGCAAAGGCGAGCTTGTGTTAAGTGATGATCCTGTGGCTGTGAATTTTGGAAATGAGTCTTTGGAGCTGGTGAACAAGTTTTGTTACCTAGGAGATACCATCTCTGCCGGTGGTGGGGCCTCTCACCATTCTCATCTCATTACGCTCCATTCTGTTGACATCCTCTACTTTAACGGCCCATGTTTGTAAGGCATACGTCATTGCACTTCTATCACATGAGGCATACACCTTTCCCTTCAGGGGGAGAGGCATTCTTTTCATGGTCAGGATTGGCATCAGTTCTCTGAACTTCCCCCAGCCACACCTAATTCTAGCAACAGTGGCAGCCTTGGCCCCACCTCCGGCAGACGTTTAGGTATAAAGAGTATTAGCGAGGTGATGCGTACAAGTAGACTGGGATGGTATGGACATGTGGAGAGAATGGATGAACAAAATTGGGTGAAAAAATGCAGGTCTGTGATTGTGGAGGGAGCTGCACCAAGGGGTGGACTGAGGAAGACCTGGGATCGGACTATACGCGCCAATCTCAAATCCAAGAACTTGACAAGTGAAGCAGCCCTTAACAGGGTTGCCTGGAACGCCGCCATTAGGACAAGCAACTGAAACTGCACGTATGTGTGGAACACTCGGTCTTAAAATTTTATGTATGTATGTATCCTGGGTTCGAGTCCTCGGAGGGCCAAATGTATTTATTGTTGTTGTTGTTCCCCAAGCTGCCTGGCCGAACAGCCCCAAGGCCCCGAGCAATTCCAAGGCCATAACCGAGCGCCCCCACAGAACTCTCCCTGCCGACCATAATAAAGCCTGGGTGACCGAAGCCACTCCATGGCGGGGAGCTGAGGAGGGTGCGGAAACGCCCGGGAAACCAAAGCGGGGCACCCAGGGCCCTGTGCCCCTCAGCAATTATGAAGAGAAAGTTGAGGGGCAAGGGAAAAATGTGACGCTTTGGCTTCCAATCTTGGTAGATTGGGAGGTCAATCCACGGAAAAGACGCCGTCACTTGAGATCTAGAAAATATATAAGTTAAAGGAACAGTCAGAGTAAGCTATGGGTATGGCAGAGATCGCTCAGTTCTCACTCTGATAGACCAGCCCATCACCACATGACTAGAACCCAATCCTCTCCGCATCAGCTAGGAAAGGCCCTAGAAAGCCGCCTTTGGCAGGGGGGGGGGGGGGGGGGGGGGATAGCTCCCCTATTTCAACCCCTTTCGGGGTCGGGCACCCGCCTCCAAATGTATTTGTTGATTTCATTATTTGAGTTTAGATGTGAAGTTGGTTGGTGTAAAAAACATAATTAAAATGTAAAACTTGCAAACTAAACAAACCAAAATTGGGACAAGGACAATATAAAGTCAAATTAAATTATCAAAATTGCTATGTGGAAACAACGCTTACTAAAATGAAAATTATTAAATAAAAGAACACAATCCACTACATAGGGTGTACATTACTACATGAGCAAGTTAATCTGTTTCCCAAGCAAACTAATAATATAATGCCAGGAAGGAGCAAATATCCGGTGACCATGGGATGATTTAACCCTTTGTGTACTAGCGACGTGTGTTATATTTTGTTTTAGCTTTATTTACACGATATTATGCAGCTTAGGAAGAAATTGTGGTAGGTAAAAGGGTTGGTTGGGACAGTTTGAAGCCTTATTATTGCTAGAAGTCCTTCCTAATCTGAATAAACTTCTAATAGTTGCCACAATATAAAGAAAGGAAGTCACCGGTGCCACAATATAAAGAAAAGAAGTCACCGGTACTGTATGGGTTAAGAAAGTAGGCGGTCAAAACCGATGCATACGAAAACGCCACAGTAGTCTCCTTAAATATTATCCCTAATGAAGTTTTTACCACACAATTATGGCGACGACACCATCGATAGCGAGAGTTTTTGTTCTCATGTAAGCCTAATGAATTTGCCCCGGTTATGACACATATAGCATTGAAGTAAACCGTATGGCAAACCTATTGGCCACGATAAAATTGATGGATAACATTTTTCAATGAAACTAAATTTTTGAAGCTTAGACTATTTTATGATTTTCTAGCTCTATAATAGGTCACAATCTAACTTTTCCTAATCTCCCAGTATATTTATACAGGCATACTGTACTTAGATTTAATGACTGAGTGCTCTACACGAAGTGTGGTTCCGATTATTTAGGAAAAGGTTACCGTACTGGTAGTTTTCTAAGGCAAGACATTTAACATTAATTTTGAAAAAAAAAAAAATTATATCGGGTGTACTGCCCTCACACCACACCCGCATTCTGTTGACCATTTTGTAATGACACTGTCGGGTGTGTTTTTTCCCTCACATTATTTTATTTGTTTTTAGTAATTTGACATTCTTGTGAGGGGGGTGCCCCACCTAAGATATTAGGTTAGGTTAATGACATTATACGGGAGTGACCCCTTCCTCCCCCTTTCTATGTTAAGCCATCTCGATCTCTTTTTACGCAGAAACCCGTACTTCTCGGAATGGTATCTCATGTCCCTGTAGATCTCGGCAAATTTCCGAGTTTGACGGGATTTGTGTCCGGTTTACAGTGTTCTCTCTCTCTCGGTTTTAAGTTGTTTTAGGACTAATTCAAGGCTGTGTTAATTGTGTTAATATTAATTACTATGTACTGTACTGTCCCTGAAAACATAATAATGTTTGTATTTGTCATTAATATGATGTAATTCGGACATCTCAGAAAATCGTACATTTTGTAAGTGGCCATCCCCCAATTATTCTGAGATAACGAGGGTTTACAGTACAGTATTGTCATTAACCTCACAACCTATTCTAGTGTCTTTGGTGGGAGCTGCTGTCGGGAAGGATGTAGTAACCGGGCGTATGGTCATCATGTTTACATACTGTAGGTCTTGCGGTTACATTCCCGGCTATTTTATATATTTGCCCCCGGCTGGCAATATATATGATGATAATAATAAGAGGAACAATGCTGCCAGTGTCTTCTTGAAAATTACCCTATCTCTTTGATAGTGTTAAATCCTGCCTCATAACAAATTCTAGGTTACCAGTGTGCCAACTCTGTCCTTCAGAGCAGCGACTTTGTCCCTTAGCGAACTATCGTGGGGTACACACAGACTTAAGGGGAGGAAGACCGTTTTTCTGGACCCCCTTCTCCCTAATGTTTAGCCCAACTAGTTTTGAGATTATAAGACGTTCGGTCCATTAGTTTGGCGATTTTAATACCTTTCGCCCCATTTCGTTGTCAATTTGAAGACCTTTCGTGCCATTTAGATGTCGATTATTTCCTATTCTTGAAGGGGGGGTCTAGGGGGTGTTTTTCTAAGCTTGATGAAGGTCTAGGGAGGAAACTAAAAAAATATATGAATAAATTAATTATTAGACCAAACAAACGGTCAGTCCCCCCTTAAGTACGGTCTAGGGTTACAGTATTTCACCTAGCTTTTTCTGGTTAATGAAAGTACAGTACCGCTTTCCCCTCAACTTTTATTGTCATCACTGGTTTGGCAGCTTTATAAAAAATATATATGTATTGTATGTACTGTACTCAGGCACATTCCCCCCCCCCCATTTTTTTCTGAGGTTGGTTGACTCGAGACAGAACCTGAACGGGGACAACACAACAGAAAACAATGAACACACAATATAACTTTTTTTTCATCATTTTCCTCCAGTCCAGTTGCCATTATTATTGCATAATAGTCACAAGGTGATGCCAGATTAAAGTTGTAGGTCAAATATTATAAGCTCTTGTAGGATACCTTAATTTACTCTCATGGTTGATTGATTGACTTAGTAAGAGTACGTACAATTTGCTGCATATATTCCGTTCCTCAATATCCCAGTAAGTTCGTAATTTTGGCAACACCGCAGCCACTTCCTCAACCCCCCTCCCTCACTCCACCTCCTGGAAGGTAGGTGGTGAAGTGAGGGAGTCCGGAGGTGGGTTGGGTGCTGCCAAAATTAGAAATTTACTGGGGTATTGAACAGAATATATGCTATAAACTGTACTGTACACTCGGATGCCATAGTCTCTAGCCCACTCAAATGAATTCATGGATCCCTATGTTTTTCTTTATGTAAGTATAAGTACTGTACTTGGATTGATTTTTTTATATAAATTCCTTATAAAAAATAAGGGTAAATAGTTCTGTAGTTGATTTATAGAAAATTGTATTCATAAATTAGTTTCCAGAGATATACTTCCATAGTGAGAAATGGGTGAAGTCCACAAATATTTATGAGTGGGCTAGAGACTATGGCATCTGACTGTACATACAAAGTATCCACTAGATTATGAAATGCATAACTCCCACAAGGCAAACCCCCTAAACTTTAACCCTTTGAAGATTATTATGCATTTTCGACAGTTTATTCTGGCTATCATTAGACAATTTTATACAGTTAAGGAAAGATCTTGGAGAATTTTTAGGGCAAAGATTATCTCAACCATCTGACTTTTATCTACCCTTCCTAATCTGAATAAAACTGTCTAATAATAGCCAGAAAACCGACAAGAAATGCGTAATTGGATTTCGAAATGGCTCGCATATTTATTTCTAGTAGGGTCCATCTTAATTGTAGCCAGCCTTTCATCTTTTTGGCATTAGTATTTATATAATTTTTGTTCACAGATTGATAGTGAGCAGTGACCGAGAGACCACCATCCAGGGTTGAAGGGTTCTACACGTACAACTCCGAGTGGCGCGCCCCCCAAAATAGTGGACTCTCCATCGCCGACTTGCTGCCAATGAATTTTTATCCAGGGGACCAGATGTCGAGATACCAAAATTTCAGGAATCAGTATATTTCGTGCAGTAATTCTTCACTTTTTTCTTCTATTATTTCATAACAAATTTTTTTTTTTTAGTAAGCGTTATTTCCACATAGCGATTTTGATAAAGTTATTTTGCCTTTATATTGTCTTTGCCCAAGTTTTGGTTTGTTTAGTTTGCAAGTTTTACATTTTAATTACCTTGCTTGGTCACCACTACCATACGGGGTTTTTGGACTAAAAGTATCCTTCATTCCTGCACATTTTCATGTATAAACAAGAGCTAGAATATAATTCAATGATATATCCCTGAAAGTAGAGGAATAGACCTTTCCTACTTGAATCATGTCTGGACGACCACTGATTATTGTGCATTTGTTTAGTTTGCAACTTTTAAATTTTAATTAAACGATATTGAAAGGGGTTCTAGGTTTTTTTTTTTAAAGCTTGGAGGTCTAGTGAGGAAACTTAAAAATTATAAAATCAGTACAGTATATAGACCAAAAAACAAACACTACCCCTTAAAGTTTGATTTTCTGAAACGTAACTACAAATTGAAGTGAGGAATTACTGAGTTTATATACCACAAAGTAAAAATAATGTAAGAAATACATTATGGCGATAGATTTTAGTCCTCTTAAACTATTCCAATATTGACTGGCCCCTTGGATTATATGACCTAATTGCTTGTAAACCGCAGTGCTACATATCGGTTGCATAGTTTGAACGATAGTGGTTTCCTAGAACAATTATCCCCTTGAAGATTATGACGCGTTTGACAGTTTATTCTGGCGATTTCATGTAGCTTAGGAAGAATCTGGGACTTAAGAGTAGACACAATTTACTCTCGATTGTTACTTGCACGACCTCATAAAGTAGGGTAACACTTTGACTGCATTGCCATCAATTACTATTATTATTACTTAAATTTAAATGCATTTTTCCACACAATTTTGTTTAGTGTGTTGTCGTTTCGATAGTTTTTTTTTAATTTTAATGAGTTTATATTAATTTGAACAGTAACTTTTGAGTTCGTTTTCAAGGTTTATATTTTAATTAATGACCTCAGAATAGGTGAACACTCATTACATAGCTATCAATTATTACTATTATTATTTCTTTTCAATTGCCATGAATCATTGCTACCACTACTACTATTCAATAGCCTTGATTTTTATCTAATATCAAAGAGTTCCACCAATATCTAGCACTGTGGTAAATTTTACTCATGTCTTTTGATTTGTTAATGTGCTCCCCCTGTACATATATACAGTATATTTTTGTTTCTCCTTTTTTTAAATAGAGTTGCATTCTGGTGAGTTACAACCTACATTTTGTTCAGTAGAAAATTTAGATTATATTTATGGGCCTTTTTTCAGTATATTTTTTGGTATTGCTCTAATGCATCAAATTCTGCCTTTTACATTAATTTATTGCATTGTGTTTTTTAAATTTATTTTATCAAGCATTATTCCCACAGTTATTTTGCATTTATCTTTAGGCGTCCCAGTTTTGGTTTGTGTATTTTGCAAATTTTCATTATAATAGACATTATTACTTTAACCCATTCTGTATGGATGATATCTGTTAATTTTCATTCTGGCTACAATTAGATAAGTTTAGCAGCTTGGGAAGGATGTCTAGTTTTAAAAAGAGGCTTTAAAATCTCCATTTACTCAATCAGATTCTTCCTGTCCTAGATCAACATAATTTTGACTTAATCCAGTAACCTCCCAATACACAAATAACGTTTTGATTAATATATTACTAAAACAATATTACTGTACTGGAAACTTTATTTTATTATGCGTTATTTCCACATACCGGTAGCGATTTTGATGAGTTACTTTGCTTAAATTAATTTTTATTTTAGTAAGCGTTATTTCCACATAGCGATTTAGATTAGTTAATTTGTTGTTATGTGTGCGATTAGTTTGCTTGGGAACCAGATTAACTTGCTCATGTAGTAATGTACACCCTATGTGGTGGATTGTGTTCTTTTATTTCATAAATTTAATTTTAGTAAGCGTTGTTTCCACATAGCGATTTTGATAAGTTAATTTGACTTTATATTGTCTTTGTCCCAGTTTTGGTTTGTTTAGTTTGCAAGTTTTACATTTTAATTAATTTTGTCGTCCCAGTTTTGGTTTGTTTATTTTGCAAGTTTTACAATTTTAATTAAAATGTAAAACTTGCAAACTAAACAAACCAAAATTGGGACAAGGACAATATAAAGTCAAATTAAATTATCAAAATCGCTATGTGGAAACATATAATATCTGAAAAAATGGCCTTCTATAATATATTAAGATTATATTTTCACTTAGGGAATATTTTTTCTAGACTCCCTTCTCTCCATGCTTAGCTCCATTAGTTTTGAGATTCTTAAGACGATCACCCCATTAGTTTGGCGATGGTAAGACCTTATGTGCCCTATTTGCCAATAATATGACCTTTTAAGCCATTTAGGTGTCAATGTTTTCCTGGTGTGATTTTTTTTTTTTTTTTTCCTCAAGAAAACCCTTCAATAATTAGGGAACACTTCACTTAAAGCTGCTAAACCATACTTCATAAGTTGCAAATTATATATTTCTGATAACATGAGAAATTGTAGAAACATTGCTTCATTTAAAGTTGATTTTCACGAGCGTTCTGCAAATTTTTAGTGAGAAGTTACTGTAATAGGATTGGATTAGGCTTTTTTTTGACGAGGTCCTTTCTAATCTGAATAAAATCACCTGGCAGTTGTACAGTATATTAAAAAAATATTGTATATGATTGAAAATACTTGACAAAAATTTCCATTCTTTGCAGTTGTGGCGTTGGTCGATGGATGTCTCGGCAAGAAGAAAGAAGAATCGTCGTCATCTTCAAAAGTCGTCGCATCGTCTTTCCTCTATTTCTTTATATTTACTTTTCTTGTCTTTCAATTTTCCTCATCTCTTTATTATCTCTGCTTTCTCTCTTTCCCTACTAGTACTTTCTTGGCTCCTCTTTCTCTACCTTTCTTGATTTCTATTGATATCTACTTTTCCATTTGTCTTTTTATCTATTTTTTTTTTTTTTTCTCAACTAGGCTCCTCTTTCTCTACCTTTATTTATTTGTATATCTCTCCATCTACTTTTTCCGTCTTCATGTTCTTGCTTTTTTTTTTTGGGGGGGGGGGGGATTTTTCTACTTTCTTTCTCTTTACTTTTTCCTTTTTTTGTCCTTTCTCTCGCTTATTTTCTATATTCTTGCTTACCTTTCCTTTCTCCTTTTTATATTTTTCATTTCCTTGATTATTTGTGTTTGTTTGTTTGTGTATTTGTTTTTCTTTTTTTCTGTGTTTGTTGTGATGTGAGGGTGGTGGTGGTAGGAGTGATTTATTGTGTGTTGGGGGGGTGTTGTCTGTAAGCTGTTGTACATTGGTTGACATTAGTGGTTAAATTGTGTGCTGGTCTAGGTCTTGGGGCTTGCTGTCGGGTGCATGAGGTAGTCAAGCCTCTAACTGACAAGAGAACAAGACCACGGGTCGGCTTATTCCTGAAACGTATACGCATAGTTACACATTATCTCGACTCTACTATGAATGCTTTAACTCGCCCTAACCTAACCCAAGCGAAAGTTTGTATTCTGGTTAGAGGTTACTGTGATCATAGTAATCTTCGAGGTGTAGCGTAGAAATTTTTGGATTATGTGACCGTGACCAATAGCAACGCACTGGTGTCCTGAATGCTACAGCTTAGAGAACCACCCCAAAAGTGCCCCTTCCATTCTCCGAGTGGAAGACCAGGCGGGGCAGTGTAGGGGCCGGCATCCTGTTTCCAGTACCCTGCAACTGTCATCTTTCAATCTAAGTCTTAAGCTTGACTATTTCTCTCCTTCACCCAGTTAGTAGTGTGATGGATTTGTCTGTGATGGTAGTGGTGAGGGTGTGGTTGTGGCAACACAACCACACACTAATTACCCACTTACAGTCATTTCTCTAAACTGAGTTGTGTTGACCATGTGGTGATGATGCCAAGGACCTCTTGACACCACTCATCATAAATTCACAACGGAGTCACTGATCAGCTGTGGCGACTCATTTGGGTTTTCTTTTTCTGAATGTGATATGGCTAATAACCATATCGCACCAGAGCACACAAATGAAAAGCTAGCTGAGGTGGTACATTTCATGACTGTAATGTTCTTGTGTGATACATAGTACCACACGGTCATCACACATAAATGGCCCATTACGAGTTGGTTGACGACTGTTGGTGATAATAAGAAGTGGTTAATGTCTCGGTGTCTCATGGGAGAACCGCAGCTGCAGGCCACCTTCTTGCACTAGCTTGCATTTAGGTGTACATTCAACCACAGCCCAGTCGTCACCACGAACACCTGCTGCCTGGGTACCATCATCCCCCTCACATCACAGTGTGACTGTATGTGTGCATCTACCCCTCCCCCCTCTTTTTACTAATCAATATGTGTTTAATTTTCAGATGGGGTACAAGTACAGTATGTTTATATTTCAAGGTAAATAAATTACCTTTTTTTATAACTCCTGAATGCATACTTTATTTTTATTTGGGGGAGCACATATTTTGACAATAAAATAAATATAAATTTATTCAATATTTTACTTTCCTGTGAAACATATTGGTAAAATATAATGATTGAAAGGCATAATAACTGGTGGAATAATGAGAAACAATAATAGAGAAAATATTAAAAACTAAATACTATATATATTTTCATAAGTTTATAGCCTATTGGTATAATATAATAAATGGAAAGCATAATGTAATAATAATTACAAAATATGATAAACTAGATAAGGTACAGAAACTAAAAAAATATGAATAAACAAGAAATACAGTACTGTACATGTAAAACTTGCAAAGAAAATATATATACTTTATACATATATTGTATTCCTGATACTATACAAAATTAAAATAGAATATAGAGGAAGACAAAATAATACAAAAAGGGATAATTATAAAAAAGTAGAAAAATTAAAATGTTGAAAACAAGGAATAATACTAATAATGAACCTAAATAAAAGGAGAAAGAATTAACAAGAAATATTACTAATAATATACTGGTACCTAAATTAAATGAGGAATGAAGAATAACTAATAGAGGAAGCATGATAAGAGGGAAAAGGAGGAAGAGAAATGAAGAGAAAGATAAATAATTAACAAAGATGTAAGAAATTGAGGAAAGAAGGAAGGAAGGATCAGGATGAGTGAGAATAAAAGAGGAAGGAAGAAAGAGTGGGAGAAGGAAAAATATATATTAAAGAATGAGGACATGGGAGCCAATTATAAATGGAAAGCTATTATATTATGCGTCCCCGCCGTTGGGGAGCCACCTTGTCGTGGTGGCGGGGCTCGAAGCGGGGTCGCTGTCATCCACTCTTCGGAGCAGGGATTACAGCGGCGTCGTGGACGAAGTACCCCCCCCCCCGTCGTCTTTGGGATAAGCGGAACCTTCCGGTGACGGCGTTTTTCTGGTTCCCGATTTTGACTTCGCTTTGCGGAGGGTTTCCTCCTCCTTTTTCACTAAATTGTGCCGGCTAGGCTCAAGACGCCTTCCCTCGCTGAGTGGGGAGTTCGGACTCCTACCCGTTTACAGGGGCAGTGGCAGCTAGCTCACTGCACGTGGGGGTTGGTACCGGGGGCGGCGGCGCGGTCGCCCGTGCTGTCGCTCCATGGACCGCCCATCAGTGAGGCCCGGTCTCGGTTTCCGGGGGTCCGGTCTCCCTTCCTGGTGGGTTTCCTGGTGGGTTTCCTGGCTTCTGTCCGGCTGCCCTCCATTACGTACAGATTCGGGATGTTTGCAATTCATTTTGCCCTCAGTCCCAGTATAGCGGTTTTGCCTAAGCTAGGCCTCTGTACGTAGTGGTGCTATCCCCCCTTGTCTAGGGGGGTAGGGTATGGGGATGAAACCCCCTAGGACCTGCCCCTGTTTGTGCCGTCGGTGTGGGGGTCGGAGCTTCCTGACTCGCGACGGGGGGCTCTGTTAGCTCTTATGGTACGCTCTTTATTTTTGCTTTGTTTCTGATTTTTCTTTTCTTTTTCTTTCTTTTTCTTCCCCTTGGTTAGTTTTTCTTTCCTTTTTCGTTTTCCGACAAACCGAAATTAGAATAGTAAAAACAACTTGGGTCATCATGGTCCGTCCATGCAACCCCACTACCCCGGAACAAGCTAAGGCGCACCCTGTCCCCGTCCCACGCGATCTCACGGACTCTCCACCTGACCTTTCTCAACTCTCTGGGGCTTCCGCCCTAGACGCATCCGTACCTACTAGTACCGTACCAGCTCAAACCTCTGACTCTCTCCTCATTGACCGCTCTCCGGCGCCTTCCTCGGCTTCGACTTTGGTAGGCGTGGAGTGTGTCACCTCTCTTTCCGATTCTTCATTAGTTCAGCCTGCTCTTTCTTCTACAGCTTCCTCTGCCATATCCCTCCCCACTCCGCCAGTTCAGCCCTCTTCTCTTCCGTCGTTTGCTATCCCTTCTACTGCATCTGCCACTCTTCCTTCCTCGTCTTCTTCCTCCATTGCTTCCTCATCTCACATCGTCAATTTCGAACCATATTCTCCTTCTTTTTCTTCTTCTTCAGTTCCTTCTCCTTCGGTTCCATCTACTTCAGTTTCTTCTCCTTCAGTTGCTTCTTCTGCTCGCCCTCGTTCTTCTATTCTTCCTCTCTCCGATCTCTTTGCCCCTGCCGATTTTGTTAAATTCTTTTCTATCCCCGCCTCAGCCCCTCTTGCCGGAGATGACCTTCTGTTCCACCTCAGTCTCCTTCAGAAGGTGGGCAAGGATGTCACTTTCCACTCTCGTCATGATCATTCCCGTCTAGTTACAGTGCAAAACGAGTCAGGCTGCTGCTATGGCGGCCTTTGCAGACCCCAACGGTACTCCCATCCCTGCTTTTAAAGACCAGAGAATGAACTCGTGCACAGGTACTGTCCTGATCCCTTCTTATATCCAACTCGGTGATCGGGACTTCAAAGATTGCGCCGACCTTATTGGGAAGGCCGTTGTTGCTCAAGACCATGTTGTACTTAATATTGTCTGTTACACCATCCAACCTCGCCACAATCGCCGCTATCCCTCTAATATCGCTAAAATAACGTTCGATGGTAATATTCTCCCTTCTCACGTTATTGTCGGTGGTACTCTCATTGACGTCTTAGAATCCCTTCCCCGCCCTCAGCAGTGCAAGGGTTGCTGGCGTTTTGGCCATCCCGTGAAATACTGTCGCTCTCTCAACCCCGACTACTCTACATGCCCGTACTGTGCGCAACCTGGCCATATTGCTGATGAATGCCCGTCTACGACCCCCTGCTGCCTCAACTGTAAAGCCTCCCATCCTGCCTATTCCCATGATTGCCCCGTTTACAAATTTGAATCTGAAGTTACAATTCTTAAAGCAAAACAAGGCCTTACTCACTCTACTGCCCGTAAGGAAGCTCTTCGCCTGGGCTTCTCACCTCGTCCGATTTCTGCACTTATCTCTCACCCTCCCGTCTCTTCTTCCACTCCCTCCGTTCCGCTTCCCTTGTCCTCGTCCTCCTCTTCCTCTGTTCCGCTCTCTGTCCCTTCTTCCCTTACTTCTACGCCTTCGGTTTCTTCTGTCTCCACTACTCCTATTACTGTCTCTTCGTCTTCTATCCCTTTGTTTAACTTTCTCTGTGCTTGACTCTTCTACTCCTACTTCCGTTTCCACTCCTTCCACTTCCTCTACTCGCCCTCGCCCCTCTTCTGGTTTGGCTCAACGCCCCACCCGCCAGCAGTCCCATCCCAAGCCTTCCTCTAGTTCTTCTCCTCCTCCCTCGTCTCGTGGTTCCCTTTCCTTCCGATCTCCTGTCTCTACCAAACGGATTTCCAAAATTCCTTCCCGTACCTCCCGTTCTCCCTCTCCCCACTCCTCTTCTAAACGCAGGGACTTCCACCGTAATGTCCGGAGTCCGAGTCCCGGTGAGAAGAAAAAGAGGTTGCCTCCTTCCTCCTCCTCTCCATCTCTTTCTTCTTCTTCCTGCCTTCGCCCTCCCTCTGACTTAAACATGTCCTTTGAGTCCATTCCCAAAATTCGAGACTTTCTCGATTCTTCTCGTCCCCCGCCTCTTACCGTTTCAGCTGACATTCATCCCGTCCCCTCTACACTGCCCCTTACCCCTCAACCACCTCCTCCTTCCCCTGTCCCCCCCTCTTCCGTCTCTTCCCCTTCCCAACCTTCTTCTCTTCCTTCTG
This sequence comes from Paralithodes platypus, assembly GCA_032716605.1. NCBI lineage: Eukaryota > Metazoa > Arthropoda > Malacostraca > Decapoda > Lithodidae > Paralithodes > Paralithodes platypus. The sequence goes on along the minus strand of CM064545.1, from coordinate 39,147,975 downwards.
TCTCTCTTTCGTCCTCTGCCCTTCCCTCCTCTCACTCTGGCCCTCCTCTTTCTTCTTCTCTTTCGCTGTCAAGCCTCCCTATGCCCCCCCGGTTTTCGGTCCTCCCCTCTGCCTCCTTCTCTTCTGTCTCCCCGTTAACCCATCCACCTCTTCATTGTTGTACATAAGTGTGTATTTTTCCCTTTATCATTATTTGTATTTATCTGTCTCCCCGTTCGCCCATCCGACTCTTCATTGTTGTGCATAAGTGTGTATTCTTCCCTTTCTTTTTTTGTTGGCTTTTGCCTCCTTTTAATTCTCCACGTTATCCTCATTCACCTTTTCTTAGTTGTACATAAGTGTGTGTGTTTTACCTTTATTGTTATTTGTGTATATTTCTTTCCTTCTATGTGTGTCCTTCCTCTTTTTCTGTGCGTTCTTATTTTCGGTGGCTTTTGCCTCCTTTTATGGTTTTCTTTTGTCTGTTTTCGTTGTTTTTTCGTCCTTTAGTCTCCTCTTAGTTTCTTTTTTCTTTTTGTTTTATTATGTCCATTTTGCAGTGGAATCTTCGTAGTCTTAATGCTCAAAGGATTGACTTACGTTTTCTTCTTTCTCTTCACTCCCCTAAGGTCGTTTGTCTTCAGGAGACTCGTCTTTTCTCTCCTCCTGTTCCCTTTCCTCATTACTCTTTTTATAGTTCTCCCCACTCTCTCCATGATACTTGTCTTCTTATTCATCGTTCTGTCCCTTTTGAAGAGCTGTCATTTTCTACTCATTTCCCTTGCACCTTTGCTAGAGTCTATCTTGACCGCTGGTTAACAGTGGTTTCTGTGTATTTGTCGCCTTCTCTTCCCATCGATTTTACCAAATTCTCCGAGATTTTATCTAAGTTGCCCACTCCATTCTTAGTCCTTGGTGATTTTAATGGTCGGCACACCTTGTGGGGTGACAATGTTATTTCACCCCGGGGTCGTCGGCTTGAACCTTTTCTCTCGGACCGTAATCTTTTTATCCTTAATTCTGGTGCTCCTACTCATTTTGATGCTCGGACTCGTACGTTTTCCTGTATCGATCTTTCCTTGTGTTCCCCTTCAGTTTCACTTGATTTTCATTGGTCAGTTCTCGAGAATTCTCACAATTCCGACCATTTTCCCATTCTCCTTTCTCTGACTACCTACTCTCCTACTCCTAACTCCCCTCGTTGGTGCTTCCAGCGGGCGGACTGGTCTTCTTTCGCTTCCCTAACTGTTCCTTCTTTGCTTCCTCCTCCTTTTCTCATCGGTCCATGTCATGCTCTCGTTTTTTCTGGATCTGGTTTTCGGTGCTGCTTTGACGTCCATTCCCGGACGTCTCGCCCTTTCTCGTCTAAATGCGTCCCTTGGTGGTCTCCTGAGTGTTCCAGGGCCCTCCGGGTTAAACGGGCGGCTTGGAAAAGTTTTCGCCGTAAGCGTCTCACCCCTGCTTCTCAGGAGTCATTTTTTCTCTTTCGCCGTGCATCTGCTCTTTTCCGTCGTACTACCAAAGCCGCTAAACGCCGGAGTTGGGAGTCCTATGTTTCTTCTATTACGTCTCGCACTCCTGTCGCTTCGGTTTGGAAACGTATTCATAAGATCTCTGGTAAACATCTTCCCTTACGTGCTCCAGTCCTCCGCATTGATGGTGTTTCTGTGGCAGACTCCAAAACAATTGCTAATCGATTGGGCTCGTACTTTAGCTCAGTTAGCAGTGGTTCTCACCTCTGCTGAGTTTCACTCGCTTAAAGTCGTTGCGGAAAGTACTCCAATTACTTTTAGTCTTTCCTCTGACGAATCCTGTAATGCTCCTTTTTCCTCACCTGAGTTACGCACCGCTCTCCGTGCCTGTAAGAACACTTCTGAGGGTCCTGATGGTATCCATTATCTCATGCTCAAACATCTTTCCTCGTAAGCTCTGGTCTTCTTGTTAGCTCTCTATAACAAGATTTGGTCTTCTGGTGTTTTCCCTCCCTCTTGGAGTACTGCCCTGACCATACCTTATCTTAAACCTGGCAAGTCTGGGTTCTCCCCACAGGACTATCGCCCTATTGTCCTTACCAGTTGCCTGTGTAAACTCTTTGAATGTATGATTACCGCTCGTCTCATGTGGATTCTTGAGTCGCGCCATTTGTTGTCTTCTTCCCAGTTCGGGTTCAGACGTGCTCGTAGTACGCTTGACCCCCTCATTCGCTTGGAATCTTATATCAGGACAGCTTTTGCTCGTCGTCAAATTGTCATTGCTGTTTTTTTCGATCTCGAAAAAGCCTATGATTCTACCTGGAAGTACCACATTTTGCGTCAGCTCTGTTCTTGTGGCATTTACGGTAATCTAGGAGTCTTTATTCAGAATTTTCTTTCTTCTCGGTCCTTTCGTGTCAGAGTCGCTTCCCACTTATCTCGTCTTTACCCTCAGGGTTGTGTCCTGAGTACCATCCTTTTTCTCATTGCTATCAACAGTATCGTGTCTTCTCTTCCTGTCGGGGTTCGGTCTTCCTTGTATGTCGACGACTTTGCGATTTACGCAGCCAACTCAGATATTGCCGCTTTACATCTTCTTATCCAATCCGCTATTCTGGCTGTTTCTTCATGGGCAACCCGCCACGGGTTCCGTTTTTCCACCTCCAAATCCTGCGCGATGTCCTTTACTCGTTGCCATTCTATTCCTCATCCTCCTCTTACTCTTTATGGTACTGCCCTCCCTTATCGTTCCTCTACTACTTTTTTGGGTCTTACTTTTGATTCTCGTCTTAATTGGTCCGCTCATGTTTCTTCTCTCAAGGTAGCTGCCTTACTCCGCCTCCGCCTTCTTCAGTCCTTGTCCCACCTCACTTGGGGTGCTGATCGAGCGCTTCTTCTTCGGCTTCATACGGTTCTTGTCCTCTCTAAGTTGGATTATGGCTGTCAAGTTTACTCTTCAGCCTCTGATTCTGTTCTCCATGCTCTTGATTCTGTTCATCACTCTGGTCTTCGTCTTGCCCTCGGTGCTTTTCGTTCCTCTCCTGTTGAAAGCCTCTATGCTGAGTCTGGTTTCCCTTCTCTTTATCGCCGTCGGGCTCTCCTGTCTCTTCGTTCTTACGCTCGCCTTCAACAATTCCCATCTTCACATCTTTCCCTTCCCCCTTCGGTCGTTGCTACTTTTTCGTCTCACCCCCGTCTTGGTTCTCCGTTTTCTGTCCGCATGCTCTCGCTGCTCGCATCGTGCTCTTTCCCTGTTTCTAACGTCCTCCCTTTCCGCTTTTGCTCTTTTCCCCCCTGGCTTTTCCCTCGTCCTTCGGTTTGCCCTTCCATCCTCCCTTGTTCCAAGTCCTCTACTTCTCCCCTCGTTCTTCGGTCTCGTTTCTTAGATCACCTCTCTCTTCACGCTACAACCACTCCTGTGTTTACTGATGGCTCCAAGACGTCGGTAGGCGTGGGGTTTGCCGTCCTTTTTCCCGCTTGCTCGTATCAATATTCTTTACCTCCCGTTGCCAGTATTTTAACTGCTGAACTTTATGCTATTTTTATTGCCCTCCGTTTTATGTGTTCCTTCCCCTCCTCGTCCTTTACTTTGTTCTCTGATTCTCTCAGTGCTCTACTTATCTTACAGTCCTCCCCTGCTCTACACCCTTTAGTTCTTTCCATTCAGGAATGGCTTTTCCGCCTTTCCGTCCGCAATAAGCTTGTACATTTTTGCTGGGTTCCCAGTCACGTTGGCGTTTGCGGTAATGAGCGGGTTGATTGCCTTGCTCGTTCTGCTGCCGTGCGGGGTACCCGCTCCTCACTTGCTGTCCCGGCCTCTGATTTCTTCCCTGCCTTGTCCAGGTTTCTTTGGTCGAGGTGGCAGACTCAGTGGTCCACTATCTCCGTTAATAAACTTCGTTCTGTCAAGCCGTCCGTTTCTGGGTGGTCTGATCCCTCCCACCGTAATCGCCGATGGGAGACGGCTTTGGCCCGTCTCCGCATTGGCCACACCAGACTTACCCATTCGTTTTTAATGTCCCGTTCTCCTCCGACTCTTTGCTCGCGCTGTACCGTTCAGCTTTCTGTCTCCCATCTTTTCCTCGATTGCTCCTTATTTTCCGTTGCCCGCACGCGTTTCTTCCCTTTTCTGGCTTTCCACCGCCGGCCGCCATGTCTTGCTGATTTTCTTTCTGAATCTCCCTCGTTTTCTATCTCCCGTATTATGTCCTTCCTTCATCATGTTCGAGTTCTCGATATTTAGTTAACTTCCTTCCCGTCTTTAAATATTTCGTGCCATATGGCCTTTGTCGCCTGGTGCGTTGACTTCATTAACCCTCTCACCACGGAAGGCCTCTTGAACGCCCATAAAAAAGCATATAACAGGTTCCCGGAAGGCCTCTTGAATGCCCAGTGGTTGAAAGCCTGTGAGCTTCGTGTGCGAGGCGTCGGTCCGACGCATGTAAACAACAGCCGGCTGGACCGACGCCCCGCATCTCCGGCCACAAGAAGGAGAGCGTCGCTTGTTCGTGTGTGCCTGTATGTTGTTGTTAACCTCTGAAGTGCGCATGGGGGTAATTGGAAACGTCCCCCTGTGCTGACGTATTTGAGGTGTTTCCGTCACTAAAATATTCATTGTGCCATTAATAGCATTAATACTTATCCATATGCGCCTATTATGGGTTGATTATAAAGGTATTAACCTGAAACAACAATAAAACGAGTGAAAACAGCGTTTGGATGGTCAAAATCGGAGATATAGCCCGCGAGTTGTATAATGTATGGGTGAGGCAATCTGCTTTCCCCGCCAATTTCCCCCAAGGCCACTGAGACACAGTCGATCGATACTCTCTCTCTCTCTCTTGCACTCGCTTGCTATCAGTGATGACCACACCCTCCAATCGGATTTCTAATGTTAGCACGAAAATATACCTCAGAATAAGGGAATAACAGGGAAAATAGGTGATAACTGAAGGAGAGGAGGAAAGTGGGGAAGGAGGGGAGGTAGAGGACTGAGATTTTGCATGGCCCAGGGGCCAAAAAAAAAAATTTTTTTTTTTTTTTTTTTTTTTTTTTTTTCGATGTCAAAAGTTGATTTTTTTTTTCTGACTCTTAAGAGTCTCCCCGCAGTGCGCCGGGGGAACTCTTAAGAGTCTCCCCGCAGCTCCCGGGTTAAGTATCGAAAAGTGGTGTAAAGTGGCTGTTTTGGCCATAAAGTTATCTCCAATGAAATCATCATCACAGCTCAACCAGTTGACTTAGAGAGCTCTACTTAATGCCATTCTACAGGTAAATAACAGCTACGCTTGGGGATGCACGGGAATGCGGGAAGCAGTCTGATTAACGAATATACGGTAGCCTAGCCTAGACGTTTTTCGGCCAAAACACCCGGGTTTCGAGGAATATATATATAATACATAGCCGGGGCTGGAGGGTTAATGTAATGTAATGTATATTATGCGTCTATAATATATAAGTCTAGGGTAAAGCAAACTCATATTTCAACAATAGGCCTAGTAATTAATATTAAAAGTTCATTAGTTTATAATTAGTATAAGTCTAGGGTGAAGCCAAGCCAGATTTCACCAGTTATATTTTTGCACCAAGGTAAAAATCTTAAACCCAGCTCTCAAGGCCACAAAAATGGATGGAATTAAAATTGGTTAGCGCCATTGGATTCAGCGCGTCGAGAGGATTCAGAATAGTGTCCTAACTAAAAATAAATTGGGGGGGGGCCAAACTTCAACCCTTTCGCTGCGGGTGACGTTCTGGAATGTTTTGGCAAGTTACAGCAATTTCCAGGCTTTAAAAGCCTGTAAAAACCGTAAAAATCGAGTGTCAGTGGGCGGGAGCGTGAGGGGCCCACCTCCGACCCTCAGAGCACCGAGCGGCTCACTGAGCTAGGCTGTGTCTCGCGCGGGTCCCTCTCTGTCTCTCTCACCAGTGTAGCCAAGCGAGCGAGTGTTACATAATAGCGGGGTTCCCGCATTTCACTGGCAGCACTGTGGGTGAACCAGACCACGTACAGGGTCCGTTCTGGTGTCATTTTGAAGCTATTTTCGCCTAGTTTTTGGCAGAATACACTTCATTTAATGCAGATGCTTGATTTATCATTCAGGAGTGCCTGAATATGCCCTAAATAGCCGCAGCCAAAGGGTTAATATTATAATATGCTCCCATTTCCACAAAAATGGGTATAATTAAAAACGGTCTGCGCCATTGGATTAAGCGCGCCATGAGGATTCCAAAAGTATCCCCACATGTCCAAATCTATTTTTTTCCAAAAGTGTGAGATAATTTAACCCTAGTCTAGCGGGGGGGTCTGTGGCCGTTTTGGGCCTTTTCAGGCCATTCTGACTGCTATATCAACCATCAGCATGAAAGGAACTGTATTGTGCCGAAAACTAGGTGGAAATCGCTACACAATGACACCACATACAGCTACGTAGCACTCGTGGAGCACTGACAGTGTTACCTCAAAGATGGAAGTTTAGCAGATTTTGCTACATTGTTCACTTTTAGCGAACTATTGGTCACACTGTCATCCTCCCGTGCGGTGGGGGAACTGGAGTTAGTGTGGGCCGGGAGGCCACAGATGTCGGACGTATGGTTCATTACTGTTCCACCCATTTTCATTCGATTTTCACCCATTTTTCACCCGTTTTTTGCCAGTTTCTTTAACTCGACTTATGTTGCGCGCTGCTCTTTAAGGGTTAACTTGTGACCAATATCGTTGGAATCCTCTCGGAGCGGAGAGTTCCCAAAAATTAATTCAGGTGATTCCGACCTAGTATAATGAGGTATACCTGTATGCGGATGACACTAAGCTGTATAGAAGAGTGAGGAGTAAGGAAGATGTGGGTTTGCTTCAAGGAGATGTGGAGGGCATGAAGGGGTGGTCTGAGCATTGGTTAATGCCTTTTCATCCAAAAAAATGCAAGTACATGCGGATTGGGACAAGCAAGATAGACAAGGTAGGATACAGTATGTATGAAGCGATGGAGGAAGTGAATGCAGAAAAGGATATAGAAATAGTGATAGACAATAAGTTAAATTTCTCAGAACATTTAGCGGAAAAGATAAACAAAGCCAATAGAATTGTAGGGCTGATAAGGAGGACATTTGTGTCACTTGACGAAGAAATCTTCAGGAATTTCTATACAGCGCTGGTTAGGCTGCACCTGGAATATGCGAACCAGGTGTGGGCTCCATATATGGTAAAGGATATAGAATCAGTGGAGAAAGTGCAGAGGAGAGCTAGCAAGCTGGTACCAACGTTGAAGAACGCGGGCTATGAGCAGAGGTTGAGGACACAGGCATATGATAGAGACTTTTAAGATAGTGTCAGGAAAGAATGATGAGGATGTGCGTGAAGGTATCTTCTTGATGCGGGAGGGAACGAGAGGACACTAAAAGAAAATTTACAAAGAAAGAAATAGGCTTGAGAAGGCAAAGAACTCATTTTGTGATAGTGGTAAATGAGTGGAACGCACTGCCCCAGTATGTAGTCGATTCCGAATCAATAAGGGAAAGTAATCTTGATAAAGCATGGGGAAGATAAGATTTGAAGTTTGATTATAAAGCAAAAATACAGAATAGTAAAAATGTTGCGTCTGCTACCGCCGCCGCCAACACCGTGAACGACCGCAGCAGTGCAAGTACTGGTACTGAGCTGGATACACAGGCCTAGTTTGCCTTTTTCCAGAGGAGCTACTGTAAGAAACTAAGAAAATGAAGGGCTAGAACTTGTGTCCTATGGTCGGTTTCATTTCAGCTGACGGTACGGTAGTCATGTTCTTATCTAGTTTATTCCACTATTATGAAGATCTTGTAGCGAAATACGATGTTAGTTATGAAAACTTGACATAATTATGGCACCGAGACATATTAGTCTAATACTTTTCGTTAATTATTGAGAAATCAGTTGGTAAGGGATGAGATTTACCGTCGGTTGAAATACAAGACTTATTGTGTGCCTACAGCTAGTGTTTATTACCGGTACTTCGGGAATTATTAATCCATTGCATTTATGATTCGTACATAGCCTATGTATTAGGATGACTGGAGAACGATGACATTTTCCCACCTCTAAGCCTCGTCTTTATCTATTGGGGCTTTTATTTGATTTATTCATGTATTTACCGGTATTATTATTAATTTTTTTTTTTTACAAGGAACCATTCTGTGATCTGTATTTTATAGATGAACAGCAAAACTTATTTTTCTTGGTATTTTGGAAAGAACTGTAAAGTGCTTGGTATCATTTTAAACCTTAAAAAAATCTGCACAATCTAGTCATAAAAAATCCCAAGAAATTGAAGAAATATATAGGCTAATGGATGATGATGATCTATCTATCTATCTATCTATTGCCTGACGCCGTGATCCCCGAAGGGGTGGCCACGAACGAACCGCCCCCATGTACCTCTGTCCCCAGTCAGTCGACGCCCCTCCCCCCAACCAGCACCGCCTTCGTTCATGTACTTCCTCACTCCATCCTTCCACCTCTCATTCGGTGCACCTCTCCCTCTGTCCCTCCACCTCACTCTCATACACCCTCTTAGTCATTCTCTCGCTTTCCATACGTTCCATATGGCCGAACCATCTCAAGTTGTTCCTTTTCACACTTTCCAGCACATCTACCTCCACACCACACCTTCTTACTTCCTCATTAGTCTGTCTATCCCTCCATGTAACTCCGCACGCACTCCTTAAGTAATTCATTTCCACTGCTCTCACTCTTGGTCTGAGTCTCTCAACCAACGTCCATGCTTCGCTTCCATAAGTCAGTGTCGGGATTACCACACTGTCATGCAAGGACTTCTTCACTTTCATACTGACCACCCTATTTCTTGTTACTGCTTTTAGCATTCCTACAACCCTCTTCCCCTGTTGTTCCCTCTCCCGCACTTCTTCATCCATAGTCCCATCTTTACTCAACACACTGCCCTGATACTTAAAAGAGTTGACGATCTTCATTCAGCTTCACCTCACACTCTGTGACTTCACCCCTTTCGAAGACCATAACCTTGCTCTTCCCCGCATTTACCTTCAAATTCCATTTTTCGCACACTGTTCCAAACTCATTTACCAGACCCTGCAACTCCCATTCATTATCACTCATCAGAACTGTATCATCCGCAAACAGCAGTATAGGTAGCTTCCACTCAATTCCCTCCCTTTTCAGCGATACACCAACATCCACTGCTCTTGATAGTATTTCTTTCATGACTCCATCCATATATACAGTAAACAACCACGGGGACATCACACACCCCTGTTTCAAACCAACATTCAGGTCAAAGAACTCGCTCTGCTCACTCTCCACACGTACTGCCGCCTTTACACCCTCATACATGCTCGTCACTGCTTTCAGCAACTTGCCCTCTACTCCGTATATTCTAAGTACTTTCCACAAACCTTCTCTATCCACTCTGTCATAGGCCTTCTCCAAGTCCATAAAGGCAACATACACCTTTTGTTTCTTCTCCAGATACTTCTCCACAACACAATTCAGGGTAAAAATCTGATCTACACATCCTCTTCCCTTCCTAAAACCTCCCTGCTCGTCGCCTATCCATTTCTCCGTTCTCACTCTCTCTCTCAATCACTACCTTCCCTATACGCTTTGAAGACATATTTCTCGGTGGTTACTACACACTTCTCTTTCCCCTTTGCCCTTATATAGGGGGACTATTATGCCAGTCTTCCAGTCATCGAGTGCACTCCCCTTCTCCCATGCTAGTTTGCACATTTTCCATACCCATTCTATCACTATCTCACCACCATACCTCAACATTTCCCCACACACTCCATCTGATGATGATGACAACGATAATTTACAATAGTATAAGTGATTATATACAGTAGATGATCGAGATGACACAGCATGTGATATGTGCGGAGCAACAGTGGAAGATCTGAAACATTTCATATTATGGTGTACAGAATTCGAGGAAGAAAGGGAAGGAGAACCACTATTTCAGAGGCCGTACATAGAGGATGAAGACAAGCTGATAGGAGAAATGCTTTTTGAGGAAGAAAAAATCAATAAAACGAAGAATGTGATTTACAACGGTTGAAGAAAATGGGAAAAGAAGCGTAAAGAAAATCAGTGATATATTAAAGGAAATATTATGAGCACGACACAAATTGAAATTGTAAATTTTGCAATAGTTATAAAGTCATAAAACCTAGGAAAGTGCCGTTGTAAAGGCAAAATCTTTCCGCCCTACAAACAACTACTACTACAAGCAAAAGATAGGGTACGATTTTAGTTACTGGACACCTATTTAACAGGTACCACCAAGGATTTAATACAGTACATATTTGTTTTCGGTTTCCACGCATCCAACACCAAGCTACACCTTTTTCTGGTCCGGTAATAGTATTGAAAACGATATAATAACTTTTTAAATGTGGTTTTCGACGAGAATAAAACGGCGCGTTTGTGCCGAAAATCGCGGGAGTCTGTCGTCGCTTCGGATCGTCACGGTTTGTTTACCCAGGACGCTCGAGGTTACGGCCAGCTGCAGTTACTTGCCCCCTGCTGGCCACATAGATGATGATTATTATAATTCACAGGGAAGGGGGGGGGGGGGGCACAGAGCCCCCCCCCCTCAACCCGTATCCCACGGCCTATAACGCAAGTCTTTATTAAAACAATTTGGAAAAACTAAATAAGATGGTCACCAATTTTCCCATGGATTTTTTTATTTTTCCCTGTTAGTTTTCATCAATATAAGTTTGGAAATAATTACAACCCTCAGCGAAACCGTTTTCCCCATTATACAACGATCTTAACACCTTAAGAGCGGCCTATGCGGTTTATTTATATGTACCGCCCAGCGGGGTGTTTTTAGCCAAAATAGGGCTGTTTACGTGATCATTTTCATGCCTAAATAAGACCCAGAACGTAAAACAAGTATCTATCCCTGAAAGGGCATAAACAGAGCTTTCGAATGACACCATAACGATCCTTTTATGATGGCTAGTTTTCTTGCAATAACCGTGCAACGCGAGTGCAAAAAGCATGTAATTAGCCACTTTCCCGATACAATTCCTTATATAGCGAGTGAGAGAGGGAGGAGGGAGCTGGGATTTGTGTCAGTATGTTCGCCGCGGTGGTCTGGAGCAGTCATACGCTCGCTACTCTCCTGCCACCACTTGTCTCTCTCTCTCAGCAACATTACGTGCTGAAATTGCCACTCGACCTATGTCGAGCGCCGCCACATAGTCCAGCTTTATTTAACTCGACTTATGTTGCTCGCCGCTAATTAAGGGTTAAGACACGCCGCCCGATAGTGGGGAGGGCTATGAAGTACAGGGAAAATGAGGGGTTAAATGCGTAAAACGGCGATTAAAACGTATTTTTAGCAAACTTGGCTCAGGTTTTAAGGTATTTCAAAGGCCTAAAACCCAATATTTCGAAAACCCGAGCCAAGTTTTGGCGAAATTCGGATTTTGAGTTTTAGACAAAAAAATTACAGTAGGCTAACCTCATTTAGGAATTTGGCTCAGGTTTCCCGAAATTGCAATGCCATAAAACCCGAATTTTGGAAAACCAGAGCCAAGTTTTGGCAAAACTTTGCTCAGATTTTGCGAGTTTTAAGAGTAGTGGAGCCCCCATCCTAGCTGCTAATCGGTTCCGCAGAAATAGAGCTAGGATTGAAACATCCAAGATCGGGGCACTGTTCTTATGGGGAAAATTCAATCGGTTCCGTGTTCATGCCAAAATTTGTGTCTTTTTCTATTTTTTGCCTATGAAAACATGTTTTATTGTACACAAATTAAATGTTATGCATTATACTGTATCATATAATACACCATAGAATAAGTTTTTAATAACTAGAAAAAAAAAGGCCCAATATCTAGACAATTACCGCACTTTTTCCCAGTGTTAGGCTATGAAAACATGTTTTTTGTCTAGGCTACATCAAGTAGCCTAGGCCTAAATCTTATGCATTGTAAATAATAATGTAGACATGGCTAAATGAAAGTCCTAACCATAAATACTGTAGATTGGGGCATTGTTTCTATCATGCGAAATTTTTTAGGCCTAGGTTCTAAATTCGTCCAGCCACCCCTCAAGTACCCATTTCGCCCCAAATACATCCAATAAATACATATTATGAGGAAAAGACGTATAAATACGTATTATGAGAAGATTACTTACCACACAGATTTTATTATAAATCATTGTCATACTTAGCCTAGCCTAGGCTAACATCGTCTAGGCTAGGCAATTCAATCGCTTTCGTCCGACATGGACTGGTCTTTGCTGTGTTTTGAGCATGAAATTCCTTCATTGCTACCACCAGGCCAACCATCCCTATCACTAGATGTACTAGAGGTTATAATAAACGCGAGAGATAAGGGGTTCAGGCACAAAAAGGCTTGCAAACGGTTGTTTTGTCAACACAGATACTAGCTAAACTGCAAGCGTCTGCTTAGTGATGACGTCATACAAAGATGGCGGCATCTTGCGCATTTGACGATCGGATCTCGGATTCACTCGGATTTCGTCTCTAATCGGCAAGCTACTGGCAGATTCTTTTGTTATGTTAAAACAAAATTATTGTTTTTGTTTGTTTTCTAGTTTTATGTCGAGTTTTTCGTTATTTTTGCTATTTTTTCGGGTTTCGGCTGGGATTTTGATGCGAGGAATGATGCTTTTGGCGCGAGAATTGAAATGGGGAATATTTGGTGTGTGGTGCGAGAATTGAATCAACGAAGACCGGTGTGGCGAGGATGGGGGCTCCACTGGCCTAAACAAATTACAGTAACCTAATTTAGAATTTTGGCTCATGTTTCCCTAAATTGCAAACCCCAAAAAGCATAATTTTGTAAAACCAGAGGCAATTTTTGGCAAAACTTGGATCGTATTTTGAGAATAGAAAAAGAGTAACGAAATGTCGGTAATCGCCTCATGATTTCCCTAATTGCAAAGCCATATAACCAGATTTATCAAAAACGTAGCACTTATTTAAATCATAAATATCCAGTAACATAGACCTAGTACATTGGATACAAGCCTAATCCACACCTAACGCCTACAATGTGTCCGTAGTACCTAGTAGGCTTACGTGGGATACAACACGAACCCTTACCGGCCATGGCGGTTGGGCCGCCGCCCATTTAGTATTCGGGCGTATCTGTAAATACTACCGCAACTACGAATCTTGTTTCTGAGACCTATACTAGTATATTAACCTAACCTAACCAAACAACCCAACCTAACCAAACAACCCAACCTAACCTAACCTAGACCCAGTACGTGGGATACTAAACTAGCCCTTACATGCCAGCAACAGCGGCTTAATAGTACTGTACTCAGTACGTGGAATACTAAACTAGCCCTTGCATGCCAGCAACAGCGGATTCATAGTACTCAGTACGTGGTATACTAAACTAGCCCTTGCATGCCAGCTACAGCGGATTCATAGTACTCAGTACGTGGTATTTATTACCCATTAATTTCCAGAAGTTTAAACCTATGCTAACAAATCGGGTAGGATGTAGTGAGCGGGCATACCGCCATCTTTGTTTACATTACGCGTAGTGGCGTCGGACCTTTCCCATCATGTTCCCGTCTATTTTAACCTAACCTAACCTAGTATTCATGTAGTACTGACAGGGGGCAAATAGCAGAAAATATAGCGTCGAAATAGACGGGAACGTAAGTGCGACTGCGGCGATCGCCCAATGCAAACAATGACGACCGTACGCCCGAACTCTACATCCATCCCACGCTACCCTCCTCGCACCGCCCCATCACACTCCTTTGCTCCCCCTCCAAAGTCATGGAACGCCTAGTATTACAACTAGGCCACTGCACTCCACAAACACTCTTCTCACAGACCTTACACAAAGAGCTTTCGACGGCATCAACTCAGCTAGACCACCACACAGATCACTATTAGCCACACTCGACATTAGTAAAGCCTTCGATGCCATCCCCCGCCACAACCTAACAAACAAAATCTACAACACAAACATGCACAACACAAAAAGGTGGCTGGCCAACTTCCTAGCAGGCAGATGTGCACACGTATCTTTTGCCGGTCAGTCATCTAAAATCAGAAACTTTCCAAACGGAGTCCCACAAGGATCCGTCCTATCGCCCGCACTCTTCAATCTGTACATGCACGATATAACTACACCCAATACGCCCCAAATAAACTTAGCCTCCTATGCAGATGACATAACACTCACATGCACACACCATGACCCAAAAAGAGCAACAGATCTCCTTCAACCCTATCTCAACACACTACATGGCTGGTGCACTACAGACTTAATCTAGCCCCAGCCAAATCCACCGCAACCCTGCTCACAAGTTGGACAGGAGAACACGAATACATCCCTCAACTCACCATAAACAACACACCCCTAACACATACACACACACCCAAAATCCTAGGAGTAACATATGATACTCATATGACATTCAAACAGCACACCACAAACATTAAAAAGACACTGACACCCAGACTTAACGCCCTCAGGTCACTTGCTCACACAAAATTTGGATACAACAAAGAAACTACCAACACAGTATATAAACAATACATAAGATCAGTGATGGAATACGCAAGCCCAGCCTGGGCTTCTAACCTAGCTGAAACACATCATAAGACCTTACAGACTATTCAAAACAAAGCCCTGAAGATCACTCACTCACAGACAACACGCAGCTGCATGCACGACCTCCCGAAATCCATCCTTCCGAATCCTCCCTTCCTCGCGAGGACAGAGTCCACCTGGCCAGGCTGAGATGCGGACACCATCCAGCTCTCCTGAGCAATCAGAAGAGGCTGGATGCCTCCGTTGTCGACGACTGCCCGGGATGTAACACAGCACCCCATACCATTAAACACATCATAGAAGACTGCATTTCACACAACCACTTATGCCAACAACACAATCTACACTCAATGAGAGCTCTGTGGGAAAGCCCGATCATGGCCATGGCCTTTCTCAGGGACTCGGGGCTGTTCGGCCAGGCAGCTTAGGGAACAACAACAACAACAACAACAACAACAACAACAACAACAACAACAACATCCATCCCAAAAAATCTTATCTCTTACACGTCACTTCAGTAGGCAAGCACCCATGTTCAGTAGGTATATCCCTAGTAGGGTACCCAGTACATTGGGTGGATGAGTAGTGTCTACAATAATAGAGTGTGGCAGAGGTGAACATCCTTTGCATTCTACCGCCATGACTCGACTGGCAATTTTCAGGTAAATCAAGGTGGGTATCTGTGATTGGCCGATTGCAATGACGTAATCAACATATTATACCTCAGTGATTGGCTCCCGAGGGTATGCGTGACGTAGCCTATGCGTTATAATGACGTGTTCACAAAAAAAACAATAGGAACCCAGTAGTGTCTCGTGACGTGATGCGCAAAGCTGTGGAAATGAACACCTGTAGTTTTGACAGAGATGGGCAGGTGGAGTTAGTGTTGACTAAAAAAGCTGGTGGACAGACCTCGGGAGACAGGTGAAAATGGCATGTGTACGAATCGGTGCCGTCTATAGGAAGGTATTGACAACCATACATACATACATAAAATTTTAAGACCGAGTGTTCCACACATCAGTGCAGTTTCAGTCTCTTGTCCTAATGGCGGCGTTCCAGGCAACCCTGTTAAGGGCTGCTTCACTTGTCAAGTTCTTGGATTTGAGATCGGCGCGTATAGTCCGATCCCAGGTCTTCCTCGGTCCACCCCTTGGTGCAGCTCCCTCCACAATCACAGACCTGCATTTTTTCACCCAATTTTGTTCATCCATTCTCTCCACATGTCCATACCATCCCAGTCTACTTGTACGCATCACCTCGCTAATACTCTTTATACCTAAACGTCTCCTCAGCTCAACATTTGTTATTCTATCCTGTAGCCTGGCCCCACACATCCATCTCACCATTCTCATCTCATTACGCTCCATTCTGTTGACATCCTCTACTTTAACGATGTTACGAAAAAATTCCATTTTAGTACCATATATTTTTATTAGGTTTTGCCGAGGCTTAAAACACATTTTCATATGATGTTTAGAGCATATAAAATCCATAAAGTATTTGTTTTCAAATATTGCAAAATAATTGGTGACCAACTTATTTAGTTATACCGGTACTAAAAATGTACCCAACAACTGGTTATAGCTTAGCCATTTTAAGTCCACCGCCAAGGCGCCGGGAAGTCACTCCGAGCGTAAAGTAAACAAAGCGACGCTACTTCCACGAACGCAACCGAGTTGTCTTTATATTTCGTCTCATATTATCATTATTAAAGTGTCCCCATTGCTTTTTTAGTGTTTCGTACACCAGAAAAGGGTGTAGCTTGGTGTTGGATGCGTGGAAACCGAAAAAAAATGTATTAAATCGTTGGCGGTACCTGTCAAATAGGTGTCCAGTAACTAAAATCGTACCAAAGATAGTTAATTTTGTATAACAAAAATTGTACGATCTGTGCTGGCCGCTGGCGCCTATTCTATCTATCTATTGCTGAACGCCGTGATCCCCGAAAGGGTGGCCATGAACGAAACGCCGCCATGCACCTCTGTCCCCACTCCCCAGTCAGTCGACGCCCCTCCTCGGGTCCTCCCATCCAGCACCGCTTTCACGCATATATTTCATAGCTTAGGCTATTCCGTACGATAAAAACTATCAAATAAAGTATACTGTATAGGCTATAGGCCTAGCCTTACACTACTAGCACTAGGCTACTCTCCTCATCCATAAGCTAGGCCTATCATAAAAAAAACATCACATTCAGCAGAATCAGCATTCTGCAGTCCATCTTTGTCTCAACCCATACCCAGTCAATATTATCATAGGCTAGTGCTTGAAGCCTTGAACACTACTCACTAGGGCCTAGGCTACTGTACCGTGTACCACTGGACGTACAATACTCCTGAAGTAGGCTAGTTATATAGGCCTAGGCTATTTAGGCAGGCAGCATTCTTTTTATACCCAGAACCATTTTGAACACGGCTGGTAGTATCCACTGAAAATCTAACCTATCATGTAAACACTCTGAAATATATTTATAATTTGTATAGCCTAGGCCTAGGCCTACTAATGCTTTACACTGCTTACAAATTACGGTAAACCTGACTTTTTTGACCGACAGCGATTTCAGTAAGTTTTATTTAGGCCTAGTTCTTTTGAAATTTTGGTACGATTTTAGTTACTGGACACCTATTTGACAAGTGCCGCCAACGATTTAATAAAAAAAAAAATTCGGTTTCCACGCATCCAACACCAAGCTACACCCTTTTCTGGTGTACGAAACACTAAAAAAGCAATGGGACACTTTAATAATGATAATATGAGACGAAATATAAAGACAACTCGGTTGCGTTCGTGGAAGTAGCGTCGCTTTGTTTACTTTACGCTCGGAGTGACTTCCCGGTCCCGCCTTGGCGGTCGACTTAAATGGCTAAGCTTGTTGGGTAAATTTTTTGATAAAAACTTGCGTTATAGGGCGTGGGATACAGGACAGGGTTGAGGGGGGGCCCGGGGGGCTCTGCCCCCCCTCACCCCCCCCCGTGAATTATAATAATGTCATCTATGTGGCCAGCAGGGGGCAAGTAAAACAGCTGGCCGTCACCTCGAGCGTCCTGGCTAAACAAACCGTGACGATCCGAAGCGACGACGGACTCCCCCCGCCGCCGATTTTCGGCCCAAACGCCCCGTTTTATTCTCGTCGAAAGCCACATTTAAAAAGTTATTATATCGTTTTCAATACTATTACCGGACCAGAAAAAGGTGTAGCTTGGTGTTGGATGCGTGGAAACCGAAAACAAATATGTATTAAATCCTCCGATCCTCGGTGGTACCTGTCAAATAGGTGTCCAGTAACTAAAATCGTACCAAAATTTTCCTTCAGATATAGGCTAGGCTAGGCTAGTGTTCTTTTATACTCAAGAGGAGCTGAAATGAGTACAGTATTTACCCATTAGGCTATCCAACAATCTGAAAACACGCCCCCCACTAGTGGGGAGGACAATGAAGTTCAGGGAAAATGAGGGGTTAAAAGCATACCGTAAAAAGACATTAGCCTAACCTAACCTATCCTAGTATTATGAGTGGGGGCTGCCGCCCCCAGCCCCCCACACCCCCGCTGGTTGGGTAACAGTGCAAAAAATGGTACAATTTTAGTTACTGGACACCTATTTGACAGGTACCGCCAACGATTTAATACATATTTGTTTTCGGTTTCCACGCATCCCACACCAAGCTACACCCTTTTCTGGTGTACGAAACACTAAAAAAGCAATGGGGACACTTTAATAATGATAATATGAAACGAAATATAAAGACAACTCGGTTGTGTTCGTGGAAGTAGCGTCGCTTTGTTTACTTTACGCTCAGAGTGACTTCCCGATCCCGCCGCCTTGGCGGTCGACTTAAAATGGCTAAGCTTGTTGGGTCAATTTTTTGATAAAAACTTGCATTATAGGTCGTGGGATACAGGACAGGGTTGAGGGGGGCTCTGCCCCCCCTCACCCCCCTGTGAATTATAATAATCGTCATCTATGTGGCCAGCAGGGGGCAAGTAAAACAGCTGGCCGTAGTAACCTCGAGCGTCCTGGGTAAACAAACCGCGACGATCCGAAGCGACGACGGACTCTCCCCGCCGCCGATTTTCGGCCCAAACGCCCCGTTTTATTCTCGTCGAAAACCACATTTAAAAAGTTATTATATCGTTTTCAATACTATTACCGGACCAGAAAAAGGTGTAGCTTGGTGTTGGATGCGTGGCAACCGAAAACAAATATGTATTAAATCCTCGGTGGTACCTGTCAAATAGGTGTCCAGTAACTAAAATCGTACCCAAAAAATACAGTATTATGGGACATACCTTACTCTAGCAACGAGTGGCAGTGAGAGCCTGAGAGGGCCGAGACTTGACCTTCAAACAAAGAGAAGAAATCAAGAAAAGGAGGTCCGAAAATGGTACCGGTACACAAAGAACTCGCCACCACTACGAGCCGCGCGAGGATACCAACACCAAGACCACCACCCCTACCACTACCACCACCAGGACCACCCCCCCTACCCCTACCACTACCCCACCCCTCCTTCCACCCACCTCCCCCATACCTATCCAACCACGATCCAACTCTACAAGCTCGCCCCACCACCCCCAAAACTGCCGAAGGCAACAGGGTCCCAACACCCTGTAGATAACTATCCACCACACCTCAGATCCACGAGAGCAGCACCACAGAAGATGCCCTTGGAGCAACAGCCCCACTCCCTTTAGAGACAAAAAACTAATCCGGAACAACCCAGCAAACCCCGCCTACTGCAAAAACCAGCCCAATACAAACCCATCCTTCTCATTCCTTAAAATAGCCTTCGCCAATGTAAACTGTCTCTCAAACAAAGTAAACTTTGTAAATGACTTCTGTACCCAACACAGCACTGACATATTCTCAGTCACGGAAACTTGGCTCCAACCCCACATCTCAAATGGCAGCATAAAAGTACCCAACTTCACCATCTTCAGAAATGACTGTCAATCCAACAAACCAAAACATGGAGTCTGCACTTATGTCCATAAAGATGTAAAAGCCACATGCCCCTCACCGATCCAACACCCAAACACCATTGCAGTCCTCCTACATCAATACAATCTGCACATTCTAACAGTCTACCGCCCACCCTCCAACACACAAGAAGAGAACATGGCACTAAACAACTACATCCAGGAATTTAGCATAGGGAAAGAACTCCTCATCATTGGTGACCTAAACCTCCCTGCCATAAACTGGGATAATGAGACAACAAATGACCACCTTCCCCACACTGATGCACTTTTCCTTGACACGTTCAACACCCTTGGACTACACCAGTGGGTAAAAGAACCTACCTTCCTAAGCTCGGGAAACACCTTGGACCTGGTGCTAACGTCAGAGGATGATAGGATACTAAATGTGACAACTTACCCTCCATTTCCTCGCTGCGGCCATGCTTTAGTAGGACTCAACTATCTCTTCCAAGCCGACACCACCACCGCCTGCACCCCTCCCACCGAAATCCATGACTGGCCCAAAGGAAACTACAAGAGAATTAGAGAAGCGCTCCGCAGGGTTGACTGGGACTTTGAGATTGACTCGAGGGATGTGGACAACTTCTACGTATACATCACTGACACTCTCAACAACCTAGTCAGTCAATTCATCCCAGTCAAAAAAACTGCCCAAAACTGAAATACCCCCTCCGTGGACCAAACTACAATCGAAACCTCTGTCCAAGCTCCGCAGTGCCACATGGAGGGAGTACAAGCAACAGAGGTCCATCCATGGCAGAAACTCCCCTCAAGCACTCCAATCCCTCTCCCGCTTTAGGGAGCTCAGTGACATGTACCGCTCACAAAACCTAAATCTCCAGATCTCCTACGAAAAACAGCTAATTCAAAACCGCACAACAAAACCCAAACTCTTCTACTCCTACATAAGGCAAAACAAATCTGACCGCCCGAAGGTAGGACCATTGACCCTGAATGGCCACCTAACCGACTCTCCCATAGCCATGGCAGAATCCTTTGCTGATGCCTTTGCAAGCGTCTTTCTTAACGTCCACCTCCAAGCTCCCGCACCTCACCAAACCTGTCCTGGTAGTCTTGAATCCATACACTTCAACACACAGGAAATTGAAGAAAAACTAAAGCAACTCAAACCAGACAGTGCAATGGGCCCGGACGCCATACACCCCAGACTACTGAAAGAATGTGCCGCCGAACTAGCAGTACCCTTCACCCTACTATTCAACCTCTCAATGACCTCTGAACAACTTCCCTCCCTATGGAAAACCTCCCATATATCTCCAATATACAAGAAAGGACCAAGGACAAACCCCCTGAACTACAGACCCATCAGCCTCACATCTGTAGCATGCAAAACCATGGAGAGAATTGTCACCAAAGAACTCTACAGATTCTTCCATGATCACATGGTCCTCACCAACAAACCAGTTTGGGTTTAGGGAGAACAGATCAGTTACCGACCAGCTCCTACTTACCAACAACTACATCACCTACTGGTACGACCGTGGGGAGCTGGTAGACCTAATTCTGTTCGACTTCACGAAGGCCTTCGACAGAGTCCACCACCAAACACTCATTGACAAGTTGCAGAGTATTGGTATTTCAGGTCACTTACTCAACTGGATCATCAGCTTCCTGTGTGGTCGGACCATGAAAGTCCGTGTGAGCGGAACCACAAGCTCTTCAAGACCAGTGCTAAGTGGAGTCCCCCAGGGATCTGTCCTAGGACCCCTACTATTCCTCCTCTTTGTCAATTACATTGGCTCAAGACTGCACAGCAAGTTCAAGATATTCGCTGACGACCTGAAGCTATACCTGCAATCCTCATCCCCGCGCCTAACCCAAGAATAACTTCAGGAGGACATAAACACCCTAGCTGCAACTGCAGCCTCCTGGGGCTTAGAGTTTTCCCCAGGGAAGTGTGCCCACCTACGCTTCACCAGATCACCAGCCCACATACCTTCTTCAAGGTAACCCCATAAGACCCTCGCAAGCCCACTCCGATCTAGGTGTAAAAATCTCCACAGACCTAAAGTTCCACCAACATATCCGGGAAACTACCCAGAAAGCAGGAGGAATTGCCTCCACTCTTCTTAAAAGTACAGTGTGCCGAACTCCAGACTTCATGATGAACCTCCTCACCACCGACATCCGCCCCATAATAGAGTTCGGATCCCCTGTCTGGAACCTGGGTTACTCCATGGACCTCAAACGCCTGGAGTCCGTTCAGAGAAGATGGACCAAACAAATACACGGACTGGAAGGTCTTCCCTACAATGAGAGACTACAAAGTCTAAACCTCTTCTCTGTACAGGGCCGACTGATAAGGAGCGACCTCATACTGTGCCACAACATCTTCCATGGCAATTCACCTATCGCACCCACCGACCTCTTCACACTAGCACCGAGAGTAGGCACTAGGGGCCACAGGTACAAGATACACATCCAACATGTATCAGTAGAAGCCCGAAAACGCTTCTTCTCCTGACTCCTGTAGAATAGCAGAGCTCTGGAACTCCCTCTCCGAAGAAACTGCTATGGCCCCAAATACCACTGCCTTCAAGAGACTCCTTGCCCAAACTCTCCCAGAAACCCTCCAAAGCTATATACAGTAACAATAGCCTAAACAGACCTTCCTCCCTACAAATTTCACATGCCCAACTCCCCACTTCACACCCATATCAAAATAAACAAAGAAATTCCATTATCTTGTAGAACAACACACATGTCATAGACCAACACCCAAAGCAAATCCAAGAAGATACAAACAACCAGTTACACAAACATATTACAGTACATATACTGTAATATACATCATCACACAATCTAGCTGGAGTATCCGTATACCTGTACTAGGGCCCGGACCCTCTGTAAGTATTGTCATGTGACTCAAGCAGGAGACCGCGGCCCCACGAGGTAAGGTTCACAACAATAACATGAGTGCAGCGGCGGACGTAAGTTAAAATAGGAAATTATCGGTTTTATTGGTCAATATTTACGAGTCACACCACAGCTGGGATCTCATTTTTAACGGTAGTTTTGGGTTCCTACCATTCTATGCTTCATTGCTATATACTTTTTATCCACCGGAAAATATATTTTTTTCGTTTTTTTTTTGTTTTTTAGCGTTAACCTAACCAAAAAACCTAACCTAACCTAATAGCCCCCAAATACATTTAGGTTAGGTTAGGTTAGGTTAGGTTATTGCTAAAAAAAAAATAAAAAAATTTCCGGTGGATAAAAAGTATATAGTAATGAAACATAGAATGATAGGAACCCAAAACTACCATTAGAAATGAGATTCCAGCTGTGGTGTGACTCGTAAATATTGACCGTTTTATTACCCATTCATTTCCGGAACTTTAAACCTACAGTAGCCTAGGCTATGCAAAAAAATATTAATCTTTATGTTACTTTGCCATCACCCATTAAGATTGCACTGCTAGGCTAGGCTAGCTGTGGTGTGTATTTTAGTTATATTTTTGTTCTCCCTTATAATACATTTCAGCTCTTAATGACATACATAGCAATGATGTATTATGTATATGCTCTACCAGACTATTAGGCCTAAGAAGATCGATGGGCTAACTGTCGGTCCAAATCATCAGTATAGCCTAACCCAATTTACAAATGACCCTTACATTCACATCAGCTCAGTCAGCTGACTTAGTTTGTAAATCTATAGCAAGTCTGTCCCAGCCCCCACATTCAACACATAATATATTGTACACATTCCCCTGCAACATTAGCCTACTGAGTACTGAAGTGTCAGCAACTCTGCATCCTTGTCCTTGATTCACTCATCTCCCTTCTTCTTCTCCTTTAGAACTCGCCCGCAGACCGTGCAGATCCACAGGGCTGACCTTTGTATCGGTACTGGCTCAGAAACGTTAGTAGGAGGGAAAGTTTAGAGTAGAAGGATAGTTTAAGAGACAGTTGTTTTTGTTTTGCTATAAACCCCCCCCCCCCCTTACCCATTTCTCTTCCTCCACATTTTCTCCCACATCCTCTTCCTCCACATTTTCTCCATGTCTTGTGTTTCCATCTCCTGTGTTAACCCCAATAGCGCCTCTACCCCTCTATCTTCTCTCTGCTTAATCTCCTCCCACCCACTCTCCCCAACTCTATTCCTCATGTACCTCTCCAACTCGTCTCTCTCCTCATTATATCTTGTACATTCCGCTACTATTTGTTCTACATCCTCCACTATTGGGTCTCCTCCCATTTCACATTGATTGCAGTGCGGTCCCACTCCATTCCATCTCCTTGTTCTCTCATTCGTCTTTTCTTCTTCTTCTTGTTGTGGAGTTGCTGTCCCTTTTCAAAGCCAGCTGTTCTATGCACCGGCGACTTCTCCAGAAACAGCTAGAGCTAGATTTAAGAATTAGTTTAGAAAATATGTAGTCGTAGAAAGGATAGTTAAAGAAAAAGAATTGAAGTATATAGCTTAAGCAGAACTCTCCTCTCCTTATTTTACCCCCTCCTCCACCCCCCAATATCTTGCTCTCCTTACCTTAATTTAACTTTTCCCCTCTACTATTTAATCTCATTTTTCTCCCCCCTCACCCTATTCTATTCTATTCCGTTTTCTCTTCTGCCACACCTGCTCCAGGAATCTTTTCACTACCTTCATTCGTTTCCCCATCTACCCCCTCTTCTGTCCCGAGACCTAACACAAATTTTACACCCTCATCCTCTTTCTGTTCTTCCCCTTCCCTCTCCCCTACCACCCGTTTCAACTCATTTTCCAACCCATCTCTCTCCTCTGCATACCCCTGGCACTCTGTCACTATATGTTCTATTGTCTCCTCCCTCCCACCTCACACTGTAGACACTCTTTCAACCCCCCCCCCCCATGTTCTCCTATTTGTCTCTAATGCTCCTGCCCTAGCCTTAAACAGTAGTTCAGCTCCCCAACTTCCGTCATAGAACTACTCTTTTCTCGGTCTCCCCTTAATATTGCTTCTATATCTTATCAGTGTACTTTTCTTCTCCATATTTCTCTTCCATTCCACTGCCCACTAGGCCTACCATCTCTATCACTAGGCCAGTCGCTTTCAGTATAATGGTCCTGTAATACCCGTTCACGAGTCAACAATGTCCCTATGGTCTTTTCTTATTATAGGCCTAATGTAAAACTTTCAAAATAGCCTATACAAACCAAAACAGGGACACCACTGAGAAAACTGAGGAAGGTCTTCTTCTTCACCGTTTATCTTCTTCTTTTTCCGCTTCCTTGTCTCTTGGCTCTCTGTTTCAAGGCACACTCAACCTGGAGTAATTTATGCTTAGAACGTCTAACAATGGCTCAAAAGTACAAAAAAAAACGGCCATGAAAGCACGCTTGCCTTCTTCTCCCACTTTATATAATAAAAATAAACTGAGGCTTATGGGTAGTTTTCTAATTTGCCTCTGCGCGGATTATAAGAGAAAACCGGCATTTTAGGGTAGACTATGCTATAAAAAATAACTGCCAGCATAATATATATTTCAACTAAATCTAACTGTTTCCACGCTTTGTAGCCATGCCATCTACTTTAAATGGACGTAATCACTAATTTAAATGCCACACTAGGCATTTTTTTACACGCTTTGTAGCCATGCCATCATACCCCGGTAATGTTTGAATGTCCAAACTTCTAAGTCCAATATCTAACAGTTTTGTTGGATGTCCAAAGTCCAATATCCAACAGTTTTCAGGATTCTATTGGATATTCAACTCTCTATTGAATGTCCAACGTCCAATATCAAACAGTTTTCAGGATCCTGTTGGATATTCGGAACTCTCTACTGTATTATTATTATTATTATTATATGAGATGCCAAAGTCTCCAACCAGGGTGCAGAAACACCATCAAGATGAATCCACACAAAACACCCGGAGGCACTGGAGAGAGACTACGGCAACTTAAGAAAAAATAAAAACATATACTGTATACTGTACATATACACATATTAAACACAGATAACATATTATGCAGTGGAGGATATCAAGTATAAATATAATACAATAAAATAGAATAAAATAAGTTTAAAAATTAGAATTAATGCTGCAAAAAAAGCATTAACTCTAGACTTAAAAATGGAGATATGAGCTGAATTGACTAGCTCATTTGGCAACTTATTCCACAAGTCAACCATGGCCGGCACAAAACAACCGTGAAAACTGTGTAGTAGAAAAATTAACACGGCTCATGGCAAGATCATTAAGATTGCTTGTGAATCTAGTTGCACGAGCCCAGACATAGGGCCCAGGCAGAACCCCATGGAAGGGATGCTGAGGGTTGTTAAAAACTTTAAATAAAAGACTAAGGGCACCAACTTTACGTCGATGACACGGATCAAGAGACAAATGAGGTAGAATAAAACTGATGGAATTTAGCGACCTGTCAAGCAACTTGAGATGGCAGTCAGCTGCTGACAACCAGACAGGTGAGCAGTACTCGAAATGTGGCAAAATAAAAGCATAAAAAGACTTGATAACTGTGGCATCACAAGCAAATGTTTTATAAACCTTGCGAAGCAGACCAATTTTTTGGGAAATGGAAGAGGAGAAAGAACGAATATGCTTTTCAAAAGTAAGTTTGGGATCAAGAGTAACTCCTAACAAACGCAGAGTATCCACATTCTCAATTTGCTCGCCAGAAACTTGTAGATAAGGATGCGGAGGATCCAAGGTACGAGATCTGCTGATGATAATGGAGTGTTTTACTAGCATTAAGTTTCATGCCCCAAAGTTCACACCATGATGTAATTTTGGCTAAATCCCTATTCAGAGCAGTAGCAATTACGTGTCGATCTATTGGTGATGGAATTGACGCATATAAAGTTGTATCATCAGCATAGATTAGTTTATTTTCAAGCTCGGAACACAGGTCAGCAGTAAAAATAATAAAAAGCAAAGGCCAAAGGACACTGCCTTGTGGAACACCAGAAACAACAGTAACAGAAGGGGAATGACACCCATCAATGACCACAGACTGAGATCTTTTCGTCAAAAAATCTTCCAAGATCCTTAAAAAATTGCCACCAATACCAATGAGCTGTAACTTATACAGAAGTGCTTTATGGTTGACTAAATCAAAAGCAGAACTAAAGTCAATAGCCACGACACGAGACTCATGTCCCTGGTCCAATGAAGATTGCAAGTCATGGGTGAGTGTCAGAAGCGCATCACATGTACCCAGTCCCTTACGAAAACCAAACTGTGAGTTTGGTATCAAATTGTGACTATTACAATAAGAGGAAAGGCGTCTGGACAAAAGCCTCTCATAGAGCTTGGATAGGATAGGTGTAATGGAGATAGGGCGATAGTCATTAGGAGATGATGAGGCAGTATTTCCCTTTGGAATAGGAGTGATAATAGCCTTACACCAGCAAAGAGGAAAACTACCTTATTTCAAAAGCAACCTAAACACCACGGCCAATTTAGGTGCCAAGACCACTGCAACCTTTTTAAAAAAAGAGAGGGAAAAACCCATCCGGGTCTGTGCCACCATAGGTATCAAGATACCTTTTCAGTTCAGCTGATTTGAATGCCATTGTATTGAGGTTGGGTCTAGGGAAACATGTCAATGGCAAAGACAATTCCTGATTACTCTGCTCATTAATACAAATATTAGATAGAATATTGGCCTTCGATAATGGATCAAAAGAGATGGAGCCATCAGAATCACAAAGAGGAGGCATGGAGGAACCTATTCCAAATGAGGATTTCAAAGCGGACCACCATTTATGAGGCTGTGTAGCTCCTGCCAGAACATCCTGAAGATGGGAGTTATAATCCCTCTCAGCACCATCATAAACTCTCTGCGCAGCTTCCCTTTTAAAAACATAATTTTCCCAATGCAAGGGGGTTTGATTACACCTCCATAGACGATATGCAGCCTGTTTGTCATCAAATGCACGCTTGCAGTCATCATTAAACCATCCCTGATACGAGACTTAATTGTTTTTGATGGAACTCTTTTGCGAAGGATACCAAGAAGGGAATTGTTGAGAGCTGAAACCGGGTCATGAGATCTTGGTATGTGATTCCACTCAATATTACAAACATTGTCCCAGTTAACCCGGGATTTAAGGTAAACTTTACGTGAGAGAGTAATATCAGGAACAGAAAAATCAAGATTAATTTTACACATGATGGCATTGTGGTCGGAAGTGCCAACAGGTACAAGAACGGAGGTTTCTACAACGCCAGGAATATCTGTTAGTACTAGATCAAGACAATTTCCAGACATGTGAGTAGGTCCTTGGATTAGCTGTTCACAACCAGATAAGTTTGCAAAATCCAATGCAGCAAGACCATTTCTATTAGTTGGAGAGACCGAGTTCAACCACTCTTGATGATGCGCATTGACATCACCAACAAAAATAAAGGATGATTTGACATCTACAAACTGTATTGAAGCCATGGCTGTTAAGAGGCAGTCATATATGTCATTGTTAACCCGGGAACTGCGGGGAGACTCTTAAGAGTTCCCCCGGCGGACTGCGGGAAGACTCTTAAGAGTAAGGGGAAAAAAATCCATTTAAAACACCCAAAAAAAAAAAAAAAAATTTTGTTTACCCCTGGGCCATGCCAAATATCACTCCTCCACCTCCCCTCCTTCAGTTATCACCTATTTTCCCTGTTATTCCCTTATTCTGTGGTTTATTTTCATGCTAACATTAGCGAGTTGGTAGCAGGGCGTTGTCATCACTGTTACCAAGCGTGGGAAAGAGCGAGAGAGAGAGACTATTGCGGAACAGTGTCTCTCCAGACAAGGGGAGGGGTGGAGGGCAGGGAGGTTGCCTCAGCCATACATTATGTAACTCCCGGCCTGTATCGCCAATTTTGACCATCCAAACACTGTTTCCACTTGTTTTATTGTTGTAACAGGTTAATACCTTTATAATCAACCTATAATAGGCGCATATGGATAAGTATTAAATGCTATTTATGGTAAAATAACGATGTTAGTGATGGGAACAGCTCAAATACGTCAGCACAGGAGTGTGGTGTCTCATACCCCCCATGCGCACTTCTTAGGTTAACATCAGGATTTCTGTACAGGCTAAAAATGTAATGATTATGATACTTGCTGGAAACTTTAACTAACTGCATCTCATGGCATTTACAAATATGCTTAGTTAAGTGCTGAGCATTATACCCAGATCTAATATACAAGCTCATTCCACGAGCACGAGGAATAGAATCACGCCGAATAAGAACTGGTTTACCGAAGTTAGGTATAAGAAGTTCAGAATAATCTCTATAACCAGAGACAAGGGTTTCAGAACAAAAGACAATATCATAATCAACAGATGCCAATGTAAGATCCTTGATGTTCTTATAGAGACCACGCATATTGGAATAAAATACACGACAACTTGTAACAGGTTGTCTGTGAGGACCGGGATTAACTTCTATATCACCGGACAAAAGTAGAAACAAAAACAGAAAAAGTTGAAAGCAATCCATACACAAATACATAAAGATGGATATAAACAGGTCGACCCAGACGGAGCCATCACATCTGGGTAAGGTATAAAACAAACCCCAAAGACACCATATCCAGGGGGGAGCAGTAGCGGTGGATTTTATTTGTTTAGAAAAGACGAGAAACAGAAAAAGAATGCCAAATCTCCGGAAAATCCACCAGACTCAAAAGTCTTCCTCATTGGCCTGCTAACCACCGTGGGGGAAAAAACAGGAGATTGCAGGAAAAGGAAGGAAAGTTGCTGTATAGCACCAAACAGCAGGGATGGATGAAAATGGACAATGGAAGACCTTGGTGCAGGCTATGGCAGCATCCTAAACATCCATCATGGTAAAATACCATAGGTTTGCTAGATGGCCGTTGACTAATATATAGTTCATCCGCCCTTTGACAGGTATTGCTTTTAGTCCTGCAGAGTGTCTAGCCACCCACCCTCCAAGTGAGGACCCGGAGGGGGAGCCGGTTTAGTCGCCGACAATCCGACCATGAAACAGGTAGTATCAGATTACATGTTACTGATAGCAGGAATACCTGACCTGACAGAATAACTTTGGAATTATCTTACATAGCCTAAATACAATGACATTTATTTAAATTCCAATTGAAAGTCTGTGTTTATAATATACATATTGATCTTGATCTTGAATTCTTGATTGTAGGGCTGTGTGGGCAGGCCCAATTAACCCTGCCGCAGACCAACACAGGCAGGTAATCACAGCCGGCCGAGACGACCGGTACGCCGCAGGAAGACCTTGGTGTGCTGGAGTACCCGGTCACGGAGGGCCGGGTCCAGCCCACGGCCCCCCAGCAGGACGGGGAGGGTAAAGTTGGAGACCCCAAGGGAGTGGAGGCTGCAGCGGAGGAGGGTCCTATGGGAATAAAAGCGAGGGCAGTGAAGAAGGAAGTGCCCTACCGTCCGGCACCACGGGCAGAAAGGGTCAGGTACCAGTCGAAGACGGAAGAGGTGAGAGGCCAGACCAACATGGCCTATGCGGAGACGGACCAGGGCAGTGTCAAGGGGGCGGAGGGGGGACCGGGACCAAGGGTGAGGGGAAGAATCTAGCCTGTACTGACCAAGGGCGGTGCGGGAAAGCTCACCTCTGAGGGAGGCATCCCAGAGCGTTCGGCAATGGGCAAAAGCAAGCCTAGAAACGGAGGAGGGAGGGAGAGGGTGGGGCTCAAGGGCAGGGGAGGAGTGTGCAAGGGAAGCCGCAGCATCCACAATAACGTTACCCCGGATACCGACATGGGAGGGAACCCACTGAAAATGGAGGGAAAAGCCGGACTGCCCGAGGGAGCAAAGGAGAGAATGGGCCTGAAATAGAAGGGAGCGATGAGAGACAGGGTGCAGGGAGCTGAGGAGGGCAAGGGGACTGTGAATCTGAAAAAACTACAACTGACTGAGGGGGGGGGAATCGCAGATAAAAAGTAAAGCTTGAAGGATGGCATATAATTCTGAGGCTAGTACTGAATGGAAACCGGACAGCCGCCAAGTCCGACAAAGGGAGAGGTGCTCTACGTAGATGGCGGAAGAAGAGGACTGGGGGGAGGTGTGGGAGCCATCCGTGTAAATAGGGAAGTGAGTACTATAGCGGAGGGAGACAAGTTCCAGGAAAACGGAGGGGGCACGGGAGCTATCTTGAGATTTGACGAAGGGAACATGCAGGGAAAGGTGGAACATAGAGGACAGGGCAGACCAGGGGGGGAAAGGGGAGACTGAGGGGGTGGGGGAAGGGGAAGGAAGGGGCAAGGAGAGGGAGGAGGACAGGAGGGCACAGACGAGGAAAGGGGAACGGGAGCGGATAGGCCAGGAGGGAATACAAAGGAGAACAAACTGCAACAGACCTATTGGTCCTTACGGGGAAAAACAGGGGCATGAGAGATGAGGAGGCTATAAGGATGAGCAGGTGAAAATAACAGGGCACGATGGAGGGCGGTGACGTTAAGGAGATGACGGTCCATAGCAAGGGGAAGAAGACCCGCCTCCGCGTGGAGAGAGACCGCTGGCGACGAGCGGAAGGCCCCCAACGCGATGCGCAGCGCCGTGTGCTGCACCACATCCAGCCGTTTGAGGACCGTGGGGGAGGCCAAGCCGTAGACGGAGCAACCGTAACAAATTTTACTGAGCACGTACGCCGAATAAAACCGCAGGACGTCCCGATCCGCGCCCCAACGAACGCCCGCCAAGCTCTTCATGATATCGAGCCGCTTCATACACGACGACCGCAAATACTCTATATGATGCTTCCAGGTGAAGATGGGGGCCATCGAGTCTGAGCCCCCAAAATGTATGTTGCGTACAGAACGGGGCCGGCGTACCCGCGAGGAGGATGGAGGGGAGGGAGGGGAGCTTGCGCTGAAGGGTGAAGCACATCAAAGCTCACTTCTGCGTATTGACGGCAAAACCCCAGTCCGCAAACCACCGAAGTAGGTCATCCACCCCGGCCTGCAGGAACTCCTGCGCCTCTAACAGCGTAGGAGCCGTGCAGACCAGGGACAAATCATCCGCATACGCCAAAAGAGACGTACTGTACCAGGGGGATGGGGGAGGTCAGATAGGAGCCGATTTTTAAAAAAAGGACTAAGGCCCGAGCCCTGGGGAGCCCCACGACGGACGGGACGCGGCGTGGACAGCGCCCCCCCCCACCGAGACCGAGAAGGTACGACCCGACAGAAAACTGCGCATCCAAAACAACGGAACACCCGAGACACCCATACCAGAGAGCTTGAAGAATATACGTATTGATCTTACTAAACGCATCCAAGCAAACCAGCTTGCTTCGTTCAAGATCGCTTGAGATGCGTCGCTTTGTTTACATCCGAATGTCCAAAGTCCAATATCAAAGAGTTTTCAGGCAGCTCATGACAGCTTTATGCACGAGAGGTATTCGAGGGCTTATTTCTAACCTCCACGTAATTTAGGGAGCACAATATAGCAATACAAATGGATTCTCAGGTAATGCTCCGTCCCTGAGATATAATCAGAACGTTCACTGCGATATATTAACGCCGATTACCGATATATTAGCACAGACGATGAATCAATGCACACACACACGTAAACAATGCTTCTATTCTCATTTGAATTAGTTTTCCCGCCTTTACGCCACATGACACCCGAGTTACGGGCTTAAATTTTCTTTACCCCTCTCATTACTTTCATATTTATATTAATTTGCATCCTATAATACTCTAGTATATTACATTAGGGATATTTTAAAGTACTTGTAGGGGTTTTTTCTGGAAGAATGAGACAACGGCATAATACGTAAATCAAATTAGACTTTATATTCTATCCAGTTAATTTTATTGGGCAATCTGCTGAGGGATGCTTTCAGACATGATGTGCAAGAGCCTGGAGGGGAAAATATTAAGATCACAACTGCAGATAGACATATGAATGAGGGGCTGGGTGTCAGAGGGATCTGCCTTGTATGCACCAGTTCGCCTTCTTTGGACTACTACTTTGTTATGGTGCACCTTTTCTGGTGGGCATGGATGGTCAGCTTGCCTCTATAGGGCTCTGTCCCCATTAACTTTATAGTCATTCTCATTCCACCGGTTTTGGTCTAGGCCTACCGATATTATGCCCTATTTTCACTTTAGTCTTGCTCTCAGTTGTCCATCCTCATCACTTGCCAAACCACACTGACCTAATTATAGTATACTGTATTGGCATCTCTACGCTGACATATTCAACACCTAACATAACAAAAATATATATATACAGTATAAACGCCACTGCATTGTAGTTGCCATTAAGTCCTACGACATAAATAAATACAGGCAACTGTTCAATACTAATATTATCGGAATCATGAACCCTGATGGAAATAATACTGGAAAGTGTTGTTTAAAAAAATAAATTGGCAATTTACAGGGCAATTGGAGATGTGTGTTACTGTCAGAATATCACTATGATTTTCCATGTACTGTACCTCCTTCTTGCAGGAAGAGGATAAAATTAACCTTGACAGGCAATTCACCTAAGAGAAGAAACCCCAGGCTGGTGGAAAAGGGCATCCAAGAGAGGGTAGTGGCATAATACTATTCATCACAAACTACTGCCTTATTATACAACTCCAGATTCTAAGCACCTTGGAAAACTGCCATGGGGTACACAATTTAACAGTCTTGCTATCACGGTTCCTCAAGGATCGAGGGGTGGGTTAGATCCTTTTTAAACATTTAAACCACACAATTGATGTAGGCTACTGTACTACTGTATGTATAGTACATTTTACTAAGCACATGTTATGTACCAAGAACATAAAACTCTCAGTTGCAATACTTGTTGGTAGAACCAATGTATGCTCTGAATTCCATGATATAAAGAAACATCTGACATACTGCTTCACTCACTACTCTAGAATAGTTTCTCGATACAGGTACTAACCACAATAAAATGTCACTGGTTATATATTCCATGTTGCTATCTAGCTTTCACTCATGAATATCCTTGATATGTATAGGCCCAGCAAATTCATCCTATAAATCACTGCCAATTCTGACAGGGTCTTGATTTCTTTGAATTGCAACTATGCATCCGTTACCTTCTTACCTTGCAGTAGTTCATCCGTCCTTCATCAACCTTGGTGACAACTGCTTCCTCCAAGTATGTCTGCTACCGATGCCAGATTGACCAACTGTGAGGGAAAGCTCTTTCCCCCCAACAAAGCATGGCATTACATCCAGCTATGATATACATTCACCTATAAGCTAATTCATCCTGGTAATTTCATACATTTTCCCATGCCATCACAGTTTGCTGTATCCATATATTTTGCAATTAAATAGAACTAATTCGTTGAAAGGGCACTTGTCACATACTATATGTGAATCTCTGTTTCAATCTACTCTTCTGCCGCAAGCACCTCATAGATTGGGCCATACAGTACTAGTTTCAAGATGATGCAGGCTAAAGAATTGCGTCTGGAAAAAGTATCATCAAGGCATTTTTTGTCATAGCTAGTTGTGTAAAGTATGATGGACATTAAATTATGCAAAGAAACACACCATGTGAGAGTGGGCCCCACTATCATGATATTCACTGTATACCCCAATTTTCATTTGGTGTTTCTCCTGCCAAACCCGGGAATTTCAGCATCGGTATTGGTTGAAAGGCAGTTCTATGTTTGCACGGGTATGCCTTGGTCACCTGATGGCCACTCTCCATACTGCACAATCAATCACATCGTCCATGCCAAGTCCCCTTACCTCGAGATCCTTCAAGATCTCATCCAGGTCTTCTTCAACCTACTGACTGTCATCCCACCCCCCCAATACCATACTTAGCACACTTCACCCTGTCATTCTCATCCATTCTCTCCACATGGCCAACCCACTGCTGTATCCCAGTTTGTATCACTTCACAGATACACTCTATAATACTGTAAAACTTGCCTTGCCTTATGGCCTTGGCCTTGCTCGGGGCCTTGGGGCTGTTCGGCCAGGCAGCTTGGGGAACAGCAACAACAACAACAACAACAACTGTAAAACTTGCAAAATAAACAAACCAAAACAGGGATGACACAATATAAAGGCAAAAGAACTTATCAAAATCATTATGTGGAAATAACGTTTTAGAAAAATAAATTTTTGAAATAAAAGAACATATACCAAGTCACCCTTTCAACCCTGCTCTCATTTTGGCACCATACATCCATATCACCATGCTCATTATGTATGCTCTTATCTTTGGTTGCCCATACCTTGTCTTACTTCTCACATAAGCCATCTTATGTGGGACAAAACGCAAACAGAAAGACATTGTGGGCTTCTCGGTCAACTTTTATGATATTCCTATAACAACAGTGTCACTACAACAGTGTTCGCTACCCTACTCGCACCGCCCCATCACACTCCTTTGCTCCCCCTCCAAAGTCATGGAACGCCTAGTATTACAACTAATTACACCCGACCTACCCCTAGCTCCAACACAACACGGCTTTAGGCCACTGCACTCCACAAACACTCTTCTCACAGACCTTACACAAAGAGCTTTTGACGGCATCAACTCAGCTAGACCACCACACAGATCACTATTAACCACACTCGACATTAGTAAAGCCTTCGATGCCATCCCCCGCCACAACCTAACAAACAAAATCTACAACACAAACATGCACAACACAAAAAGGTGGCTGGCCAACTTCCTAGCAGGCAGATGTGCACACGTATCTTTTGCCGGTCAGTCATCTAAAATCAGAAACTTTCCAAACTGAGTCCCACAAGGATCCGTCCTATCGCCCGCACTCTTCAATCTGTACATGCACGATATAACTACACCCAATACGCCCCAAATAAACTTAGCTTCCTATGCAGATGACATAACACTCACATGCACACACCATGACCCAAAAAGAGCAACAGATCTCCTTCAACCCTATCTCAACACACTACATGGCTGGTGCACTACAAACAGACTTAATCTAGCCCCAGCCAAATCCACCGCAACCCTGCTCACAAGCTGGACAGGAGAACACGAATACATCCCTCAACTCACCATAAACAACACACCCCTAACACATACACACACACCCAAAATCCTAGGAGTAACATATGATACTCATATGACATTCAAACAGCACACCACAAACATTAAAAAGAAACTGACACCCAGACTTAACACCCTCAGGTCACTTGCTCACACAAAATTTGGACACAACAAAGAAACTACCACCACAGTATATAAACAATACATAAGATCAGTGATGGAATACACAAACCCAGCCTGGGCTTCTAACCTAGCTGAAACACATCATAAGACCTTACAGACTATTCAAAACAAAGCCCTGAAGATCATTACAGGCTGCACAGCTACTGCACCCACAGATCACCTACATCAAGAAACCAAAATCCTCAAAGTCAAAGACCATCTGGACATGAGAGGCACTCAATTCCTGGCAGCAGCCTCCACGAACCAAGACCACCCACTAAACTACATGGCAACACACCCACAGACACCAAGAAATATCAAAACAACACCCAGCACACGGTATCACACACAATTATTGTCCTCTCTCCCTCCCTGCCCACCCCGAACCAACTTCCAGAAGCACATCCATACTCATATCTCTCGCCGATCCATCCACTCACTCACAGACAACACGCAGCTGCATGCACGACCTCCCGAGGTCCATCCTTCCGAATCCTCCCTTCCTCGCGAGGACAGAGTCCACCTGGCCAGGCTGAGATGCGGACACCATCCAGCTCTCCTGAGCTATCAGAAGAGACTGGATGACTCCGTTGTCGACGCCTGCCCGGGATGTAACACAGCACCCCATACCATTAAACACATCATAGAAGACTGTATTTCACACAACCACTTACGCCAACAACACAATCTACAGTACACTCAATGAGAGCTCTGTGGGAAAGCCCGATCGTGGCCATGGCCTTCCTCAGGGACTCGGGGCTGTTCGGCCAGGCAGCTTAGGGAACAACAACAACAACAACAACAACAGTGTCACAAGTTAAATATCTCGGACTAAAACTGGACTCGAGTTTGTCAGGTGAAATTTTTTTGGAATCTATCCCGTGTAAGTGTAGAGCACGTATAAAATACCTGTATAGACAGGTGGGATGCTTGCCAGCGGCGACCAAAAAGACCCTTTGCCAAGCGCTTGTTCAATGTAATTTTGACTATTCTGTGCCATCCTGGTACTCTGCATCATCTAAATCAGCACAGCACAAACTTCAAGTCACTCAAAATAAAATGGTTAGGTTCATGCTGAACCTAGGACCCAGATCACGTTGGCCAGGAACAACTTCAGTCACTAGGTATGCTCAATGTCTCTGACAGGGCCAAACAAATCAGGCTCACTAATGCCTTCAAAATTTTCTATGACAGAGCTCCAGAGTATCTTAAGAGTGATTTTGTTAAAGCAAATGAGAGGAGTGGACATAATACAAGAAACAGGATGTTTAATTTTAAGGTCCCGAGAATCCAAGGACAGGATAAGCAAACATTCTTCTTCACTGCCATCAAAGACTGGAACGACCTACCCCAGTCAGTCCGTGAAAAGAGAACACTGTATTCCTTCAGACGTAGCCTGAAGGAACACCTGAACCGGACACCTGCGAGCAGGGAGCACCAAGCTTATGTCTACTACTAAATACGACATAAGAGACAGGCAAACCAAACTGAAATGATTACTGATTACGGATTACTGATATTTACCATAGGATGTAAGGTATCTTAAAATAACCCCCTAGAAATACTTCCTCTAAAGTATCTATTTCTTTTATCCTCCCCTTTTTCCCAGCTAACCTAATCCCACAAGGACCCCAATGGAAATACGCCTAACGGCCTTATTGGGCTATCCTTAGTTGGAATTATGCAAAGCTGGTACATGTCATATTTGTAACATACTATGTGGTACCAACTCTGTAAATTGCTAACTGAATAAATATTATAAATATTATTATTATTATTATTATTATTTCACCCACTTCTGACTCTTACAACAGATCAAGCTTCAGTAACAACTCCATGTTGACTCTTTCCATCCCAGGCTCAGATTGGCAGTTATAATGTAAAACTTGCAAAATAAACAAACCAAAACTGGGACGACACAAGATAAACACAAACGCAGGAAATGTAACACAGGTATAATTTACTACACCATCCAAACCACCTTCCACACAAATACACTTGTTATGTAGGTGCTCAACCATCACACATAACACCAAATAGAATCACTATCGACACCCTTCCTGCATACAGCACACGGCCAGACACTACTCTTCACTACATTACCACATTCACTGCACTACACCATCAAAACTTTGTACAGTATATGTTAATGCTTTTCTCCATACTTATGAAATTGCTATTACTATTGCATATTGCACATAAAAGTTTATTAATAATTTGTTTTGCTAATTCACCTACAGGAGCACATATTAAGTGCACACTTTGATTAAATCCTTTCAATGAAATTATGCCCATATGTATTTAACCATGGCAGTACGGGTGACGCCTTTATTCCTAATATTCTGGCTATTATTAGATGATGTTATGCAACTTAGGAAGAATATCTAGTAATCATATAGGTGTATTAGATCTCCATTAATTCATTGACTATCATACATCCTTCCTAATCAGAGTAAAATCATCTAATGGTAGCCAGAATACACAGAAAAGTAACTTTGCCCATACTGAAAGGGTTAATGTAGCTACCTCCAAATATTTGTTTTTATTTAGGAGGGATTTATCATTCAGAGGGTTAATTAAAGTAGTCTGTAACCTTTTGATTCAAAGAGGTCTTTCATAACCTAAGTTAAATTATTTGGCAGTACAGTACAGGTCTCCCTCGCTATCCGATGCCCCAATTTACGATATTATTATAGGTTTTTAGGCGTTTGGGTTTGGGTTTTCGCTGGTCCCAGAATACATCCCCATTTACCCCATTCATTTTAGGGTTCACTATATGATTTTTATATTTAAGATCGGGTTTTATATTTAAGATCGGGTTTTCAGGAACGAACACAATCGTAAATCGAGGGAGACCTGTACCATTAACAAAATAACAGTACTGTATAGCGTCACCTGATTTACAGTAAGAGGTTAAGAATTTATACTATATGAGGTTCTGTGTTTTCAGTGGGGACAAGTAGGGTCTTGAGTTGGACCTATTCTGTGTTTGTAATCTTGTAGTGACAGGTGATGGCCTGACCTGAGGTATGCATGTTGGTTGCAGCTTTCCAGATTACAGGACTTGTACTGTATACTGTACATGAATAAATAATAATAATCAATGGCTCAATAACCTGGTTTGGCGATAGCAAAAACAAAATATTGTATGTACTAAAAACAAGAAATAGTCCATGGGTCAGAGCAAAAAATTGTGCCATCAGAGGGAGTTAATCATTCTAATTCTGCTTTGTAAGACTTTGTTTGTGTTGTAGAGATGTTACCAAGAACAAAAAATTGTTAAAGAGCAAGTTTTACATTATAATTGTACAGTATCTATGTTGCATAATACCAGTACTGTACCTTCAAGCTCAAGCTGAAAATTTCCCTCCCTTGGACGGTATTGATTCGTGAAATTTAAGGACTAAACATAAAAATTGTCATCTAAGTGAAGGAGTCTATGTTCAGAAATAAGCAATATAGCCAGATCCTGAAATCATACAAATCAGTACAGGTCTCCCTCGATTTACAATTGGGTTACGTTCCTGAAAACCCGATCATAAATAGAAAAATCATATACAGGTAGTGAACCCCCTAAAATCATATACAGGTAGTGAACCCCCTAAAATCATATACAGGTAGTGAACCCCCTAAAATCATATACAGGTAGTGAACCCCCTAAAATTAATGGGGTACATGGGAATGCATTCTCGGACCAGCCAAAACCCAAACCCAAACACCTAAAAACCTATAATAATATCGTAAATCGTGGCATCGGATAGTGAGGGAGACCTGTACCACCGCAGGGATACAGTCAAACTTCCAGCATAATCTTAATTGACCAAGGTTATTGTATCATTATAACTTCCCCACATCAATAGGAAAAATGTCTTGTAGATTATAATTGTAGTGAAGAACCTCCTCTGGTGGTACCAAAATTCACCTTGGCTCATGGAATAAGAGGCCAAATACAAGTTTCATGAGACTATTTTGCTATAGCCTACTGTACATGTATCTTCAAATACATTACAGGTATTTCCACTGGGATAGTTATAAGTATGTTTGTC
This sequence comes from Paralithodes platypus, assembly GCA_032716605.1. NCBI lineage: Eukaryota > Metazoa > Arthropoda > Malacostraca > Decapoda > Lithodidae > Paralithodes > Paralithodes platypus. Next base: position 39,108,292 of record CM064545.1, on the reverse strand, counting down.
TTTACATTGTGCAGTTTCTGGTTTTGGTTAGTTTGTTTTGCAAGTTTATATTTTAAATTACTGGGTACCATAACAAAAGTAGAGTAAACCAGCCTAATTTGTATGAAGTGCTACAATTATAGATGTTTTTTCCCAGCTGATGGTAAACTTATCAGTATTATTCGTTATTTTACAAAGTTTTTTGTAGGGATTTTTCTTATTAGCCTAATTATGAAAACTTAGTGGAAATATTGTGCAGAGACATAGTAGTTTTATATATTGCCATTAATTATAGAGATATCAGATGGACAGGGATTCAATTTACCCTCAGCTGAAATAAAACTGACCACAGTAGAGCTTGATTAATAATCTATATATCATAATGCACAATAATTAAGGCAGTCGCGCTAATATGTGATGTCTCGGCACAAAGTATGTTTTGATCAATAATTGGTATCCGCAGTATCTAAGCTTCATTTCTTCATATCGAGTGAAATATAAACATGTTCCGACACTTCCCCACCCAATTCAACATCCAACAGCCATTAATACAGCACAGAGCAAGCCAAACGTAATGACAGCTGGGACATGACTTATTAGCGCGACCGTACATTTTGACACAAAGTACAGTTGGCAATAAGAATTTTGTATACACTCCCATGATTTTTTTGTATGGAAAAAAAATGAGGATTGAATTAGAAGTGTATTTTCTTATGTAACAGATAAATATGACGACCAATTACCGGTTTTATAGCAAATTATTCTTGTAAGTCAACCACACTATATTTGCTTCCATACATAAACAGCGGGTACAAATACAGTATATGTGGCCATTTGTACATTTCTTGATATATCTTTGTTCACTTTTTTGTGGTACAGTATTTAAAACAATTTACCAGAACGTCCTGAACTTCCCAAATTGACTAATTCCTTGAACATGATGAGAGTACATTAATATACAGTATGTGCGACTAATTTGCTTGGGAAACAAATCTTACTCATACTGTATAGTGATGTTCATTCTATGTGGTGGTTTTGTGTTCTTGTATTTAAAAAAATTGTTTTGCAAAAGTGTTATTTCTAAATATAGTGATATTGATAAGTTCTTTTGTCTTTATATTGTGTCTTTCCTGTTTTGGTTTGTTTATTTTGCAAGTTTTACATTATAATTAATATCACATGAGGCCTACTAATTGAACCACAGTGTATGAATGGGCTAGTCTATCCTATCTGATAACACTCACATTCGTACAAAATATTTCCTTAACTGGCTAAAGCAGGTACATAAAACAATAATTTTATTTCAATTCTAATTTATATCACATTTATAGAAAATATATAAAACTATATACAAAGATTTGTACATTCATTTTACAAAATCAAAAGGTCTCCTTCATGGGTTACAACTGAGAGAACTGAATATAAAGCCAGTGTCGTAAGAGCGCTTTTTACGTCAATTTTCGATGAGCAAGTTTTCTCTCGTAATATTTTGAGGCTTTTCACATCTGCATCGGAAACTAGACTGAAGTTAGATTATATATGGTGGCTGAATTCTGATATAACTGAGAATTTAAAGCTGCCAGACTATAATCGCTCGTAAAAAAATAGAGGGAAAAATCGCTCGTGTGACACTGGCCTAACTAATGTATAATTGTAGACGACTCGCCATTCTTCTGGTTTCTACGACTACGACTAAAGGAGGTATCGCACAAGAGCTTTTCCCGCCCCTCTCTTTCCCAACCCTGATCAGGCAGCTTCTTTAACCCGTACAGTACTGGCTACGGTCTGTTAATTTTAATTTCACCTGCATTTAGACGATTTTATGAAGCTTAGGAAAGATATATGGTAGCTAAAAGGATTATTTGAGATATTCTGTAATCTTTTAACAGCTAGACATCCTTCCTAAGCTGAATAAAATTGTCTAATAATTGCCAGAATATAATGAAAAAGACATCACCGGTACTGGATGGGTTAACCCCTTGAGGATCACAACGCAATTTTGACAAGTTTATTCTGGCTATCATTAGACAATCTTATACAGCTTGGGAAAGATCTGTGGGAGTTAAAAAGGTAAAGACTATCTCAATTCTACCCGACTTCCATATGCCCTTACTAATCTGAATGAAATGTCTAGTAAGAGATAGAAATTATGAAAGAAATGCATCTTAGATCCTCAAGGGGATAATACTTTTGTTTACTATCTATTCTACTCTATATACTCAGGCCCAATGTATTTTATTAAAGCAAAATACCCACTCCTTGTCTATTTTAACACCATCCAAGCCATAAATGTACTCCTTGCATGGTTAATTTCCAAGGCTAAAGACCACCTTCAATGTTAATCAGACGAGGAACATTTTAGCAGAAGACGCACTCAAAATATGCTAGGAAAATCAAATATATATAATAAATTGTATACGTTCTTTCATCTATAATAGACGGTCTTAAATTGTAAATACCAATGTAAATTAGTCTGAAAATGATACAAATTTGTCTGAAAATGTTGCAAATTACCGGTAGTCTGAAAACGTTGCCAGATTAAAGTTGCAGATGGAAAGTTAACGAAAGAAGCACTCGTGGTATACCGCCTTAACATTTCCTGTGTTGCATCGAGGAATGTGGTTATAATACAATAGTCACTACAGTTTTCACACTGTATGTCAAAGGTTCGTAACTTTGCTGTATTCTACATTTTCGTAACTCGGTTGTACAGTATTCACATTTCCACAACTCGGTCTTTCACAACACAATTAATAAATTACCCAAACTCAAATACTGTTCTCTGTAATTGTCTTTTGTATATTTTTGGCACTCCAAAAGAAAGAAAATAAGACATTTAATGGTCCAAACAGAATAATTATCAGTCCGGTAAACCGCGACGCATACACAAACACGCACACACACTCACGAATGCGAGATCCTTCGTATACATTTACAGTTTCTAATATCTTATATGCACACTCAGTTTGTACGAGGTGACATAAAATAATGCCATTAATGGTTCTTTATGCAAGAGTGTCTCGCAGAATTGTCTTTTCCAATTGCACTTGCTTGCACAGTTTGTTCGTTGCAATGTACAGCCAGAATCATAGTTCACCAACAATCCTGATAAATAACACGTATAATGTTATGATGCTAACACTTTTTTGCAACAGTTTGCATATGTTTCGACTAACCAATGAGCAGTGCTATTCACTTCACTTCATAGGAGTGCATAGGTAATGTCCTTTTCTCTATAGATTATTACATAATTTTTCATCACAATTGTCACTGAACTATTTTTTCCACCTGCACATAACACTGCATCTCAAGGTTCACTAGTGTCTGTCTACAATCTTTCCATTTGAACCGTAACTCTAGGGGCTCTAGGGAACGGAGAGACTGGGGGAGGTGTGGTTAAGCCCTCAGTACAATCAAGTAGGTCTCAATATTTTCCCACTAACATTAGACAATTTCATTCAAATTATGAAGGATTAGTGGGAGTCCGAGGATTAACCGCTTTTAATCCTAGGGGTAAATCCTATGATGAGTTAACCTGTCTAATGTTAGCTAGAATTATGTGAAGGGGTTGAGACATTGCAACAAGTGCCCAGAAACTACCAGGGATGCTTTAAGGTTGGTTTGGATAAGGGAGGGCTATGAACATGTACATGTATGAGTGTGTTTGTGTGTCCTGAGGGTTTACATATGGCTATTATTCAAATTATCAACACATTGCTCTGGGATATTACAGGCATTAATTACTAGACTTTGAATACCCTTAAGATGACAAAGGGCATATTTAATTTCAGGATATTTTAGGTATTTCCGGGTATGTTACGTGTGTATATTATATATGCATGCCCTAAAGGTGACAATGGGCATGCCTACTTTGGGATATTTTAGGCAGTATTAGGGCTTGTCTAAGTATATGTGTATGAGCTTAATTTGAAATATTTTTAGGTATTACCGGGGCATATCTAAGATGTAAATGTTTGTTGGTTTGAGTGCCCTGAAGGTGATGACGGGCATATCAATTTATCGAGGTTGTTGTTGTTGTTGTTGTTGTTGTTGTTGTTGTTGTTGTGGTGGTGGTGGTTGTTGTTGTGCCCCGGCATACTTTGGCTGTTACCGAGGCATATTGAGTGTCTTGGCAGGGCCCAGGGAGAGCACGTCTGAAACCCCCCATTGCTGCAGGGTCATGTGACCGTTGCGCAGGTTTTCTAGTGTCAGGATTGGAACCCCTACCACGCCCCCAGCCCCTCGATTCTGGAGGTTGGTGAGGGGAAGGAAGGATCGGATACCGAGGGCAGCCATTCGCTGGACATTAACCGGATTGCGGAGATCGACTAGCGGGATAGCCACATCACCTGCCGCTAGTTGCAACTGGTGGAATTGTTGGTAGTGGTGCTGCTGGCCTTTCTGGGTAGAGAAGCCCGCGGTACAGAGGTGACACTTGAATGGCATGCGGGACTGCTGTTGCTGTTGGTGAACCCGGCTGTGGTCTGCCAAGAGGCCTGACGTGGGGAAGGACCTGTCGCATTGGTGGCATTTGTGGCGGTTCGTCTGATTGGATGAGGGCATCTCTTGAGTCAGGTCTACTGTGGGGGGTCTAGGCGGTCGCTCTACATTGCTGCTGGTGGAACCACTGGTGGTGGTGGTGGTGGTGGTGGTGGTGCTGCTACCGCTACCGCTACCGCTACCGCTACCGCTACCGCTACCGCTACCGCTACCGCCGCCGCTGCTGCTGCTGCTGCTGCCTCGGGTGGGGGGTGCCTGAGGTACGGCAAACCCATCACGGTCTCTCTCTCGGCTCCCGCCCTCCCGTTCTCGCTGGGTAGGCGGATGAACTGAGATGGCAGAGGAAAGGTTGAGCTCCTGGGCAGTGGGAAGGCGGCGATCGTCCCGGCCGCCCCCACCGTCCTGACGCTCACCGGCAGCCGGGGTCACCGTGATGCCTCGCGATGCCAGCAGATTGGCCACAGCACCAGCCTCAGGTCCACCACGCTCACCACGACCAGCACTCTCCTTGTTTCCAGCAGATGCCCTCACACTCAGGGTGATGGAGTCACTAAGGTTGATAGTGGACTCTGTGGTGGAAGAAGCACCAGGAGCGCCGGGAGCCCCTCTGCTCCCAGGGGGGGCTGGCCCTCCCTGTACGTTAGAAATCACTGGCAGGCCGTCACTCCTATTGGCCACCGCAATAATCTGACACTCGTTGTCTTTCTGGCGTGAGGGCACGTTTATGTCCTCCCTTCGGGCAGATTTACTGGGTGAATGAGCTCCGGCCCCCATTAGAGGTCTCTTAACTCCAGGGGCCTGCTGCTGGGGTGCTCCTGCCCGTTGCCCTGGGTATATGGATTGGTGCATTCTCTGCAGAGGGGGCATCATTGCTCCTCGACCCCCAGGGGCAGGCATGAGGGGTGGGGGCAGTATGGAGGAATTAGGGGGGCGACCAGGGCCTCGGGAGGTCTGTAGATGAGCTGCTTGGTGGAGAGGTGGTCGTCCTAACTGACCCATCAAGGGAGGTCTCCCTCGCACTCTGGGTGGTGGACTAGGGCGGTAAGGCATGCCAACACCAGGTGGCATGGGGGCCCGCAGAGGGGTAGCCATGTTATTATTGGACAAACTAGTACCAGGTAGGGTAGGATAAGCCCCACTACCACTATAGCCAGCACTCTGTGACCACTGAGCACCATAGCGAGTCATCATGTGTGGACCAGCTTGACTGGTGGTAGTGGTGGCAGCCAGAGGATGACCAGTGGTGGCAGCAGCCATAAGGTTGTTGGCTATGGTGAGGCGCGGCCCAGTTCCTCCTCCGCTCTCACTCCCGGACTGCGGGGAAGAAACAGGGGGTGTGGACCCCTTGTGTAAGGAGGGTGAATGAGGCTGTTGTTGGGTGGGGCTGGTGAGAGGACTGGTGGCCAGGGCTCTGAAGGAGGTGTCTGAGGGGGGTGGGGTAGGGTGGCCCCCAGAGGACGTTGGTGTGCCAGAGTTGGACCCTCGGGAGCTGAGGTGGGATGGAGTGGTGGGCCCTCCACTGTGAGGTGAGGGGCCTCCACTATGAGGGGACCCATCTGTGTGACCAGACTGAGAGCCTGGCTGTGAGTCATGAGAGGAACCCTGAGCCTGACCACTGTTGTTCAGATACTCCAGCTCTGACAACAGGTCACTGGCTACCCCTGATGACTGTTGTTGCTGTTGCTGCTGCGGTTGCTGTTGCTGCTGTTGTTGTTGGTCTTGTGGTGAGGCCATTTGTGCGCCATCTTGATCCTGGTTGGACCCATCGTCTCCCTCACCCTCGTCTCTACCAGTGAAAGAATCATTGAGGCAGAGCTGTTCGAAGCTGCCCTGGCGGTCACCCTTTTCTGGTGATTCTTGCCCCAGTACCGCCTGGCTGAAGAGTCCATCTTCACGGTCTCCTTCACTCTCACCACCGTTAACAGGCGGGTTCTCGTCTCCCTTCTCCGGAGGACTATTAGCACTGGGGTAGGAGTTGGTTGTCCCCCCCTCCCCCCCATTAGGCCAGGCTCCACTTCCCTCGCCGGCATTCTCGGTCGCGGTGGTGCCCGCCATGGCTGCTGCTATCCGTGAGCCGGACTCGTATTCGTTAAACCAATCAAACTGTGATTGATAGTTCGGATTCTCGCTCTCGCCGCCCTCCTCCCCCTGAGAGAACCCGATACCTGTATCTTGCTCCACAAACCCAGCGTTGAAGCCACTGTTGCTCCCCTCCTCACTGCCACCACCCTCCTCCCTCTCCTCCTGCTGTCTCCCCTCGTACTCCTCCCCTCCTTCCTCCTCCTCCTCCTCCTCGTCCTGCCGGCGGGGGCTGCCTTCTTCTCGGCCGTAGTTTGGATCCTGGGGTTGGTAGTCGTCCTGACCACGGCTATCTTCGTCGTCATTCCCTTTCGCTGCTCTCTCCTCGTCCCCCGGTCTTTCTTCCTCCTCCTGATCCTGAGGCTGATCCTGAGGCTGATCCTGAGGCTGATCCTGAGGCTGATCCTGAGGCTGATCCTGAGGCTGCTCCTGAGGCTGCTCCTCCGCCGGCGACCCTCCTCCCCCCCTCTCCTCTCCGCTGTCCCCTCCACTCTCCTCCTTGGCTGAATCCCCCGCCCCCGCCCCCGCCCCCGCCTCCTCCTCCTCCTCCTCCGCCTCCCCCGACTCTGCCTGCGGTCCTTCTTCTACCTGGTAGCTGTCTTGGCCGTCACTCATGCCCTCCTCACCAACTATCTTTACTTCTCTCCGTTTCCGCCCGCGGCCACGACCCACCTTGGAGATTTTGAGCTTCAGCTTGATTGCTACCTTGGGCCCCTTACCTCCAGAATCCACCTTCGCCACGGCCTGCCAGATCTGGGCAGGCGAGAGACGGTTTAACCGAACGCTGAGGTTTCGTTTCTTCACGTGAATCAAGTGATGCTCTTCAAATTCACTTACACTGTCAAAGCAAGTAACCTGACACTGATTGCAGCGTAGGTTTACTTTCCTAAAGTCCTTTAAATTGTTTAAAAGATGTCGTGGCTTGAAATTCGGGAGTGAATTAACCTTGATTGAATTAACCTTGGGTTCTAAGCAAGCAACGGCAGTCAAGGGGGCTGTTTCAGGAGTCTGTGGTTTGGGTGATCCGTCGAGGTTTTCTACAGAATGTTGTGTGTTGAGGTGGTAGGCAAGAGCTTCCTGGCTGGGGCAGAGAGCAGTACACAAACGACAAGAATGGGGCTGCACATGCGGGTGGAAGAGTGCCAAGTGGTCCCGCAGTCCCAACACATCATGTAGCACGTCACCGCACTCCCAGCACCGCTTGTCTCCGCTGTTCTCCTGTGGCTGATTCTGTGACCTCTGCTGTGAAGAGGGTGGTTGCTGTTTAGGTACCTCCTGGGCCTTTGTTTGTGGTGATGGCTGAGGTTTGGGTGTATCCTGAGCCTTCTGTTGTGGGGGTTGCTTCTCTTGTTGTGTTTCCCACTGTTGTGGATGTTGTGGTTGCTTCTGTGATAGTTCTTTTAATTGTATGGATAGCGGTAGCTTTTGTTGAAGTTCTCTTAGTTGAATGGATGGCGGTAGCTGCTGTTGTAATTCCTTTAGCTGTATGGAAGGGGGTAATTTTTGTTGTAGTTCCTTTAGTTGTATGGATAGTGGTAACTTCTGTTGTAGAGCTTGCAAATCATTCTGTTGGGGAGCTTGTGGTTCCTTTAGTTGTATGGATGCTGGAAGTTTCTGTTTTAGAGCTTCCAATTCCCTCTGTTGTTGAGTTTGTGGTTCCTTTATTTGTATAGATAGTGAAAGCTTCTGTTTTAGAGCTTCCAATTCATTCTGTTGTTCTGTTTGAGGTTCCTTTATTTGTATAGATAGTGAAAGCTTCTGTTTTAGAGCTTCCAATTCATTCTGTTGTTCAGTTTGAGGTTCCTTTATTTGTATAGATAGTGAAAGCTTCTGTTTTAGAGCTTCCAATTCATTCTGTTGTTCAGTTTGAGGTTCCTTTATTTGTATAGATAGTGAAAGCTTCTGTTTTAAAGCTTCTAATTCATTCTGTTGTTCAGTTTGAGGTTCCTTTAATTGTATGGATGATGATAGCTTCTGTTGCAGAGCTTGCAATTCCCTCTGTTGGGGAGTTTGAGGTTCCTTTAATTGTATGGATAATGGTAGTTTCTGTTGTAGAGCTTGCAATTCCCTCTGTTGGGGAGTTTGAGGTCCCTTTAGTTGTATGGATGATGGTAGCTTCTGTTTTAGAGCTTCCAATTCATTCTGTTGTTCAGTTTGTGGTTGCCTTATTTGTATGGATAGTGAAAGCCTCTGTTTTAGAGCTTCCAATTCATTCTGTTGCGGAGTTTGTGGCTCCTTTAGCTGTATGGATGATGGTAGCTTCTGTTTTAGAGCTTGCAATTCCTTTTGTTGGGGAGTTTGAGGTTCCTTTTGTTGCAGGGATTGCGGTTGCTTCTGCTGTGGAGTTTGTAACTCCTTTTCTGGTTGTGGAGGTTGGGGCTCCTTTTGTTGGAGGGATTGCAGTTGTTTCTGTTGTGGAGTTTGCAATTCCTTTTCTGGTTGTGGTTCTTTATGTTGTGGTGATTGTGGCTCCTTTTGTTGTGAAGATTGTGGCTGATTCTGTTGTTGAGGCTGTTGGTTCTGGGGCTGTGGTAGCGAGTTATGTTTTGCCGCTTGCTGCGGAGCCTGCGGCTGTGTGAGGGTTTGCTGCAGCGCCCTTACATTGTAGGGTTTCTGTTGGTCGCCGACACTGTAGGTACTGGGGTTGTAATATTGCTGGGCTGGTCCTTGTTGCTGCTGTTTATGCTGCGGTAGTGGATAACCGATATTTTGTGTTTGGACCGGATAGTGTGGCTGCGGTTGCGGCTGTGGCTGTGGTTGTTTTTGCTGTTGTTGGTAATAGCTGTGGTGTGGGTAGGTATGTTGTGGTGAAGGCTGTTGTTGTTGAAGATGTTGCGGCTGTGGCGACAGCTGTTGACTGTACTGTTGCGGTGATGCTTGCGGTTGAAGAGGGTGCTGCGGAGATGGTTGCTGCTGTTGATAGTGCTGTTGTGGCGACTGTTGTGGGGTCGGTGGTTGGTACTGCTGTGGTGAATGTTGGTGCGGGTGTTGGTATCCCTGTTGCTGTGGGTAGTACTGCTGCTGCTGCGGGTACTGCTGCGACTGTTGTGGGTACTGGTAGGTGTTGTAGTAGCTGTTGTAGTCGTGGTACTGGCTATTGGCGCTTCCAGCTCTCCCAGTCTCACCTGCGAAAAAAGGGGCAATGTTAGAAGCAGGAATTTGTATGTTCAAATATGCGATAAAGTTTTCAATCAATAAACTAATCTATTTTTATTAATTTCACTCCAACATCAAACACTTCCCAAAGAAATTAATGAAAGAAAGCATGTGATCCACCGGGACCCGAACCTGGGTTACCACATACAGATTTTAAACACTCTAACCATTACACCATCAAGGCAGTTAATTAAGATTCAATCACACACTTCTCGGATGAAATGTATTGTAAGATAATGTACATATACTGTACAAATATTCATGTACAGTATATACTTATATATGTACAGTACCTAACCATATGCAACTACCGTGCCATACATATTGCATAAACCGTACCATACAGTACCTACATACAATGTTACATAAATACATGGGCAAGGAATATCCATATTTTCAAGAAAAGATTGGATAAAAAGTAGACTGAGAGACGGGACAACACGAGCTTAGCTCAACTCCTGTAAACTACAATTAGGTAAATTAGGTAAATACATACACAAGGGTTAAAAAGCAGTTATTGCAGTAGTAAGTAATTAATAGTGCACCTACTGTACATATTAATGCAGTTGTGTCTGTGTATCATTAAAGTAATTGATGTATCTTCCAAGCTAAGCTACTCATCCATGTATTACTTAACATTTGCCGTGCTATGCTCTCTTCCATTTATAGCTCTTGTTAAACTAGTACCGGTACTAGTATTTGGTCCGAGGGAGGTATTTTTTTCACCTCCGCTGTTTCACTCCATTAGTTTGGCAATTCTAAGACCTTTTGTGCCACTTAAGTGTCAATTTTGTCCTGGCAAGCGACAGCGAGCCTGTAATTTGGAAGGAACCAGCCGTCGGCTGGGTAATTTTTCTACCGAAAAATATACAAATTTATTTTGATGGCGGGTCTTGAGAGTATTTTCTAAGCTACAGTGAGGTGGAGAAGGACAGTGAAATGGAGAAGGAAAATGATATTTATATTTATATGTCTGCTGGATACTGTACAGGTACTGTAATTTATCTTGAATCTACGTTGTTAGTGATAGGGAAGTCTCTGTTTTCTCTGGTGGCTCGGACTCCCTCTTCTAATTCGGACATTTTCCTCTCCTAAGTCGGACATAAGTCGGACTTCGGACATCTCGGAAAATCGG
>CM064545.1:39082443-39092443 GCA_032716605.1 Paralithodes platypus | reverse complement strand
CTCTCTCTCTCTCTGAATGTCTGCCTGCGTGTACGTCTAGATTATACGTTCGACATAACTCCTGTCTGCCTAATGACAATCTAGTTGTCTGTGCCTGCCTGTCTGCCTTGCTTCCTGTTAGATTATTAGTATGTTTCCTGTCTATTATCTTTGCCTCACCCCTGTATCTATCTACCCTAATCCCTGTCCCAATCTACCCTACCCCTGCCTTCCTACCCACTCCAGCTTCTATCTACCCTACCCCCTGCCCTCCTACTCCCCTCCTCCCCTACCATTCTTCAATCTACCCTCCCCCTGCCCTACCATTCTATCTACCCTCCTTCTCCCCTTCCCTGCCTCCTCCCCTACCCCCTGCCCTGCCCTCCCCTCCTCCCCACTCCTGTTTCTTCTAATTCTACCCTACCCCTGCCCCCCTCCTCCCCTACCCCTGCTTCTATCTACCCTACCCCTGCCCCTGCCTCCTTGTTTCCACCATAAACATCCCATCCACCACCAAAAGTTCCCTATAAATCGCCCTAAATGGCCCACACATCACCTTAAATACCTTATAAAACATCCTTAATGGCCGACAGCTTAAAACACTAGCAATATCTATGTTCCAACTTCAATATCTTACCCTATTCTCTCTCTCTCTCTCTCTCTCTCTCTCTCTCTCTCTCTCTCTCTCTCTCTCAACATCAATATTTCTTAATCCTAATATTTAACATGACAAGCGTGCACATGAACAGTGCGCTAGCAAGGACAAACATGTTTGCATGTGCATGTACGTGTGTGTGTGTTAAGAATATAAATATGGGTCTGCGTGTGTGTGCAGGTGTTAATGCAAGTGTTTTCCTGAGTGTGTGTATGTGTGCGTGCGTGCTAAGAATATAAATAGGGGTATGCGTTGTGTGTAGGCGATAAATCATGTATGTGTTTTACTGAGTGTGCGGGTGTGTGTGTGTGTGTGTGTGTGTGTGTGTGTGTGTGTGTGTGTGTGTACGCACATCATGCATACGTGCAAAATTGTCCTTTAGTATGCATGTGTATGTAATAATGAAAATGGGTGTGTGTCGCATAATAAGAATATCCATGGGTGTGCGTGTCTTGATGCATATGTGTGTTAATATATGTGTTTAGAATATCCATGGGTGTGCGTGTCTTGATGCATATGTGTGTTAATATATGTGTTTTAGAATATCCATGGGTGTGCGTGTCTTGATGCATATGTGTTAATATATGTGTTTTAGAATATCAATGGGTGTGCGTGTCTTGATGCATATGTGTGTTAATATATGTGTTTTAGAATGCCCATGTACGTACGTTTTCCTGCACACTACTAAGAAACTACCTGTGTGCGCAAACAAGCCCGCACACAAGCAAACACAACCCAGCATGAAAGCAAACAAAGGCATTCTGAGAGTCATGCTGGCGATGGTGGTTGGATGTTGGTTGTGTGCGAGGAATGTTGGTAGTTGGGGTGGTTGCAGAAATTGTGGTAGCTATGGTTGTAGTAATGTTTGTAGTTGGGGTGGTTGCAGAAATTGGGGTAATTATGGTTGCAGTAAGGGTGGTCGGTTGCAGAAATTGTGGTAGCTATGGTTGTAGTAATGTTTGTAGTTGGGGTGGTTGCACAAATTGTGGTAGTTATGGTACTAGTAATGGTGGTTGTGTGCGAGGAATGTTGGTAGCTGGGTTGGTTGTAGAAATGGTGGTAGATATGGTTGTAGTAATGGTGGTTGGTTGCAGAAATTGTGGTAGTTATGGTTGCAGTAATGTTGGTGGCTGGGGTGGTTGCATAAATTGTGGTAGCTATGGTTGGTAGTAATGGTGGTTGGTTGCAGAAATTGTGGTAGTTATGGTTGCAGTAATGTTGGTGGCTGGGGTGGTTGCAGAAATTGTGGTAGCTATGGTTGTAGTAATGGTGGTTGTGTGCGAGGAATGTTGGTAGTTGGGGTGGTTGCAGAAATTGTGGTAGTTATGGTTGTAGTAATGGTGGTTGTGTGCGAGGAATGTTGGTAGCTGGGTTGGTTGCAGAAGTGGTGGTAGCTATGGTTGTAGTAATGGTGTTTGTGTGCAGGGAATGTTGGTAGCTGAATTGGTTGTAGTTATGGTCGTTAGTGGCTAAATGTTGGTGGTATGCAGATAATGTTAGTGGTGGTTGTTGTTGTTGTTGTTTTTGCTGTTATTACTGTGAAAGCTAATTGGTTTCACGGTGTTACTATACTGTACGTATATCCCTACTGTAGTGATGATGGTATAGCTTCTTTGTTTATTTACTGTTGTATTTGTTTGTTTGTTATTATTGTTGCATTTGTTATTGTTATTCTGTTTATCGGGGTGGGGGTGGGGGGTTAGGCTTTTGTTGTTGTTGCTGTTGCTAATTGTAATGTGTATGTTATGGTGGTGGGAGGTTGTTTTTGTTTTAACTTAAACTTCTGTTGTTGCTGATAATGGTAATCTTGCTTTGGTGGTGGTAGGTTCTGTTGTTGTTGTTATTGTTATTGATGGTGTTGGGTCTGGTGTTGATTATTATTTTGGACTTTGTTATTGATTATGATGGCGTTGTTGTTATTGTAGACTTTGTTATTGTTTACGTCGATGGTGGTGATGTTATTGTTGATGATAGTGTTGATGTTGGTGTTGTTATTGTAGGCTGTTATTGTTCACGTCGATGTTGTTGGCTTCAGTTTCTTCTTATTGTTGTTGTTGTTGTTGTTACGATGATGGTGCTAATTAAGGATGATTGTTGTTTTAGTTTTGGTAGCAGTAATAATCAAGGTGTGTTGTTAATGCCATAATGACGGTGGTAATTATGGTTAATTGTTGTTGCTGTGAAGGTGGTGGTAATGGTGATGGTAATTTATTATTATGGTTGCTGTTGATGATGTTATGATGGTGGTGGTGGTAATTAAGGTTGATTAGTGTTGTAGAGGTGGTGTTAGCTTCTGTTTTGATGGTGGATTATATATATTTTTAGGTGCCTTTTTAAGAGAGGTCACTCTCAAAAGGCTCAGCCAGGACTATTTTATTATTTTTAATATAATGTACATATTTTGTGTCTGTATTCCTTAATGGGTAAATAAAAGCTTAAATTTGAAGGAAAAAAAAAATATATATAAAATGGTAGGTGATTGTAGCTATACGGTTGATTGGGTGGTGGTAGTTATGATGGTAGAAATGGTGGTGGTGTTCGTGATGGTAGATATGGTAGTGCTATTTATAGTAGTTGTAGAGGTGTTATGGTGGAGATGGGTTCACTGAGAAATGGTTTCTTGCTTACAGTACCGGGTAAATGTGTCAGCAGGCAAGTAGAACCGGTGTCACACGAGCCCCTTTTCGAGCAATTTTTACGGGCAATTATGGTCTGGAAGTTTAAGAAATTACACTTTGTCAGAATGCAGCCGACTAACATAATCTACCTTCAGTCTAGTTACCGATACCAGAGCGAAAAAGTCCCCAAAAAGTACGAGAAAAGACTTGCTCGTGGATAATTGACGGAAAAAGCGCTCATGTGACATCGGCTTTAGTTTCTTGCGGGCGATACATTTAAACTTTTGAGATTTTCGAAGTAAAAAGTCAAAAGCCATGCATATTCAAGCATCTAAACTAGAACGAACTACGGTGGCCTAAAGTAAATATTGCTATTCAACTTGTATCCTAAATTAATCAAAACTACCTTAGCGTAATTCAGGTGAGGTGGTGAGGTGTCCACCGCATACATTTCAAGAGAATTACAACACAACATGGCACTAGTAGGCTATCCCACAGTAAAACATTAAAAGAACTACAACAAATCATTCTTCTTGATTTCTAAAGTTAACATTACGCCAATATCCTTAACCCCTTCAACATGATGACTTACTTCTCTTCATATTCAGGTTACCATTAGACGATGTTCTTAAGGGTATACAGTACCTCTAGGACTCGAAGGGGTAAGTACGATATCAATAAATACTCTGAATGACACAGGTCCTTCTGAAACTGCATAAAATCTCCTAATATTAGCCCGAATTAAAGGTAAAATGGGGTCATTGTGCTGAAGGGGTTAAGTGAGCATGCTGCCTGTGTTGTAAACTAACCATTGGTATAGTGCTTTAAAATAACCATTATGGAGTTGCCAAAAAACTGAGCTCTGTCTTTCTGGTGTGTCCAAAAATCTGAGCTCTATCTAAACCCGGTGGATCACAAAATTATATGTTTTCATTCATTTCATTGGAGGTGTTTGGTGGTGTGGTGAAATTAATTAAAACAAAAATAAATAAAAACAAAAATAAATAAAACAATCCTGAAGTCATGGTTCTTGAGTGAAGAAGCCAAAATGTCCAAAACTTAAAATTTACACTCAATCATCCAACACAGAACGAGCTACAGCGTCCTTAAATAAATCATGCCGCTAATGTCTTAAGGGGGGTGACATGCCTTTTTTTCTCTCTTTCTCTGGCTTGTATCCATTCGGCCTCATTCAGCCTACTGTTTTAAGACGTTTACCCCCCCCCCCACAGGTGTCAAATTTTCCTGGCGAGCGGTAGCGAGCCAGCATATATATTTGTTGTTTTGAAGCTAGCTAAACTTGTAAATTTTTCGATAGAAAAATGTCTCGAAGCCGGATTTCTCCATACAATGCTGGCTCGCTTTCGCTCGCCAGGAAGAAATCGATACCTGGATGGGGATAAAAGTCTTAAAACAGTTGGCTGAATGGGGCAGAATGAATACAAGCCAGAGAAAGAGAGAAAGAAAAGAAGAAAAAAAAACCGGTGACCCCCCTTAAC
This sequence comes from Paralithodes platypus, assembly GCA_032716605.1. Classification (NCBI taxonomy): domain Eukaryota; kingdom Metazoa; phylum Arthropoda; class Malacostraca; order Decapoda; family Lithodidae; genus Paralithodes; species Paralithodes platypus. Next base: position 39,087,692 of record CM064545.1, on the reverse strand, counting down.
ATGCCGCTAGTGCCCTAAGAAGTGAATACATTAACCATTCCACTATTGTCCTACATTAAATACATTAACCATTCCACTATTGTCCTACATTAAATACATTAACCATTCCACTATTGTCCTACATTAAATACATTAACCATTCCACTATTGTCCTACATTAAATACATTAACCATTCCACTATTGTCCTACATTAAATACATTAACCATTCCACTATTGTCCTACATTAAATACATTAACCATTCCACTATTATCCTACATTAAATACATTAACCATTCCACTATTGTCCTACATTAAATACATTAACCATTCCACTATTGTCCTACATTAAATACATTAACCATTCCACTATTGTCCTACATTAAATACATTAACCATTCCACTATTATCCTACATTAAATACATTAACCATTCCACTATTGTCCTACATTAAATACATTAACCATTCCACTATTGTCCTACATTAAATACATTAACCATTCCACTATTGTCCTACATTAAATACATTAACCATTCCACTATTTATCCTACATTAAATACATTAACCATTCCACTATTGTCCTACATTAAATACATTAACCATTCCACTATTGTCCTACATTAAATACATTAACCATTCCACTATTGTCCTACATTAAATACATTAACCATTCCACTATTATCCTACATTAAATACATTAACCATTCCACTATTATCCATTAAATACATTAACCATTCCACTATTGTCCTACATTAAATACATTAACCATTCCACTATTATCCTACATTAAATACATTAACCATTCCACTATTGTCCTACATTAAATACATTAACCATTCCACTATTATCCTACATTAAATACATTAACCATTCCACTATTGTCCTACATTAAATACATTAACCCTTCCATTGGCCTACATTAAATACATTAACCATTCCACTATTATCCTACATTAAATACATTAACCATTCCACTATTGGCCTACATTAAATACATTAACCATTCCACTATTATCCTACATTAAATACATTAACCATTCCACTATTGTCCTACATTAAATACATTAACCATTCCACTATTGTCCTACATTAAATACATTAACCATTCCACTATTATCCTACATTACTATTACTACGGGACTACCTTGGTGTGTTCCAGGTGAGGTGTCCAGGTAGGGGCTTGAGAGGAACCGCATATAACCGACGCACTACCAAACGCCTACACCTGTGATGGGAAGAATACGGTACGATTGGTGAAGAGTGGAGGAGAGAGGGAGAGTGGAGGAGGAAGAAGAGAGGGAGGGGAGGAGGAAGAAGAGAGGGAGGTGAGGAGGAGGAAGAGAGGGAGGGGAGGAGGAGGAAGAGAGGGAGGGGAGGAGGAGGAAGAGAGGGAGTGGAGGAGGAAGAGGAGGAGGGAGGGGAGGAGGAGGAAGAGAAGGAGGGGAGGAGGAGGAAGAGAGAGATGGGAGGAGGAGGAAGAGAGGGAGGGGAGGAGGAGGAAGAAGAGAGGGATGGGAGGAGAGGAGGAAGAGAGGGATGGGAGGAGGAAGAGAGGGAGTGGAGGAAGATGAAGAGAGGGATGGGGGAGGAGGAAGAGAGGGAGTGGAGGAAGATGAAGACGGGAAAAGCAAGTGGAAGAATAAGGGGAAGGAGACGAAGAGAGAGGAAAGAGAATAAGATGAGAAAAACAATGAACATAAACAACAACAACAACAACTACTCAAAACAAAGTGAGGCATATAACCCTTGTACAGGAAGGATGAGCAGAAGAAGAATAACAAGAACAAGATGATAAACAAAGGAGATATGAAGGTCAAGAAGATAAGAGGACGAGAGAGAAGCAAGAGGCAAAATAAACAGTAGGTGAAGCATGAGACAAACGAGAGAGATAGAGAGAGAGACATTTTGACTCTTTATTGAGATAGCATAAGTACATCAAACTAAACACAAGTACATAAACATGGTCGAGAGAAAGAGAGAGAGTGTGTGTGTACTTACTCTAGTTGTATTGTGGGAGTGAGCATGCTCGTTATTTCCCGCCTCCTATATGTGTAGGTGTTATATGTATCGTTGGAATGGCTGTGGATGTGTGTGTAGTCTGTATTTTTAGCCAATTGGCGACATCGGAAACGAAGGCTTAGGGTGGATCTGTATGGTACCATTCTCACTATAGACGGTACCGTCTCGCCCGAAGGCTTAGGTAGCCATCAGCTTAGGTGAACCATAATGATACCCATCTCGCCTTGTACCATTTTTGCCAACCCCAAATGGGACGTCACAACGTCGTCCACTTATTCCAGGTACCTATTTACAGCTAGGTGAACTGAGGCTAACACATGAAAGGAGACAAGCCCAATTTGTCTCCGCCCGGCCGGGGATTGAACCCCCGACCCCTCGTGTGTGAGACGAGAGCTCTACCTACTAGGCTACGGGCTGTGTGTGTGTGTGTGTGTGTTGTGTGTGTGTGTGTGTTTGTGTGTGTGGTGTGTGTGTGTGTTGTGTGTGTGTGTTTGTGTTTGTGTGTGTGTGTGTGTGTGTGTATGTATGTATGTATGTATGTATGTATGTATGTATGTATGTATGTATGTATGTATATGAGTGTCGTAGATGAAACATAAAGACAGAGACAAGCAAGGGTAATGAAAGTAGCAGTGAGGATGGGGCGGTGCCGATACGAGATTAAGAAGGGGAGAGAGGCAAAAATGGAGGAGGAAGAGAAGATGAGAGATAGATAAATACACTGATGTAATACAAGCAAGTACAGAATATGATAACAGGATATGCTGAGAGAGAGAGAGAGAGAGAGAGAGAGAGAGAGAGAGAGAGAGAGAGAGAGAGAGAGAGCTTAGAAGTATAGACAAATCCTGCAGATATAAGAAATATAGAGATATGAGGTTACTAATGTAAGATATAGTGACAATATGAGCAAACGCAGACAATTAGGTAAGTATACAGTATGAGGACACTAAGAAGACACAATATGAGATCAATATGAATAAAAAGTGAGAATAGTATGTGAAAATATTTATTGTGAATACAGTGAGTAATATGGAGATAATGTGGGGAAGGTACTATAAACTAAAATAATATATATATATATATACAGTATATATATATATTATATATATAGCCTTATTCAAATGTCAAATATTGGATTTATGTAATAATAAAATTTAACAAGAAAAATGGAACAAGAGGAGTAAATTAACATTTTTAAGAAAGAATACAGAGGGAAGTGTAGGAGTAAGAATAACAAAGTGAACAAAAATACATTCCGAGAGTGGGAATTTTAAGAAAATATAATGGTAAATATTGAATAAACAGATATACAGTAACAGGGAAATAAAAGTAATTCAACACATAAATTGGAGCATACAAACACGTATGCTTACTTGCTCTCTCTCTCACACACACACACACAATTGGGTGAGTACACACACACACATGAAATTTGAAATCAATTTAGCAAAAGCAATCCAACCAATTAATGCCAAACAACACAAACACACAAATGAAGGAACAAATCAAAGTATAATTAGATCAAGTAAACTAAAAAAGAAAATGTGAAAACAGTGACAAAAGGAGAGAAGTGGGAGGAGTGGGAGGATAAGGCGAAGAAGGAGGATGGAGGGAAGAGGAGAGGGAGGGGGAGAAGAAAGAGGAAGAAGGGAAGAAGAGGAGGCAAAGAAGGAGGATGAAGGGAGGAGTGGGAGGAGAAGAAGGGTGGGAGGAAGAAAAGGAAGAAGAAGAGCGGAAAGGAGAAAGGGGGAGGAGGAGAAGGAAGGAGGAAGAGGAGGAAAAAGGAGAAAAAGGAAGGAGGAAGAAAGAAGGGAGGAGGACAAAACAAACAAAACAAAGGTAATAAAGCAGAGCCCAAGACAAAGGGAGACGAAAGAAGAATCAAGACAAAACAAATGGGAGAAGAAGGGAGTGGGAGGGGGGGGGATTGAGAAACAAAGAAAATGGATGAATGAAAAGACTTGGCAGGTACAGTACACACACGCGCGCGCGTACACGCGCGTACACACACACACACACACACACAAAGCCCAAACAGTGAGCCTACACGCCCACAAACGCAACATGTAAACAATACCGTACCTCCATGTTTAAAAGCAAACAAGAAAACGTAAAACAAGACCTAAACAAACACGAACAAAATAGAAAACTTGTGAAAAAAGGAGTAGAAAAATAGATCCCTGAAAAACATCACCAAAAATACCACTGGGAAAAAGAGAAAAATAGAATGGTAGAACAAGAAGTATTATTACTTTTTATACTAAGTTTTGCTTCTTTATATTTACATTATCTTTATATATTATTGATGCTAATGTGTATGATTTTATAACATATATAAATACATATTTCTCAACATTAAAAGTTAAATAAAGTAGTAACTACACTTATATTAGTAAAATAGCTTATAAACTACTTATGCAATCTAAAAAAGTATAATTAATGATATTCAAAATACAATACCGATTAATACAGTAATAATTACATCCTTAAATGAGTAAATTAGATTAATGATTACTGTTCGTAATACATCTACAACAATAATAAAAAAATGCTATATTAAATACATACAATATAGTACAGTATATATATACTATACATATGGTACGACTAAATAGCAACCAATACAAAAGCTAAGATAAACAAGACAATCAATCACATCAAGGAAGTGATTAGATCAATCATAATGAATTACAGAAGAAAACAACGGTAATCAGTTACATATATACAATACAGTATGAAGGAACTACAGGAATACAGCAACGCTACAGGATATTCGGTGGTTGACAAATACAATAACACAAATACAGGGATAAACTACACTATGGTTACATAGTGTATAGAGAAAGTTCAACGTGGTGCACTACTGGCAAAACATAAGACATATATAGATATAAACAATAGATTGATATACAGTAGATAGATTACTAAACTGATTGATTTTCGTTGACGTTAAAATAGAAGCGCGATAGAATTACAGTATATGAAAATTGAGAAAGCACGATTACTACCGTACTGGAAAACGATAAAATACAATTATTGCAAGAGGGAGATAAATAACATAATTCAACAACTCCCGACTATATGGTAACTATGACATCACTGTATACAAATTATACAAATTATAATATTTAATTTAACCCTTTCTGTCCCGGTGACTTCCTTTTCATTATAGTCTTGCAACTAGGCCTATTAGACGATTTTATTCAGCTTAGGAAAGATGTCTACCAATTAAGAGGATATAGACTCTCA
>CM064545.1:39076919-39079843 GCA_032716605.1 Paralithodes platypus | reverse complement strand
ATCATATCCTACTTGTTCGTTCTTTCTTTATTATTTTCTCATTTTTCTATCTCACTCCCTTTCTCATCTTTCTGTCTTCAAGTACATCATTTTCGTAATTCCATTCGCGTTGTCTTTCCTGTTCCCAAATCTTCTATATATTTCCTCATTTCACTTATATATTATACTATTTTATTATATACTTTCATGTTAATTCATGGTACTATTTTCTCATGTTCTAACTTATTATTTAGTTATGTTGGCCCTCGTGTCGTTTTCTCTTTTTAGCTTGTTTTCTTTCTCGTTTTGTTAATAAGTTATATTTCATAGTCTTATTTTCCCATCTTATATCGCACAATATTTAATAAGTTTGGCCTCCTGTGTCGTTTTCTTTAGTTTCATATTAATCATCTTTCTCGTTTTCTTTGTAAGTTATATTTCATGGTCTTATTTTCCCATTTTGTATCTCACTATTTACTAAGTTTGGCCTCCTGTATCCTTTTCATTATTTGCTTATTAATTATCTTTATCATTTAGGTTTATGTTATGTTTTATGGTACTAAGTTTTCCCCTTTTCTTACAGTATTTAATCTACTAGCTTACCTTCTTTATTTTCTATTTTAATTATCTTTCTCCTTTAGTTTTATGGTACTAATTTCCCATTTTCTGTTTCACTATTTTCCGTGTTTGGCTTCGTGCGTCGTTTTCTCTTCTCTGTCTTAATATTTTTCGTCCTCTCACCACCTGATTCCATAATTCATAAGTTTTGAATCACCACACATTATCTCTCTCTCTCTCTCTCTCTCTCTCTCTCTCTCTCTCTTTCTTTAACGATCTTTGCTATTGTATCTATATATTTATGTCTTAAATAGTAATAGCACTCTTCTTTACTCACTCACATTCTCTCTCTCTCTCTCTCTCTCTCTCTCTCTCTCTCTCTCTCTCTCTCTCTTTTATTCTACATTTTTCTCCCTCCTTTCTCAGACTCCTTTCATCTCTTTCTTTTTATCCTACTTTCTCTCGTTTCTTACTTTTCCATTCTTCCCTTGCTTTCATCTTTGTTGGCGCGCTTTTTATCATTTCTTTTCTTGTTCTTCTATAGTGCGACTTTTCACTAATATTTTGTAATTTTTCATCGCGATATTTCCATTCTAGCTTCTGAGAATTCTAAGTTTTGTGTTCGATGCCAGTCCTGTATATATATATATATATATATATATATATATATATATATATATATATATATATATATATATATATATATATACAGTATATATAATATATTATTTCAATTTGTATCAGTGAAAATAATTTCTTCATTATTATAACTCTCAAGTCTTCCCCGTTTTCCTATACTGTATACAGTTTTGGTCACCATATTATAGTTAGGATATTGAACAACTGGAGAAAATTCAGAGAAATTCTACACATTTTGTATTACTAATAATATTTTGGTCTTATATTTAACGTAGGTTTTTTTTTATGGACCCTCGTCTCTCATGTTTAACCCCATTAGTTTGGTTTGACTTAACCTTATAAATTGAGGGGGGATGGGCGTATTGATTTGCTTATTTGTTAATTTTTGTTATTATTTGTTGTCCTTAGACCTCCATCAAACTTAAAAAAACGCCCCAAGACCCTCCTTCACGATAAATTTGTACAGATTTCGATAGAAACATTTCCCGGCTAGAGGCTGATTACTATTATATTACAGACTCGCTATCGCTCGACAGGAAAATATATCGACACCTAAATTGCATGAAAGGCCTTAATGTTGACAAAGAAATTGGGATAAAGGTCTTATTCCAAACTAATGGGCTGAACGTCTTAATATTTCATAACTAATGGGGCTAAACATGAGGGAGAAGGGGTAATACAAAAAAAATCCCTTAACCCCTTCTATACCGGCGGCGTCCTTTTCACTTTATTTTGGCTACTATTAGACGAGTTTATACAGCTTAGGAAGGATGTTTACCAATTGAAATGCTATAGACTATCTCAATTAATCCTTTTACCTACCATATATCCTTCCTAAACTACATACAATCGTCTAAATCTAGCTGAAATCAAATGCAAGAGACGTCGTTGGTACATAAGGGGTTAATGCCGATAATAATCTAGATGTTCACAAGTTCTTCTCAGTTGACCACTCCAGTCATCCGACGAAAGGAAATAGTTTAACCCTTTGAAGCTCTGACGCGTTTTAGCAGTTTGTTTTGGATATTATTAGACGATTTTATGCAGCTTAGGAAGTATATTTGAGTATTAAAAGGGTACATACCATCTCAATCAACCCTTTGACTTACATATACCGTTACTAATCTGAATAAAATCGACTAATAGTAGCCAGCAACAGAACAGAAACGCGTATTGGAGCTTGAAAGGGTTAAACATGAATGAGAAACAAGTTGTCTGGTCGATGCATTAATTTTTCAAACGTAAACATTTGGAGTAAACTGTTGCCACAAGACTATAAATTGGAAGGCTATCGAATCGATAATGAGAGCATATATATTAGATACTTTACAATCAAGTACTTATCTAATTGAATAATTCGAGTGATTTAGTTAGGGACAAATGTGCAGTGTGTTTGTTGCTACTTTTACTTTCAGGGGAGATGTATCGTTTTTCTGGTCCCCCCTTCTTCCTCATGTTTTGCCCCATTGGTTGTTGTTGTTGTTGTTGTTTTTGTTGTTGTTGTTGTTGTTGTTGTTGTTGTTCCCCAAGCTGCCTGGCCGAACAGCCCCAAGGCCCCGAGCAAGGCCAAGGCCATAACCAAGCGCCCCAACAAAACCCTCCCTGCCGACCACAATAAAGCCTGGGTGACCGAAGCCACTCCATGGCGGGCAGCTGAGGAGGGTGCAGAAACGCCCAGGAAACCAAAGCCCAACCCAGGGCCCTGGTTGCCCCATTGGTTGATTATGTTCCCTCCACCAACCGACTTT
>CM064545.1:39054419-39071919 GCA_032716605.1 Paralithodes platypus | reverse complement strand
TCGAATCCCGGTGGATCACATGCTTTCATTAATTTCGTTGGGAGGTGTTTGGTGTTGGAGCGAAATTGATAACAATGTTACGAGAAAAACTGGTTCAAACAACAATTCTGAATAATATGCTCGAGTGACATTACCTTAAGATTAGGATGGACAAAATGGGAAAGTTTTGAGGGGAAAAAAAACACACACACACCACCATTCGAAATTTGCTAGAAAATGCGCTACGGTACTGTAACATCACCTTCAGATGAAAGAGTTCGAATCTCAAACAGAAAATCGCTATATATGCTATAGGAGAGGCGTAGTCACATCTACAAAACTACAAAAGTTGGAGTACTGCCACATCTACACAGTCGGTTATATTTCCTATACAAAACACTGAGCACCCAGCATATCTCCTACACCAAAAGATGCATCCGGCGTAACTCCTACAGTTATAGCCATACCTCCTACAATTCTGATCAGTGCTCATCAATGCGATCACGTGGCATTATGCAGGAAAGATACAAAACCTAACTTACCCTAACCTAACGAAACCTAACTTAACCTAACCTAGATTTTTGTGTGTAGGAGATATGCTGTATCTCTGTAGGAAGTATGTCACTACGCTAAAAAACTGCTAAATTTGTAGGATATTTGCAGTTTAGGAAATGTGGCGCGCGCCCCTTTAGGATAAGACTCATTAGAGTGCGGACATTTAGCACAGGTGTAAGCAGGGACGCAAAGTGTGTAGATAACAGCTGGGCTTGGTGACAGACACATATGTGCAGGATAAACCCAAAAGATATCTCTGGTGAATATATTATGTTGCACATGTGTCTGAGAGACGATGAGGAAGGTCCATTAGGGGGGGTCACCGGCTTTTTTATATTTCTCTCCTTTTCTCTCTTTCCCTGGCTTGTATCCATTCGACCCCATTCAGCCAACTGTTTTAAGACGTTTATCCCCATCCAGGTGTCAATCTTTTCCTGGCGAACGATAGCGAGCCAGCATTCTATGGAGAAATCCGGCTTCGCCAGAGACATTTTTCGACCGAAAAATTTACAAATTTAGCTTGTCAAAAAAAAAAAAAAAAAAAATATATATATATATATATATGCTGGCTCGCTACCGCTCGCCAGGTAAATATTGACACCTGAATGGGGTTAAACGTCTTAAAACAGTAGGCTGAATGGGGCCAAATGGATACAAGCCAAAGAGAGAGGGAGAGAAAGATAAAAAAGTGAGGTGGGTTCCCTTAACGTGAACACCTGTGTGCTATATTGCAATAGATATGTATACCGGAACGTTAAGGGTATGGTTTGGTGTACATGTATAAGTATAGTTATATTTTATTATAAATATATATTACGTAATTATACATGTATTTATTATATGTTTTACGTATTTATTAATTAATTTATTTATATATATATATATATATATATATATATATATATATATATATATATTTTCTTTAATACATACGAGGTTGAAAGAAATGGCAATTTCTGCGTATGTATTAAAGACAATTTATTACCTGGCTTTACTAATATATATATATATATAAGAACATAAGAACATAAGAACATAAGAAAATGGGAGTCTGCAGAAAGCCGATTGGCCCAAGCCAATGCCATCATATCTTAATTGCTCCAAACAATTTCTAAATAAATAGCTCATGTGACGCCACGTTAAGTGATGCAATATAATGAATGTAATGAGTTGCGGTGGAGGGTGGATTGATGTGGTTGTGATTGAAGTGGGTGAAAGAGTTAAGTGGATTTAAATTATAATTAAGGTGGAGAGTTAGAAGTAAAACTTGATGAAAGAGTTTGTGTGAGAAGAAAAGTGGGCGATTGAACTGTATATGTAAAGAGTTGATGATATTTATGGCGATATTCATGTAAATAAAATTTGGAAATAGTGTCTATTTTGTGATTTGTTATCCGCTCTTGCAGTATGCTTAGCTTAATGAAATGGACATGATTTACAAATATTTATCCAGTTTATATTCATAGCCTACTTCCCACATAAGTGATGAGTATATTTATGTCAATTAAGTTGGAAATCATATTTATTTTATCGAATTAGATATCCGATCTTGCATTATGCATAGCTTAATGAAATAGGAATGATTTTATAATATATATATTATTTATATTCATAACCTAGTTTTCAAATAAATTATACGTATGTGAGGGGCAAATGCAAGTCAGAAATGTCTACTGTAAAAGGGACGTGTAGGGTTTAGTGAGTTTCAGGGAAGTCTTGGGTTGAGAGTGGTGGTAAGCGAGAGTTGGGAGAGCGGCTCAGAGCTCGGGGAGATGGGTTGGGTGTGAGGGGGATCTACCAGGTGTGGGCCAATCGGCGCTCAGCAGACCCCGTAATCTTGTGTTAATCTCTGACCGTTTTGGTGGGGTCAGTACTCAAGGTATTAGTGAGACGGGTCTATAATTGGGCCTTGTAATTGGGGTTGGGTGTGACAGGGATCTGCCTTGTATGGGCCGATTGGATTTTTGCAGACTCCCATTTTCTTATGTTCTTATGTTCTTAAAAACAAGTGTGAACGACACTTGCATTATAAACGGGCTGTGAGTAATACATAATTATATTTACCTGAACCTTAGAGACACATGTGTTAGTGACGGGTGTGTATGTGTGTATATACTGTATATAGGGGGTGGGGGTAACAGGCCTGTGTGTGTGTGTGTGTGTGTGTGTGTGGTACATGTATAACAGCTGTGCGTGTGGCAGGGGTGTGTGTGTGTGTGTGGTATAATAGGTGTATGTGTGGTATGAAAGCTGTATGTGTGTCAGGTATAACTGCTGTATATGTGTGTGGTACGACAGCTGCGTGTGTGTATTTGTGTGTGATATCAAAGCTGTGTTTGTGGTTTAACAGCTGTGTGTGTGTGAGTGGTATCAAAGCTGTGTATGTGTGTGTGGTATTAAATCTGTGTGTGTGTGTGTGTGTGTGTGTGTGTTTGTGTGTGGCATAGCAGCTGTGTAGTCATGGCTCAGCGGTTCTCCAAATTTTTTACAACCTACAACTGCGAATGTTTGCAGTTTGTGTCGCGGGGGGAGACAAAGTTAGGATTATTTGCTGCCCAACTCTTGCGGCAATGTGGTTGTTGTTGTTGTGGTTGTAGAGGGGGTTGTGGTACTTTGTTATGGTGGCAGTTATTGTGGGGGAGGGGGGGGGGGTTGTGATAGTTGTGGTTGTAGTTGTGGCGATGGGTTTGGGTTAGTTGTGGCATCGGTGGTTGTAGTTTAGGCTAAGTGAGTCTCATAAAATAATATTAATAACAGCCATAATAATAAGCTTAATAAAATCACTAACTGTAGCCGAAATCAATATAAAAAGAAGCCACCGGTATTGAAAGGGTTTAAGGAGGTTGCAGCATAATTATTGTGTAAGTTGTTCGTGCTTGTGGTGATAATGCTTAATCAAAAGTTATGGAAGTTGTGTTGGCATTGTGTGTCAGTGTGTTGTTTTCCTGGCGAGCGATAGCGAGCCTGTAATTTAAGAGATACCGGCCTTCGGCCTGGACATTTTTCTATCGAAAAATTTACACATTTATCTTGAAGAGGGATCTTGGGGGTGTTTTTTTAAGCTTGATGGAGGTCTAGGGAAGAAACTAGAAAATATATACAAAAGATACATAAGTTGTGTTGTGAGAGTGTTGGCTTCGTGTACATTTTTCTATCGAAAAATGTACACATTTATCTTGAAGGGGGATCTTGGGGGTGTTTTTTTAAGCTTGATGGAGGTCTAGGGAAGAAACTAAAACATATACTGTAGTCTTGATAGCGTAATGCATAAATGCGCGGAATTTCGGTGTGAGTATCCTAGGTTCGAGTCCTTGGAGTGCCACATGTATTTGTTGATTTCATTAATTGAGTTTAGAAGTGAAGTGGTTGGTGAACAAATATGAATACAAAATATATAGAAGTTATGTTGTGAGAGTGTAGGCTTTGTGTGTCAGTGTGTTGCTGTGAATGTTACGTGTTGTTTTATTACGGCACTGCAAGTATGATTGATGGTGCTAGTGGTGTTGTGTGGTGGTATTTGTATAACTGATGGAGGTCTAGGGTAGAAACTAAAGCATATATACAAAAGATACATAAGTTGTGTTGGGAGAGTGTGTGACATTGTGTTGTTGTGAAAGTTAGGTGTTGTTTTATTACGGCACTGCGAGTATGATTGATGGTGGTGTTGTGTGGTGGTTGTATGGTGGTTTTTGTATAACTGCCGCTGCTGTTGTTATTGGTCATGTTATTTCTGGATGTGTTGTTAGTGTTGGTACGATAATGCTTTTATTGTCCTGTTAGTGTTGTTGTCGTTGTTATTGTTATTGGTGATGTTATTTCTGGATGTGTTGTTAGTGTTGGTACGGTAATGCTTTTATTGTCCTGTTAGTGTTGTTGTCGTTGTTATTGTTATTTCTGGATGTGTTGTTAGTGTTGGTACGGTAATGCTTTTATTGTCCTGTTAGTGTTGTTGTCGTTGTTATTGTTATTGGTGATGTTATTTCTGGATGTGTTGTTAGTGTTGGTACGGTAATGCTTTTATTGTCCTGTTAGTGTTGTTGTCGTTGTTATTGTTATTGGTGATGTTATTTCTGGATGTGTTGTTAGTGTTGGTACGGTAATGCTTTTATTGTCCTGTTAGTGTTGTTGTCGTTCTTATTGTTATTGGTGATGTTATTTCTGGATGTGTTGGTACGGTAATGCTTTTATTGTCCTGTTAGTGTTGTTGTCGTTCTTATTGTTATTGGTGATGTTATTTCTGGATGTGTTGTTAGTGTTGGTACGGTAATGCTTTTATTGTCCTGTTAGTGTTGTTGTCGTTCTTATTGTTATTGGTGATGTTATTTCTGGATGTGTTGTTAGTGTTGGTACGGTAATGCTTTTATTGTCCTGTTAGTGTTGTTGTCGTTGTTTTTGTTATTGGTGATGTTATTTTTGTACGTGGTAGTGGTGGACGTGGTGTTAGTAATTAATTTATTGTGGTTGTGTTTGCATACCTACCGCTGCTATGGTTATTGGTGATGTTATTTATGGATGTGTTGTTGTTAGTGTGTGTACACACATAATTTGGGAAGAGTCCACCAGGAAATAGGTGTGGATATTTTCAGCCAGTTTGCGCTTGGCCCTTTTGAGTTACAGAGAGGTCAGGGATCAAGATTATTGTCAAGTTCGTTAGCGCTACCTATAGTATTATTACCGTTGTTACGAGTAATATTTTGATCGTTGATAAATTTTATACTCTAATATCGCCTCTTATGTCATTTTTTTTTTTTTTTTTTTTTTTTTTTTTTTTATACAGTATATATTTGTTTATTTTTATGTTTAAAATAAGCGTGTTGATTGCTGTCGTCGTGTTTTGTTTGGTGTTGGTTATTATAAGAGTTAGAGAGAGAGAGAGTGAGTTTGCCTGTGTATGTGTGAGAGAGTGAGAGAGAGTGAGTGATAGTGAGTGAAAGTTAGAGCGAGATAGTTTAATACTGAGAGTTAATATGGAAGGAATGCACATGAACTGGTTGACTTGAACATTATCGAGTTGATTAATTCACCCATGACACTGACTAATTACGCCAGCCGACAAATTGCTTTTCAAGATTAGTTCAAATAGAAAATGTTGTAAATTTGAGTGATTATGTCTGGTAATATAGGCCTACAGTATTGTCTGGGAATTAGGTATCTTGGTAAATGTAATGTGTAAATACATACATACATACAATCATGCATACATACATACATAGTTACACATATATACAGTAGATATATATATATATATATATATATATACATGCATACTACATACTTAGAGAGAGAGAGAGAGAGAGAGAGAGAGAGAGAGAGAGAGAGAGAGAGAGATTGAGAGTGAGTTTGACTTTAATGTTAGGGTGATTATTGAAGGAGTGTGTATTAAGTTTCCCAAATGAAGTAATTATTCAGTTAATTATTGACTCATGACATTAACTGATGAGACAGGCTGGGAAATTAGTCTTGACGATTAATTATGTTAGGTAATGTGTACATTTGATTGGGAACATTAGATAATATTAATAAGATTTCTGGTAATTAACATTATAAGTCAATGCATATCGTAATTACTTTCATACATGATACATACATACAGTCACTCATACAGATTAGTGTCTGACCTGCTGCCCACCTTGTCACTAAGCTACTTCTATATTTACCGCCTTAAAATGTTGGTTAAGGGGGGTCACCGGCTCTTTTTTTTATCTTTCTCCTTTTCTCTCTTTCCCTGGCTTGTATCCATTCGGCCCCATTCAGCCAGGTGTCGATTTCTTCCTGGCGAGCGATAGCGAGCCAGCATTGTTTGGAGAAATCCGGCTTCGCCGGAGACATTTTTCTATCGAAAAATGTAAAAATTTAGCCTGCTGTCAAATACAAAATATATATATATGCTGGCTTGCTACCGCTCGCCAGGAAAATATTGACACCTGGATGGGGGTAAACGTCTTAAAACAGTAGGCTGAATGGTGCCGAATGGATACAAGCCAAAGAGAGCGGGAGAGAAAGAGAAAACAAGCGAGGGGGAATTTCCACCTGGAGGATTTTTTTCTGGACCTCTTTCTCCCTCATGTTTAGCCCCATTGCTTTTGAGATTTTAAGACGTTTGCCCCATTAGTTTGGCGATTTTAAGAACCCTCGCCCCATTTCTGTCAATTTTAACACCATTCGTGCCATTTAGGTGTCGATTTTTTCCTGGCGAGCGATAGCGAGCCTGTAATTTAAGGGGAATCGGCCTTCGGCCGGGACATTTTTCTACCGAAAAATGTACAAATTTATCTTAGGGGTCTAGGGGGAGTAATTTTAAGTTTGATGGAAGTCTAGGGAATCAACTAAAAACCTCCCCTTAATGTACTTACCTGCACGTCCAGCTACGCCAGGTAAATTAACTCGTATGAACCGAGTGTTGGAAGTCAGGTCATTTTGGCTTAGTTACTGAATGCATTATTGTAATGTTGGAATAATTGTTTGTGTTGTCGGTATTATATTACAATCAAGTTGAATAACACTAGGATTTGCGTATGTGTGGTTGAAGGAGACAAAAGACTAAGGTTCCTGTTACAAGTGTTATTTGTGTATACCGTAACATTATTACGTCGTACACTGTTAACAAATATGAGTACGGAAAGGTTAGTTAAATTATACATAATAATTGACCATTCTATAAGTACCTTATGTGTACGGTAGCGCACACTAACTTTACAATACTGTTGACCCATTAACTGCTTATAACTTGAAATTAATGAAAGCAATCGGGCTGACGTTTCTATCATTTGGGAAGAGTCCACCAGGAAATAAGTGCGGATATTTGCTTTATTGTCAAGTTCGTTGGCGCTACCTTTAGTAATATCCATGTGAGGGTGTTGTTTGTGTTGTCTTGGTCGTGGTGGAAACGGTGGTGGTGGTGAAGATATGTTGTGGTTGTGGTGGTGGTGGGTGATGTATGATAGTGAGGTTGGCGGTGATGGTAGTGGTAGTCTTAAATTAAAGTAGGTACCATATACTAGTCCATACAATTGTCCACAACAACACCACCAGCACATGCAACATCTACACGAACACCATTACTAACACAAACTCCCATCCATCATCATCACCCACCATCATTATCATCCATCACCACCACCACCATCTCCAATTTACAAACACCATCACCACCATCCCCTCACCACCACTAAAAGTACAACAAAGACAACATCACCACCACCACCACCACCACCACCACCACCACCACCACCACTACCACTACCACTACCACACCACCAACACTACCACTACCACACCAATACATGAAGGTTTATGGACTATTTTATTGGTACTATCTCCAAGACTACCACAATCCTTCTCGCCGCTACAATCACAACAGTAACAACATTCACACCAACAACAACAACAACAACATCAATAAAAACATTCACACCAGGATTAACAACATCAACATCATCACCAACAAACACCAGCTTTCACACTAACATCATCACCAACAACATCATAATCAATAACAACACAAACTTTCACACCAAGATCACCACCAATGCCATTATCTACACCCCAACCTCCACTAACACCACCACCAATAGCAACACCATCACCACTATCACAACAAGAACAACTACCTTCACCAGCATTATCATAACCACTATCACCACTACCACTATCACAACAACCACAACTACCTCAATCGACATCCTAACCACTATCACCACTGCCACTACTACTACCACCATCACCACAACCACAACTACCTCAACCAACATTATATTTACCACTATCATAACCACCACCATCAATATCAACACCACTATCACCACTACCACTCCCATCAACACCACCACCACTCACCATCATCACTAGGTTCTACACTCCCATTATTATGAGCACGAAGAGGGTAATGTAGGTGTCCATATTGATTTACCCTTATGGAAGTATATTAGTAGCAATCAACCCCATTTAATATAAGGATAGCAAGGTAAATCATTATCAGTATACCGTATACCTAATGATTTTATGTTCCTTTTTCATATCTATTTTATACCCTTGATTTTGATATTAAGGGGGGAATGGTTACTTTTTCTGGACCCCTTTATTCCTAGAGTTTAGCCCCATTAGTTTTGAGATTTTTAGACGTTCGGCCCATTAGTTTGGCGATTTTAACACCTTTTACCCCATTTAGTTTTCAATTTTAAGACCTTTCGTGCTATTTAGGTGTCGATATATATATATATATATATATATATATATATATACACACGAGGGGACATCGTAAAGTTTTAATTATCACCCGGAAGTTATTGAGCTATGTCGATGAAATATTGTCAGTGTAATGACTGGTCCTTATGCGCTTGATGGTACAAAACTGTTCTCCTAAGTTCGTTTACTTCTTTACAAGTGGCGCTAGATGTCAGTAACCTGCAAGATGGAGAAGATTGAGGCTCGCACCGTGATTAAGGGGAGGCAGACCATTTTTCTGGACCCCCTTCTCCATAATGTTTAGCCTCACTAGTTTTGAGATTATAAGACGTTCGGCCCATTAGTTTGGCGATTTTAACACCTTTCGCCCCATTTCGTTGTCAAGTTTAAAACCTTGCGTGCCATTTAGGTGTCGATTTTTTCGTGGCGAGCGATAGCGAGCCTGCAATTTTAAAAGGAACCGGCCTTCGGCCGGGAAATTTGTCTACCGAAAAATGTAAACAATTATCTTGAAGGGGGTCTGGGGGGGGGGGGGGGGAAGGGGTTTCTAAGCTTGATGGAGGTCTAGGGAGGAAACTAAACAAATATATGAATAATAGAATTAATAGACCAAACAAACGGTCAGTCTCCCCTTAAGTTCCTGCATTTGAAGAGTTACAGTGTCCAGAAAATCCATGATGAAATGAAGGAAATTCCTTGTCCACCTCACAACAACAGTGGCGTATGCCGGGCAATCATCACCATAGACAGCCTGCATTTCATCATGGATTTTCCGGGGACTGTAACCCTTCAAATGCAGGAACTTAAGGGGAGGTGTTTAGTTTGGTCTCTAGATATCCATCAAGCTTAAGATTACACCCCCTTGAGCCCCTTTCAAGATAAATTTGTAAATTTTTCGGTAGAAAAATGTCCCGGCTGAAAGCCGGTTCCTCTTAAATAACAGGCTCGCTATCGCTCACCAGGATAAAATCGATACCTAATTGGCACGAAAGGTCTTAAAATTGACAGAAATGGGTCGAAAGTTCTTAAAATCGTCAAAATAATGGGGCGAACGTCTTAAAATTAGAAAAGCAATGGGGCTAAACATGAGGGAGAAAGGAGTCAAGAAAAAATTCCCTCAAGTGGATATCTCCCCTTAATCACGCTGCGAGTCTCAATCTTCTCCATCTTGCACCTACACCTATAATACTATGAGTACATCACCATGATTTACCATTATCAATACCATCACCACCACCATCATCACCACTAACCATCTCCACCTCTACAATCTTATCACCAACACCACCATCATCATAAACTGTAAATTACACCACTATAGTTCACTGTACACCTATAATACTATGAGTACATCACCATGATTTACCATTGTCAATACCATCACCACCACCATCACCACCACTAACCATCTCCACCTCTACAATCTTATCACCAACACCACCATCATCATAAACTGTAAATTACACCACTATAGTTCACTGTACACCTATAATACTATGAGTACATCACCATGATTTACCATTGTCAATACCATCACCACCATCATCACCACCACTAACCATCTCCACCTCTACAATCTTATCACCAACACCACCATCATCATAAACTGTAAATTACACCACTATAGTTCACTGTACACCTATAATACTATGAGTACATCACCATGATTTACCATTGTCAATACCATCACCACCACCATCACCACCACTAACCATCTCCACCTCTACAATCTTATCACCAACACCACCATCATCATAAACTGTAAATTACACCACTATAGTTCACTGTACACCTATAATACTATGAGTACATCACCATGATTTACCATTGTCAATACCATCACCACCACCATCACCACCACTAACCATCTCCACCTCTACAATCTTATCACCAACACCACCATCATCATAAACTGTAAATTACACCACTATAGTTCACTGTACACCTATAATACTATGAGTACATCACCATGATTTACCATTGTCAATACCATCACCACCACCATCATCACCACTAACCATCTCCACCTCTACAATCTTATCACCAACACCACTATCATCATACACTATAAATTGCACTTCTATAGTAAGGATCTGTGGTACTAAAACCGGGTAAGTGAGATAGTTCGAAGCCTGGTAATTGTTGGAGGACCTTTTTAAACTGAATAAAATCGTCTAATCGTACCCAGAATGAAGTTACAAGGACAGCACCGGTAATGAACAGGTTATAGGTTGACCAGAAATCCTGACCCCTAACCTCTGTAACTCAAAAAGGGATGTAATTTTCCACACATATTCCCTGGCTGACTCTTCCCAAATGGTAGAAATATTACTTCGATTACTCCAGTCGTGTTTGCATTATTTACGTTAGTAGTCAAGAATATTTACCTAATTTTTATTGGATAGACTAACACTAACACATCATCTCTACTACCACTATTTCTATCACCACCATCACCACGACCATTATCACCAGGTGCTATAAAATGCTATAATATCCTGCTATAAACTGCTATAATGTCTTCTATCCCAGTTTTTATTATGGTCATCAATCGCGTACCCCCAGTCACTTTTACAGTTTTAATTTTAACAGTCATATTTTTGTCTTCAGATTATAAGATTTACAGTTCATGTTAGTCAGTCATTTCCTCTATCACCATCAGTATCACCAGTATCACCATCACCAATATCAGTATCACCATCACCAATATCAGTTTCACCATCACCAATTTCACTATCACCACAATCAAAACGTCTCTTCATCATCATCACCAGAGCCATCATCACTACTACAACCACCACCAATACTACCATCACCACTACCACACCCACCTTCAATACCACCACCAACACTATCATCACCAACAGAAACAACTACACCAACAACACCATCACCACCACCAACAACAACAGCAACAACACCATCACCACGAACAACATCATAACTTCCAACAACAATACCATCACTACCAACATCACCATCACACAACCACTACAAACAACAACACCACCACCACCACCACCATCACCATCACCCAGGTGCTATAAAGTGCTATAATATGTTCTACCCCAGTCGTTATTGTGGCCATCAATCTCGTACTATGCAGTCACAGTTTTGACAGTCATAAGTTATACCAGTCATATATCAATTTAGGACAGTCCTTTGCCAGTTAATTTTGCACCAGTTAATCATCATGTTTCTACCAGTCTTACGGTATATTATATTACGACAGTCATAGTTTATATCAGTTCGTTATATGTCAGTCAGTCAGTTGCCATGACTATCATTACAACCACCATCACTAAAAACAACAACAACACCAACAACTATCACCCACCACCATCACCAATAACAACACCACTCCATCAACACCACCATCATCATAACCACCACTACTACAATTTCACCACCACCATCACTATCACCATAATAAACTGCTATATTACCTTCTACCTCAGTCGGTATTATGGCCATTAAATTCGTACTCCAGTTAATATTACATTCAACAGTCATATATTATACCAGTCATACATCAAATCATGACAGTCACAGTTTATGCCAGTCAGTTCATTTGCCAGTTAGTTTATCAGCACCATTAACACCACTATCACCATCACTATTAACCCCTTCAGCACGTTCAGCATATCAACTCAACAAGGGCTAGAGCGAATGGGCTATACATTTCCACACCTATTCCCTGGCTGACACTTCCCAAATGGTAGAAATATTAGGTCGATTACTCAGTGGCGTATATAGGTCCTTGGGAGGGGGGGGGGGGGCCATAGGGGTGAATCCATTATTTTACATTTTATATAATGGGTGGGCGAGCGAAGCGAGCCTCTACAGCATTTTTAGGGTCCTTTTGAGGCCTCAGCAGGGATATATTGCACTAATTTGATATTCAATGGTAAAACAATATACAGAAGATTATATATGTTGGCTAAACAAAAAAAGAGCTGTTTGACAAATATTTAATTAGGGAATTCTACAGTATGTATAAAAAAACTGCTATAATCTATATCATAATACTATACAATTGTTGATTCATTCATTCCTGGAACTTATGGAAATTGCAATATTACTTTTTATATGAAACATTTAAAAAATAAACTAAAACTCGCAAAATGGCATTAATGAGAGAGAGAGAGAGAACAAAAATTAAACTAAAACTCGCAATAATGAAGTTGAGAGAGAGAGAGAGAGAGCTTACTTTACTCACTAGTAACAAAACTAGGGACAAAAACTAACAACTAGGGACAAAAAAGGGGGGGGGGGGGGCCATGGCCGAGCCCCCCCTATATACGCCACTGCGATTACTCTTGTAGTGTGTGAGCTATAGAGGTTAATGTTCAAGAGTATTGGCCCCCGTACTTGGAATAGGTCTAGTCGGTCTACCTGTATTCAAGAGTATTCAAGAGTGTTCAAGAGTATTGGCCCCCGTACTTGGAATAGGTCTAGTCGGTCTACCTGTATTCAAGAGTATTGGCCCCCGTACTTGGAATAGGTCTAGTCGGTCTACCTGTATTCAAGAGTATTCAAAAGTATTGGCCCCGAATAGGTCTAGTCGGTCTACCTGTATTCAAGAGTATTCAAAAGTATTGGCCCCCGTACTTGGAATAGGTCTAGTCGGTCTACCTGTATTCAAGAGTATTCAAAAGTATTGGCCCCCGTACTTGGAATAGGTCTAGTCGGTCTACCTGTATTCAAGAGTATTCAAGAGTGTTCAAGAGTATTGGCCCCCGTACTTGGAATAGGTCTAGTCGGTCTACCTGTATTCAAGAGTATTCAAAAGTATTGGCCCCCGTACTTGGAATAGGTCTAGTCGGTCTACCTGTATTCAAGAGTATTCAAGAGTGTTCAAGACTATTGGCCCCCGTACTTGGAATAGGTCTAGTCGGTCTACCTGTATTCAAGAGTATTCAAGAGTGTTCAAGAGTATTGGCCCCCGTACTTGGAATAGGTCTAGTCGGTCTACCTGTATTCAAGAGTATTCAAAAGTATTGGCCCCCGTACTTGGAATAGGTCTAGTCGGTCTACCTGTATTCAAGAGTATTCAAGAGTATTGGCCCCCGTACTTGGAATAGGTCTAGTCGGTCTACCTGTATTCAAGAGTATTGGCCCCCGTACTTGGAATAGGTCTAGTCGGTCTACCTGTATTCAAGAGTATTGGCCCCCGTACTTGGAATAGGTCTAGTCGGTCTACCTGTATTCAAGAGTATTCAAGAGTGTTCAAGAGTATTGGCCCCCGTACTTGGAATAGGTCTAGTCGGTCTACCTGTATTCAAGAGTATTCAAAAGTATTGGCCCCCGTACTTGGAATAGGTCTAGTCGGTCTACCTGTATTCAAGAGTGTTCAAGAGTATTGGCCCCCGTACTTGGAATAGGTCTAGTCGGTCTACCTGTATTCAAGAGTGTTCAAGAGTATTGGCCCCCGTACTTGGAATAGGTCTAGTCGGTCTACCTGTATTTGTCAGTCAATATACAGTATATTCCGGTCAGTCGATCTACCAGTTACTTCATATATTAAGGGAGGATGGGCCGGTTTTCTGGACCACTTTCTCCCTCATGTTTAGCCCCATTAGTTTTCAGAGATTAAGATGTTTGCCCCATTAGTTAGTCGATTTCAAGACCTTTCGCCCCATTTCTTCGTCAATATTTAGACCTTTTGTGCTATTTAGGTGTCGATTTTTTCCCTGGCGAACAATAGTGAGCCTGTAATGTTGGAAGAACCGGCCTTTGGCCGGGACATTTTCCTACTGAAAAATGTACAAATTAATCTAGAAGGGGGATCTAATGGATGTTTGTTTTTAAAAATTTGATGGCGGTCTAGGGAGGAAACTAGACAAATAATGAATACATGCCAAAATCGCACAAAAAGTGAACCATCTTAATCTGTGTAACATGTCATTAATAAATTTCTCTAATTACTCTTGCATAACAATTCAATTAACTAGTGGATTAAATCTAGCTCGGAGCTCAGCCTGTTTATAACTTGTCATCTATTCTTTATCACGATTAACCCTTTTAACACTTGACGTAAACTTTGATCTAGTCTACTTAGAAAATGTGTCCTATACATCCTATATACTCACGATGTGTGGACTACCTATTTGGAACAAGGTATAGACTCTACCGTAAATAGAAGTGGAGAAGGAAGTTAATAAAAAGTGTCAATTTCATAGCCAGAGACAGACTTGAACTCCAACAGCTATTATGCAGATTTTGAAACTATTTTTGTTATATGTGGATGAGGGAGACAGAAGGCAAAACTGCATGTGACGAGTGCCTCCCCACAGTTGAATGAGTGACAGGGCCAAAATCAAGGAATATTCGAGCCAAAATGTTGACACCCGGAGATTGAAACAATTTAAGTTATAGGATGAGGGAAAGATGTTAATTACGAAACAAAGTATATTTATATGATACACAGACACTGTTATCATATATTTACATTAGACATTGGTGAAATAGTCACTAAGGGATTAAATCTTTCGTCAGCTGTAATATAACATACCAGTCATACAGTCAAGTCAGCAGGTTGTCAAACGAAAGCCATGTCCTTTTCTGTTTAATCTTTATTTGTGTATTTGTAAAGTTCAAATTATGGTCTATGGTTTAAATTATGTCTTTGGAAGTGATAACATTACCAAAACAATGCTATTTCATGTTAGTTTTCTTGTTTCTCATATTCATTAAAGCCTTCAAACAAAAACAATGCTATTTCTGTTCATGTTAGTTTTCTTGTTTCTCATATTCATTAAAGACTTCAAACAAAAGCAATGCTATTTCTGTTCATGTTAGTTTTCTTGTTTCCCATATGCATTAAAGACTTCAAACAAAAACAACGCTATTTCTGTTCATGTTAGTTTTCTTGTTTCTCATATTCATTAAAGACTTCAAACAAAAACAATGCTATTTCTGTTCATGTTAGTTTTCTTGTTTCTCATATTCATTAAAGACTTCAAACAAAAACAATGTTATTTCTGTTCATGTTAGTTTTCTTGTTTCTCATATGCATTAAAGACTTCAAACAAAAACAACGCTATTTCTGTTCATGTTAGTTTTCTTGTTTCTCATATTCATTAAAGACTTCAAACAAAAACAATGCTATTTCTGTTCATGTTAGTTTTCTTGTTTCCCATATTCATTAAAGTCTTCAAACAAAATTGCTCCGCTTTGACGCTCTGCAAGTCGGTATAACAGTGTATTGTTTATTTACCAGTCAGTTTCTCCACAAAGAAGCCTATCTACTATAGTCTGTTCATTTTTCAGCTGAGGGTAAATTGCCATGTCCTCATTATGATAACTCGAGTATTATGGAGATTTTGTACTGAAATATCTATCTATCTATCTATCTATATGCTCAGGCCCAATCCCCATTTTTCCTATTTTTTTTTGTTTTTCTATTGCATTCTATTTTATTTATTTTTTTCCTTTTTTTTCTTGGGGGTGGCCGACTCAAGACAGAACAAGAACAGGGAAAACACAAAAACAACATAAAACACAGATAAAAACACAAATTCACACACTGAAATATGTCGTTATTAATACATGTTTGGTATTATTTTATATACAGTATGCTTGTATTCTTTGAAAAAAAAAAAAAAAAAAAAAAAAAAAAAAAAAAAAAATCACACAGTGCCTAATACTGAACGAATATTGTGGGAATGATTGTTGTTTACAGATATTACACGGATTAGCAGTCCCATTTCTCAAGGAAACTAATTTGCTTAGTTTTTTCTCAGAGGTATATGAAGCAGTAGATAATGACAAGTCATATGATATTATATATTTAGATTTCAGTAAAGCTTTCGACAGAGTCCCTCATGAGAGATTGATGAGAAAGGTTGAGGCACATGGAATAGGTGGGGCGTTGTTAGGATGGATTAGGTCATGGCTAATTGGTAGGAAGCAGAGAGTCAGCATAAATGGTACGAAGTCAGAATGGGGAGCAGTCAAAAGTGGTGTCCCCCAGGGATCGGTATTAGGTCCCCTGTTGTTTCTTATATACATAAATGACCTAGATTTAGGTATAACTAGTAGGATAAGTAAATTCGCAGACGATACTAAAATAGGGAGATCAATTGATTCAGATAGAGATATAGAGTGCCTCCAAAGGGATCTAGATACCTTACATGAATGGTCAGTAAATTGGCAGATGAAGTTTAACATTGACAAATGCAAGGTATTAAAGATAGGGAAGATGCAAACAAATGTTAAATATAAACTAGCTAATTTAGAATTAGAAAATTCAGACTGCGAGAAAGATCTAGGTGTGTTTGTTAGCAATGATTTGAAGCCTAGAAAACAGTGTATAAGCGTTCGTAATAAGGCAAACAGGATTCTCGGGTTCATCTCTAGGAGTGTGAGTAACAGAACTGCTGATGTTATCTTAAAACTTTACTTGTCATTAGTGAGACCCCATATGGATTATGCTGTCCAATTTTGGTGTCCTTATTACAGAATGGACATAGATTCATTGGAGAGAGTACAGCGTAGAATGACAAAAATGATCCATAATATTAGAAATCTTTCGTATGAAGAAAGGTTGAAGAAATTAGGTTTACATTCGTTTAGAGAGACGCAGAGTTAGAGGGGATATGATAGAGGTGTTCAAGTGGGTTAGTGGGATTAACAAAGGGGACATGGCAAATGTACTAAAGCTCAGTGATAGCGAAAGAACTCGTACCAATGGTTTCAAATTAGATAAATTTGGTTTCAGAAAAGATATAGGCAAGTATTGGTTTGGTAACAGAGTTGTAGATGGGTGGAATGGACTACC
>CM064545.1:39026919-39049419 GCA_032716605.1 Paralithodes platypus | reverse complement strand
GTTGGAGGATGAGGGGAAGAGGGAGTCATAGCTTCATGTAGGCTATACTGTGTGTGTGTGTGTATGTACAGTATGTGTATGTATATATGTACAGTATATTATGTAGGAAGGGGAGAAGGAAGGAAATATGAGAAAATAGAAGGGGCAGGGGTGAATAAACAATAGGGAAGGGGTGAGTTATAGCGTCATGTATAATGTGTTTGTGTATGTGTGTATGCAGTATGGCTGTGTATATGTGTAGGAAGGGGAGAAGGAAGGGAATATAAGGAAATAGAAGGGCAAGGGGGAAATGGAGAATTATAGCGTGATGTGTGCCTTTATGTGTGTGTACAGTATGTGTATGTTTATGTGTAGGAAGGGAGAAGGAAGGAAATAGAAGGGCAAGGGGTATTAATTATGAGGGAAGGGTGAGTTATAGCGTCATACTGTGTGTGTGTGTGTATGTGTGTGTACAGTATATGTGTAGAAAGGGGAGAAGGAAGGGGATGTAAGGAACTAGAGGGGCAGGGGGGGAACAAACAAGAGGGAAGAGGGGGGGGGGGGGGGTCATACCTTGATGTGTGTGTGTGTGTGTGTGTGTGGGTAGGTGATTCACATGTCTACAGGGAGCAAGAAGAATGGGGTTGAGGAGAGAAGGGAAGATAATGGAAAGAAGGAGAGAGAAGGATATGACTGGAGAATGGGAAGGGGGGGAGGGGGGGGTCATGTGTGTATTGTTATGTGTCTGTGTGTGGGGGAGTCAAATGTATACAGTGAGGGAGAGATGGGGGGTGAGGGAGGGAGAGAGGGGGATGAGGGAAGGAGAGAAGGAAAGAAGGAAAGGAAGATACAAAAGAGAATGGCGTTGGAGAATGAGGGAAGGAGGGATTTAATCCGGCTATATACTATATATGTGTAAGAGGGGGGGGGGAAGCTTAAATGTATACAGGGAGGGAGAGGGAGAAGAAAGAGGGAGGTGAGGAGGAAGAGAAGGAAAAGACAGAAATAAAAGAGAATGACCCTGGAGAATGAGTTAAGGCGGGATTTATGACGTCTTTATACTGTGTGTGTCTGTGTGTGTGTGTGTGTGTGCACGTATATGTATGGGGGGTCATACATAGATGAGAGGGGACGATAATAAAAAGGAAGAAAGGAAACACAAGAGAATGAGGGAAGAAGGGCGTTATGGCATCATGTATACTGTGGGGAGGGGAGGGGGGTCTTAAATGTATACAGGGAGGTAGAGGGGGGAGGGGGAAGGTGAGGGAGAGGTAGGGGGGAAGGGGGTTGAGGGAGGGTGAGTAAGGGTGAGTCAATAATGGCCTTGGACTGTCTGTGTTCTGTGTGTTTTCCCTTCTCTTGCCTCATCCTGTCTGCCTCACACCTTCTCTTGCCTCATCCTGTCTGCCTCACACCCTCATTTGCCCCACCTTACCTTGCCTCTTGTGTCTGCCTTACAGGGTCACCCTTCCTTGCCTCGCCCTGTCTGCCTCACACCCTCATTTGCCCCACCTTACCTTGCCTCTTGTGTCTGCCTCACACCCTCCCTTGCCTCGCCCTGTCTTCCTCACAACCTCCCTTCCCTCACCCTGTCTGCCACACACCCTCCCTTCCCTCACACCCTCCCTTGCCTCACGCCCTCCCTTGCCTGCCTCACGCCCTCCCTTGCCTGCCTCAATCTTCTTTGTTCTTTATTCTTCAATCTACCTTACCTTACCTCGAGGTGCTTTGTTTCTTGCCTTGTCATTCTGCCTCAGCCAATGAACCTACTCTGTCTCTTGCCCACCCTGTCTCACTTTCTCACACTGCCTTCCTCACACACCCTACCTCACTTCCTCACTCCCTTCTTCTCCCTGACTCACTCACCCTCACCCTGACTCACTTTCTCACACACCCTACCTCACCCTATCTCACTTCCTCACTCCCTTCTTCACCCTGACTCACTCACCCTCACCCTGACTCACTTTCTCACACACCCTTCCTCATACACCCTATCTCACTTCCTCACTCCCTTCATCACCCTGACTCACTTTCTCACACACCCTTCCTCACCCTAACTCGTTTTCTGTCTCTTATTCTTCACCATTACGTCATTGCTTTGTTTTTCATTTTACCTTGACTATAAGGGGGGGTAGGGGGGTTGTTTACTCCCTAGATATCTTTAAAACAAAAAACCACACACACACACACACACACACCCTAGACCCCCCTGCGAGATAAATTTGTACATTTTCGGTATAAAAATATCCCGGGCAACAGCCGGTTCTTGTCACACATTGGCCTACTTTCTATATCTCGTGTATGACCTTGTTTGTCTATCTCGTTGTCTCGCTCTCTCTGTTTGTTTGTCTGTCATGCCTAGCTCTCTCTGCCTGCCCTTAGCTTTATGTCTTGTCATACATTGGCCTACTTTCTATATTTTGTATGACCTTGTTTGTCTGTCTCTTGTCTCGCTTTCTCTGTCTGTCTGTCTGTCTGTCTGTCTTGTCTCGTTATCTGTCTGTCTGTGTCTTGTCTAGCTCTCTCTGCCTGCCCTTAGCTTTATATCTGGTCATACATTGACCTACTTTCTATATCTTGTATGACCTTGTTTGTCTGTCTCGTTGTTTCGCTCTCTCTGTTTGTTTGTTTGTCCTGTCTAGCTTAATATATTGTCATACATTGGCCTATTTTATATTTCTTGTTTGACTTTTGCCTCTTATCTCGCTCTCTCTGCCTGTCTGTCTTGCTTTATCTCTTGTTTATACTTTAACTCAGTTGTTTACGTTTTACCTCACCCAGTCTCCCTTGCCTCACACTGTCTCTCTTGCCTCACCCAGTCTCTCCTTTGCCTCACACCGTCTACCTTGCCTCATCCAGTCTCTCCCTTACCTCATCCAGTATCTCACTTGCCTCACACTGTCTCACTCAGTCTCTCGTACCTTACACTGTCTCTCCCTTGCCTCACCCAGTCTCTCCCTTGTCTCACTCAGTATCTCATACCTCAGCCTATCTCTCCCTTACCTCACCCAGTCTCTCCCTTACCTCACTCAGTCTCTTACAAAACACTCTTTCTTGCCCTACAGTGTCTCTCTTGCCTCACCCAGTCTCCCCCTTACCTCAGCCTGTCTATTTCTTGCCCTACAATGTCTCTCTTGCTTCACCCAGTCTCTCCCTTGCCCACACCGCTTCTCTTGCCGCATTGAGTCTCCATTCCCTCACACTGTCTCCCTTGCCTCACACTGTCTCTCTTGCCTCACCCAGTCTCTCCCTTGCTTCACACTGTCTCTCTTTACCTCACCCAGTCTCTCCCTTGCCTCACACTGTCTCTCTCTTGCCTCATCCAGTCTCTCCCTTGCCTCACACTGTCTCTTACCTCACCCAGTCTCTCCCTTGACTCACACTGTCTCTTTCTTGCCTCATCCAGTCTCTCCCTTGCCTCACACTGTCTCTTGCCTCACCCAGTTTCTCCCTTGCCTCACTTTGTCTCTCTCTTGCCTCATCCAGTCTCTCCCTTGCCTCACACTGCTTCTCTTGCCTCACACTGCCTGTATATCGTATCACCCTGTAAGTTGCACCACACACTAGCTAGCTATTGCATCAGCCTGTCTCTGCCACTCTTGCCCCATATCCTGTCATTGCTGCACACACACGCTTACACACGCATACACGCTTACACACACACGCACACTGACACACATACTACTCTCACTTTCACACTCTCTATCTCTATCTCTATCTCTCTCTAAGTATATATATATATATATATATAATATATATATATATATATATATATATATATATATATATATATATATATATATATATATATATATATATATATATATATATATATCAAATGAAGGAGCATATCGCAATTTATGTTTTCCTCTGCGCAGTAAATTGCAAAACGCTTTATACATGGGCTGTGTTGTAATACACCTCATTTACTGTACATATTGCTACATATGTATGCTACTCTTGCAACACTCTATCTTTATATATTGCTACATATGTGTGCTACTCTTGCAACACTACCTTTATATATTGCTACATATGTGTGCTACTCTTGCAACACTACCTTTACTCAGGGTTCCTTGGCAACCCCCTGCTGCATTCTTGGCTACCCTTGCATCATTATATTTGTTCTCTAACGCTAACTCACTCATTCTCTCACACTCACACTCTCTCTCACACACACACATGCACTTACTTTACACGCACATAGACGCATGTACTACTCTCTCACGCTCTCCCTCTTTCTCTCACACACACACACACACACACACATCCACTGTATTCTTTATTTCACTGTACTTTCTTTATAAGCACACATTCACACACACACACTCTCTCTCTCTCTCACACACACACACACACACACACACACACACACATCCACTGTATTCTTTATTTCACTGTACTTTCTTTATAAGCACACATTCACACATACTACACTCTCTCTCTCTCTCACACACACACACACTACCTCATGCTTGTCTGTCTGCCGTCATTGTGTTGTGATCTGTCTGTCTGTCTGTCTCAATGCCTCTCGCTCCTCTTTAGTCTATGGGCTGGATCCCGAAATTTCACTTACTGACGCCATCCAAAACGGCCAATATTTCACCATAAATTCCAATAATCGGCTACTTAGTGTTATAGACAATTATTGACAAAGATTATCACTTCGAGGTAACTTGGTGATATAGATTATTATTGGCGCGGATTATCACTTCCAAGTAACATCTCCACAGATTAACCCCTTCGTTACCAGTGCCGTCCTTTTATCTTTATGTTGGCTACTATTAGACAATTTTATTCACTTTAACCCTTTCACGCATTTATGACGCAGAGGTTGCCAGATTACCAATAAGAAATAGAGTTCTCTCACTCTTATAATTACCTCTCCAAAATTAGTTTTCTGCCCACAGCTAACTCAAAGACAACTGCAGAGGTTGAAATAACTAAACTAAAGGTTTATAAATACCCCTAATGGTAACAAAGGCTTTAAAGTATCCCCAATAGGCTCAAAATCGCGTCATATGACGGAGAGGGTTAAGGGGGAATGGGCCGGTTTTCTGGACCACTTTCTCCCTCATGTTTAGCCCCATTAGTTTTCAGATGTTAATATGTTTGCCCTATTAGTTAGTCGATTTAAGACCTTTCGTCCCATTTCTTCGTCAATATTTAGACCTTTCGTGCTATTTAGGTGTCGATTTTTTCCCTGGCGAACGATAGTGAGCCTGTAATGGAAGAATCGGCCTTCGGCCGGGAAATTTTTCTACCGAAAAATGTACAAATTAATCTAGAAGGGGGATCTAATGGATGTTTTTGTTTTAAATTTGATGGAGGTCTATGGAGGAAACTAGACAAATAATGAATACATGCAAAAATCGCCCAAAAAGTGAACCATCCCCCCCTTAAATAGGGTCTCAAGCAATTAACAGGTTTCGAACTGTCTTGCTTATCCCTTTTTACTAACACAGATCCTTCTTAAACTGCACAAAAGCGCCTAATTATAGCTAGATTAAAATGAAAAAGACGTCGCCGGTAGAAAAGAGGTTAAAACAACAAAGTCTAAGATAGTACCGATTATCACACCCGACCACACTCGGGGCTGTTCGGCCAGGCAGCTTAGGGAACAACAACAACAACAACAACACCCGACGACCTCACTAAGATCAAGCTAATCACTCTATCTTTCCCTTTTACTTGCCTCCCCCTTCCACCTACCTCACCTTTGCCTACCCCTCCACCTGCCACCCCTTCTCCTCCACCTACCTCACCTTTGCCTACCCCTCCACCTGCCACCCCTTCTCCTCCACCTACATCCCCCTTCCACTTGCCTCCCCCCTCCACCTCACGTCTCACCTCCACATTGTTTTCCATTGTTACTCCCCCTCCCCCCCTTTTCACCTCACTCTATCCACTCCACGTCTCACTTCACTCGAAAGGACTGGAGTTTTCAAAAAGGGGCTCCAGTCCTGACTTACAGTGTGCTGGCTTAATAATCCAGAAGGGTTGATAGCCTCTGACGTCCTATTTTAACCAACTAACTAATTACTTCACTACCCAGCCTTTAAGGGGAGGTTTCCACTTGAAGGACTTTTTTCTTGACCCCTTTCTCCCTCATGTCTAGCTCAATTGCTTTTGAGATTTTAAGACGGTCGCCCCATTATTTTGACGATTTTAAGAACTTTTGACCCATTTCTGTCAATGTTAAGACCTTTCGTGCCATTTAGGTGTCGATTTTATTCTGGCGAGCGATAGCGAGCCTGTAATTTAAGAGGAACCGGCTTTTAGCCGGGAAATTTTTCTACCGAAAAATGTACAAATTTATCTTGAAAGGGGTTCAAGGGGGTGTAATCTTAAGCTTGATGGATATCTAGGGACCAAACTAAAAACCTCCCCTTAACATTGGTCCGCTTCTCCGCCCCATTCCCCATTTGGATTTAGTAAGGGGAGATTGTCTTATATGTATATATTATTTGATTTGTATTTACATATTACTATTTATATTCTTCGTGTTCTTCGTCTCCTCCTCCTCCTCCTCCTCCTCCTGTTTCTGCTTCTGCTTCGTCTTCTTCTTCTTGGTAGTGCTTTGTCTTCTTGGGAGTGCTTCTGTACCGCAAGTACTGATTCCAAGTAACGCCCACAAGCTGAAAAAAGAAGACATATTGATATTAGGATTTGGGAGACGCCAAGCAGGTATACCCTTTTCTTCTACTTGTTATTCTTAAACCTGTGGGAGTCAGAGGGTTAAGTTAATTTGTTGTTCTTGATTCGTCTAGAGGTCTTTCTTTAGCTGAAACAAATCTTCTAGCGATAGCCAGAATAAAACGACAATAACGCCATCATATCGAATGTTTTAACAAAAGGAGAACCAAATTAGTGTCCAAGCAGAGTGGTATAGGGATAGAGTTGGGAGGAGATAGTGATCTTAGTCTTCGGCCCTAAACACCCAATGCCAGACACCAATAGTGGCTCGAACGTCCCTTGATTTTGGCCCTGTCACTCTTTCAACTATGGGGGAGGCACTCGCTATAGGCAGTTATGCCTTTTGCCTCCCTCAATCACATAGAAAAAAAAAAAAAAAAGGGTGGGTGGATAGTGAACCGCTGAATATATAAGGGGAGAGCGTTTATTTATTGGTCGATTTGTGTATTTGTCTTCCCTAAACCTCCATCAAGCTTTAACCCCTTGTGTACCGGTGACGTCTTTTGTATTTGATTTCAGCTAGATTTAGACGATTTTATGTAGCTTAGGAAGGATATATGGTAGCTAAATGGATTAATTGAGATAGTCTGTAGCTTTTTTAATGGTAGACATCCTTCCTAATCTGAATAAAATCGTCTACTAGTAGCTAAAATAAAGTGAAAAAGACGTAGTCGGTATAGAAGGGGTTAAGCAACACCCCCAAGACCCCCCATCTGTTTTCAAAATGCTTCTTTGTCGTTGTTTTCTTTATTGATCTACATTATATTTTTCTGTTTACAAATTGTTTCTTCGACCTTGTCTTTAATCAAATTACCCCAATTTCGAAGCTGTTCTATGCTCACGCTTTTCTTCCCCTTCTTCCTAATATTTAACCCCATTAGTTTTTAAAATTTAAGACGTTCGTTCCATTACTTTGGCGATTTTGAGACCTTTCGCTCCATTTCTTTATCAATATTGAGACATTTCGTGTCATTTAGGTCTCGATTTTTTCCTGGCGAGCGAAAGCGAGCCTGTAGTTTTAGGAGGAAACGGCCTTCGGCCTGGACAGTTTTCTACCGAAAAAAATTACAAATTTATCTTGAAAGAGGGTCTAATTTTTTTTTTTTTTTTTTTTGTTTTAAAGCTTGATGGAGGTCTGGCGAGGAAACTAACATAATAAATTAATAACCGAATCATTAGACCAAAAAACCAGCCACTACCTCCTTAATAGAATACCTCAATTTAGAAGCTCTTCTATACTCACGCTTTTCTTCTTCTTCCCTTGTCTTCCTACACCATTGCTCGGACCACTGCTGTATAAGCTTCACCTTAAATGCATCGGACGTCCTTGTCTTCCCCAATCTTCTTTACTTCGGGAACCAGATGTGGAGTCTTTCTTGTGTTCTTGTTTGTGTCTGGCTTACTTCTGTGCTATTTCCATCCCATTTGCGTCTATATTAACCCCTTGAGGATTGTGACGTGTTTTGACAGTTCTGGCTATCATTAAACGATTTTATGCATTTTAGGAAGGATCTCTTGGGAAAAAAGGGTTAAAAACTATCTCAATTAACTCTCTAGCTCCCACAAGATCTTCCTAAACTGAATATAATCGTCTAATAATAACCATAATTTTCTGCTAAAACGCGTCACAATCCTGAAAGGGTTATTTGTGTCCATTATTTAATCTTCCTAATTTTGAGGCTGTTTTATTCACGTATTTCTTCTGTTTTCCTTGCATTGTTTTAGCCGTTAATCTGTTTTCCTTGTTTTGTTTGTCTTTCTTCTGTTGTCCTTGATTTGTTTATGTTTTTCTTATGTTTCTTTGCTTTGTTCTCGTTCTTCTGTATTCCTTGTTTTGTTTTTCCCTTGCTTTTCATGTCTTCTGTTTTCCTTTTGTTCACGTATTTCTTCTGTTTTCCTTGTTTTGTTCACGTCTTTCTTCTGTTTTCCTTGTTTTGTTCACGTCTTTCTTCTGTTTTCCTTGTTTTGTTTATGTATTTCTTCTGTTTTCCTTGTTTTGTTCACGTCTTTCTTCTGTTTTCCTTGCTCTGTTTATGTCTTTCTTCTGTTTTCTTTGTTTTGTTTGTCTTTCTTGTTTTTCTTGTTTTGTTCACGTCTTTCTTCTGTTTTCCTTGTTTTGTTTGTCTTTCTTCTGTTTTCCTTGTTTCGTTTATGTCTTTCTTCTGTTTTCCCTGTTTTGTTTGTCTTTCTTCTGTTTTCCTTGCTCTGTTTATGTCTTTCTTCTGTTTTCCTTGCTTTCTTCACGCCTTTATTTTGTTTCCCTTGTGTTCACTTTTGTTTACCTTGCTTTATCCACGTCTGTCTTCAGTCTCCCTTGCTTTTTCATGTCTTTTCTTCTGTTTTCCTTGCTTTGTTTATGTCATTCTTCTGTATTCCTTCATTTATATCTTGTCTTTCTTCTCTTTTCCTTTATGTATACCCTTCTCACTTCTCTGTTCTAACCACATTAAGTATATCTGACCTCCCTGTCATTTTCAATCTGCTTAAGGGGAGGTTTCTAGTTTGTTTCCTACTCCTCCAGCAATCTAAAAATGTCACCCCCTTGACCCCCTTTCAAGATAAATTTGTACATTTTTCGGTAGAAAAAATTTCCGGCCAAAGGCCGGTTCCTCTTAAATTACAGGCTCGCTATCGCTCGCCAGGATAAAATCGACACCTGAATGGCACGAAAGGTCTTAATATGGGGTGAAAGTTCTTAAAATTGCTAAACTAATGGGGCAAACGTTTTATAATATCAAAAGCAATGGGGCTAAACATGAGGGAGAAAGGGGTCAAGAAAAAAATCCCTCAAGTGGAGATCTCCCCTTAACTTCCAGAGGCTGATGCGTTGGCTACATTATGTCTTTATTATTATGTATGCTTGGCTTACTATGTTTACTCTCTTCCCAGTGTTATATTAGTTATGTATATTCAGAGTATATACATAGGCTACGGCACATACATAAATACATGTATATCCAACTTATCTATTACTTCACCCTAAGGGCATCTGACTTCCATGTTATCTGCTCAACAGGTGGCGTTGTGTGTGTGTAAGTGTGAGAGTCCGAGTGTAGGGGGTGAGACAGTGAAGCACGGGAACGAGGTGGCTTCAGAGATGGGGTTGTTTCGGGCCATGAGTGAGTACCGTGCCTCATGTGAAGGCAAGATGGCAGGTGCTCGTTGTACTCTACGTGCTTCACATGTCTCACTCCCTAGACTGGAACAAGACCTCACGGGCTTCACTGTTCATTGTAAAGCGGTGAATGTTAAGGCTCTCAGCCTATGCCCGAGAGGAAGTAAGTTGGAATATAGAAAAAAAAAAAAAAAAAAAAAAAAAATAATAATGTTCAATCTGCGTATACTTCCAGAGGCTAAGGTGTTGTGTTTCTTATTCTCTTGTTTCCTTATTTTTGTTTAACCCCTTCTGTACCGAGATGTCTTTTTTGTTTTATTCTAGCTATATTTTGATGATTTTGTGCAGTTTAAGAAGGATCTGTGGTAGTAATAAGGGTTAAGGGAGATAGGTCGAAGGTTGTTCATTGCTGGAGGACCTTTTGAAACTGCAGACAATCGTCTAAATATAGCTAGATTACAAATAAAAAGACCATGCCGGTACAGAAGGGGTTAATATGTCTCACTTACCTGCCACAAATACACCTTCCTGGTTATTCCTGACCCCAAGTGCATTTTTATCCCTGGTGTTGCATTATTTTATATTATTTCTCTCTTTTCTTGTCTTCTAGTTTGATCGCTCATTGCCCTGTTGCTTATGCATCTTTCTATCTTGTTTGCTATTTCTCTCGTGTCTTTCTTCTTTCTCTTCCTGTTTTTATCTTTCCCTTTATATCCTGTTTTCCACCTTCCCAAGCGCATCCCTGGTCTTCCATCTTTCCCCCGTGTTTATTTCTCTCTCTCTCACCTCTTCCTTCTGGTTTCTTTTGTTTTTGTATATATTTCTCACCTCCATGGTCTCCACCCTTCCTAATTCCTTCTTTTCTTCCTTGTCTTTCATCTCTTCCTCGTGTCTTTCTTCTTCTCTTTTCCGGTCTTCAATTTCTATCTTTCTCACTTCCCTCTCTCAAGTGCATCCTCATTTCTCCTTTATGTGACTTTATTCTCTTTTCACTGTTTTCTCTTCCTGTCTTCTTATTTTTGTCTATCTCTCTTCCCTGTTTCCCCCCTCCCCATGGTCATCTGTCTTCCTTGTCTTCTTTAATCTCCTTAACTTCGAGGGTGTTGTTCCTCACGTCTTTCTTCTTCTGCTGTGCCTCATTCGTTTTGCTTTCTTTCTATGTCTCCTCCCTTTCTAGTTCGTTGCCTTTATGTTTCTTATCTTGTTTTCTATATTTGTGTTTCATATTTATGTCTTTATATTGATATTATTGTTATTAATCTTGTTCTTCTGTCTTCTTCTTGTGTCCTTCCTCTTCATCGTGTTCTTCTGTCCCCCCTCACCTTTCAAACATCTGTAATCCTGTAGTTTTACATATGCCACTCAACAGTCCAAAATTTATATTCATAATTCCCACCATTGCCTTCAATGGGGTTTTTTTTCCTACTAGGCGAATTTGCACTTGGTCACTTTGAGCTACACAATCCTACTTCAAGCTTGGTTGACGGTACTGTGTAGTATGGTGAGCGGTACTTGAAAAGTAGACAGCATGGATACAAAATATAAACTAGCATATAAACTAGCTAATTTAGAATTAGAAAATTCAGACTACGAGAAAGATCTAGGTGTGTTTGTTAGCAATGATTTGAAGCCTAGAAAACTGTGTATAAGCGTTCGTAATAAGGCAAACAGGATTCTCGGGTTCATCTCTAGGAGTGTGAGTAACAGAACTGCTGATGTTATCTTAAAACTTTACTTGTCATTAGTGAGACCCCATGTGGATTATGCTGTCCAATTTTGGTGTCCTTATTACAGAATGGACATAGATTCATTGGAGAGAGCAGCGTAGAATGACAAAAATGATCCATAATATTAGAAATCTTCCGTATGAAGAAAGGTTGAAGAAATTAGGTTTACATTCGTTAGAGAGACGCAGAGTTAGAGGGAATATGATAGAGGTGTTCAAGTGGTTTAGTGGGATTAACAAAGGGGACATGACAAAATTAATTTTCTAAAGCTCAGTGATAGCGAAAGAACTCGTACCAATGGTTTCAAATTAGATAAATTTGGTTTCAGAAAAGATATAGGCAAATATTGGTTTGGTAACAGAGTTGTAGATGGGTGGAATGGACTTCCAAGTGCTATAGTGGGATTAAAAACGGTAGGGAGCTTTAAGATAAAATTGGATAAGCATATGGACGAGAAGGGTTGGGTGTGAAGGGGGATCAGACGGGTTGGGCCAATCAGCGCTCTGCAGACCCCTGTAATCCTGCGTTAATCTCTAACCGTTTTGGTAAGATGATCCTCAGGGTATTAGAGTGTTGAGCCTATAATTGGGCTTTGTAATTGGGGTTGTGTGGGACAGGGATCTGCCTTGCTTAGGCCAATCGGCTTTCTGCAGACTCCCATTTTCTTATGTTCTTATGTTAAAATACCATCTAAGAAGAACATTTTATTGATAACGTTTTGCAGATAGTTACTTCAAGTCACTAGATAGTGACCTGAAGAAGCTATCTGCGAAACGTTGTCAATAAAGTGCTCCTCCTCATAGGGTGTTTTTTATCCACTGTGTAGTATATTTCGTGTGTTCGTGTGTGTGTTTTTGTCTACGTGATGAAGTAGAGAAAAGGCAACTCTACCTGTAACAAGTGTCTCCCAAAAAGTTGAAAGAGTGACAGAGAGCCAAAATTAAGGTACGTTAGAGTAAAAAATTCTGTACACAGAGTTTGAAGTTTGCAACTGAAAGGTGTTATTCGGACATGGTACACTCGTATACCATAGTCTCTAGCCCACTAACAACAATTTGCGGACCGCCTTTGTTTTTCTTTATGCAATTATATTTATCTGGATTGATTTTTGGATAAAACTAACTTATCAATAAAAAGTATATGTGGATTTGTAGTTGATGTAAAGAAAATTGTGTTCGTAAAGTCGTTTCCAGAGATATACTTCCATAATTAGAATTAGTTGAAGTCCACGAATATCTATGAGTGGGCTAGAGACTATGGTATCCGACTGTACCATCAGCTAATCAGCTCGAAGATCAGTTCTATTATTTATAGTTCAAATTGACCAAGTGCAAATTCGACAGGTTAAAATAATAATGATTGAAATATACCAATAATAATCATAAATACAAATATAACTGTAATATAGGGTGCCATTCTACCTCCCTAGTCCCACCCCTGTCAACTCAGTTGTCAAATTACCCGCCCTCGCAGTTCCACCTTTGGTTAGTTCATCACCCCATGGTATATAGACAATTAAAAGTTCTTATACCATGGTTCACTCTATCCCAGTACCATACCTGCCTCTTTCACCCTTTCAGTTCAATGATGACGCTTTATTCCATTTGTTGAGTTATCGTTAGATTAATTTATGCTGCATAGGACCGATATAATTAGAGGAATCAAAAAGTTAAATTCAATTTCAACTAACCATTTTCACGCATGAGTTAATTCCCAAGACAAATAATATTATCAATGTGTGTGTGTGTGTTGGGTAAATCCAATGGAATTTCGAACGTCCTCTGGTTCATAGGGTTAAACCAAGGATGATTTACCTATTCGCCTTCGGTTAAACCAACCTCATAATGAAACTCACCTCCCCCAGTCGAGTGTAGGAAGACAAGTGGTACGGAAAAGTATAATGCTTAAAATAAATTAATCATTAACACGCAAAATATTTTATTCCACGAGCTAAGTTGGCTATTTAAATTATTTATTTATTTAGTATTTACTTATTATTTATTTATATATTTATTATACACAAATTTAGTAGCCACCTCCACCTACCTGTTCCCATTATACCAAGGCTCCTCCCCTCCATGCAACCTCTTCACACCCCAGTTAAACACCTGTCAATCTCTTCAACCCAAATTCTACTGTTGTCATTCTCATGCAACTGAGTTCCTTCCCAGTCAACCTCGTTACACCTCCAGGTCTAGTTGATCTGCCCCTTCCTCTTCAGACAGTTCCCATACATCTAAGACCAACACTAACTAACTAATATTGGTCTTGCATACATCCACTGCCACCAATTCGACCTCCCTCACTCCCCCAGTATCCTCCAATAACCTTGCCTCCTCCGTGCCAAGGTCTTCTTTCAATTAACTTTATAGAACTTTAATCTCTCCCTGTAGCCAAAATACCAGTGCCACCCCTTCACATCCCTGTTCCACCCTCCAATCCCCTGTTCCACCCTCCACTCCCCAGTTCCACCATCCACTCCTAAATTCCACCTCTCCACTCCTGTGTTCCACCCTCCAATCTCAGTTCCACTTTTCCCTTTGCCTTCATTCCGCCAATCCCAGTTTCACCCTTTGTCCCAAAGTCTTCCTCCCATCCTTGTCCTTGTTCCACCTTCTACTGCTCACTCTCAAACGTGGCACAAAACCCAAGCCCATCCCTGCCCCAGTCCACTCGTATGTTCCCCAGCTCCACCCCTACATAGTGTGCCGACTGCGCAGAAGACACCCTATAATCATTGCCTTCCCCTTCCCCCGCATATTCTACTCCCCCTGCCTGTAGTCTCCCCTGTCTGAGCTGACTGTCTTCCTACCGACTTCCCCTTCCTTACTGCCTTCATAACATCCTTTCCATTCCTTCCTTCTGACATACTTGTATTGTTTTTCCTCCCTGCCAACATAGTTTTCTTCTTCCCTACTTTCCTTTCTCCCCGTCAACCTCTTATTCCTCCCTACCCTTTCTTTCTTTCTTTCTCCCTGTCAACCTCCTATTCCTCCCTACCCTTCTTGTCTTTCTCCCTGCCAATCCCCCCTCCCACCCTTCCGTCTTTCCTGCCAATCTACCTTCGATTTCCTTTCTCCCGTCAACACCTCATTCTTACCTCTACCTATCTCCCCCCTCTCTCTCTCTCTTCCTTTAACTTCCCCGCCCCACCCTCAACCCTTCCCTTCCTGTCAACCAATTTTCTCTGCCAAGTCACTCTCCCTTCACTTCCGTACCCCCCTCAATCTCCCCTTCCTTCATTATCTCTCCCATTACCTCCCCTTCTCCCCCCTCCAACTCTCTCTCTTTCTCTCTAATAAATTACATCCAATACTCGCCCTCTCTCCCTCTTTCTCTCTCGCTGCCACCACCATCAACAACACTATCGTCTTCCTACGGTTGGCAGCGCTGACACCACCAACAACACTATTATTAAGCCTTGCCAACAAACGCCTTCCCTCTTTCTTTCTCTCTGCCACCACTCTGCCTTTACGAGTTTGCCCTTATATTTTTAGAAGCCACCCAAAATACTAGCCTACAACAACGGGTTCTCTTGCTCTTTCTCGTTTGTTTTCGGCATATATCGGTGCCCTCTCTCTCTCTCTGCCATAATACACAGCTTCTACGGTCTATATCTACATTCCATCACCTTAAACAATCATGCTCTCTCTCTTTCTCTCTCTGTAAATGAGGTTGGAGAAAGTTGCCGGAGGTTTCTAGATCGGGGTTTGGGGGATAGAGGGTGGAGGAGGTGGCAGGGTTGGTGGTGGTAGAAAACGCGCGCGCTTTTTTTCTCTCTGGAAAAGCGCGCGAAACTTTACGACAAAGAAACGGTGGTGCTTGAAACTTCCTCTAACGCACACACCCCCATTATACCCGTAAATAAATCGGTATTACTGGCAACCATGAATGAATACTCTGATGCGCCACCACCAAGGTCTATGTCATAAATCATCTATATTACAAATGGAAAGTATGAATCAAAGCAGCCGAGTTGCCAGACGTATGAATTTGTTAGAAAAGTGGATGGTGAATAGTCTCTCTCTTTCTCTCTGCGCGTTGTTTTTGTTTCGTATTCATGGTGTATCGTTCAGTATTCATAGAGTATCGCTCAGCCCCGGTTTGTATACATTGAGGTAGTATGCCTGAGTTGCCGGACGCCGCCAGCCAGAGCACCAATGTATTCTGATTAGAGAGAGTCTAGAATAGCCCCGGCCTTATTCATGCATTAATGGTGCAATGGCGTGTCTCTTCTTTATTGCGCAGTATTCTAGCTCGTATTCATCCGTGTCTGGGAAGATTTACTGGATAGTGTATTCATAGTTTGGTATTCAGCTATTGCCGCTCGGAGTAGAGGTATAAATACAGGTCTGGTTTTATTTTAATCTTGTATACATAGGAATACGGTAGCCTACTAGGTGTATCAGTATACATAGTCAAAAACAAAACCATAGCTTTGATTTATGGGTTATCGCTCTTCATAATGTGCCTGTATGATGTATACATAAACATTTAATGATTATATCTTTAGATCTGGGTATACATGGGGCTACAATTTGGTGCTAAGCCAGGTTGGGTACACAAACATTTGTGGTTTGGCATTTATGAGTTGCCAGTATGTGTGAAGTATACATGAAGGTACGATGGGTATAGCTTTAACCCTTGGTATACCTGGCCGATGTTTGATTAAAGGTGAATAAAGGTAAAGGTGTCACAGGTACACAAAAACTTATTATTTGTGTTAGTGTCTTGAATGGCCTTTGTGAAAACAATTCATCCTTACTCTTTCAGGACAAATGTGTTAATGTATCATTGCACTAAGTAGTTTAGATAGTCAAATATATACCCTTGATAATCATATATTCTTGCGTGCTGTATAATTTTCTCATTATATATACCGGTACATAATGACCTTCCATAATCCGTGGCTCTGAATCCATGCATAATTTCTCGAGTATTCATCATGAACTACGTTAAAATTTATAATACATACCTGATATACCGCATCAAAATTCATATATTCTATATTACCATTTGAATAAGCCCTGCATGCCATATTTGTTTTGGTTATTCAGCTATGCATATGTATATCGGTACATGCAGTTCGATATTACCATTTGAATAAGCTTGACATGCTATAATTTATTCATGTTATCCAACTATGTATATGTATAAATTAAATTCAATACGATCATTTCAATAAACCTCGCTTGTATAATTCTGCTAGGTTTTGAATGTATATATACTGTATATAAACGAACACTACACGCCTTGCATAACACGTGATGGTTATTCATAGACCAGCGATCACAATACAGTAATACCATGTTATCAGGGGAGATACAGGGTGATAGCGTTTTTATATACATAGTCTCTCATATCACCGTGTTTATAAATGAGTATATGATATGCTCGCCAGCATTATGAGTAGTATCAGATGTAGATATAACATTTACCTTGCATTATAATTTCATATTTATTATATAGATATATTATTCAGTTGGTTCATATATATTGTATTATTTGGTATATTTATTCGTTTGTTGTCATATAGATATACGATGCTACCTCTGAGTTGTAAATTGATTTGTAATGAGTTAGAGTTTCAAATTGGTGAACTGTCGCTCGAATCTGGACGTTCAGAGGATATTCAATTTATATTTAATTAACTATTAGGCCTATACGGATGGCATACGGTAAGGGGATTAATATTAATTGATGGCTCATAAACTTTAAATTGGATTGGTTAAGTGGATTTGGTGGAATAAATTAATTTGAATTAGGAATGATTGGGTCTATTAATTAGATAATGGATACATGTAATGCTGAATTACAATATAGATTCACATTTTCACATTTAGCATACATTCAGAGTATATTGAATGTCAATGTTTTATAATCCAACATTTATTAATTTAATACTGCACATTGCAATATATAATATATATAATTTAATTCAGATGGTTGATTCATGTGTTACTATTTGTTTACATCTAAAGCAATCCCACGATCCTAAGTAAATCAATTATACAACATAAATTAGCCCAATAAAATATGCAATATCTCTATCACATCAAGTATTCAGCATAATGGAACGATGGAATCCACTTACAAAACAATCCCACCCTATACCTTTTATGAGCCACATCCAACATAATACTTTCACTAGTTCCCTACTATACCTCACATTATAAAACAAAAAAATCCACTATAATTGGGTAAGACATGTTTTAATTGGCGTATGATGTAATCGGGTGTAGTTGATGGAACCAAAGTATATACACAACACACCATATTATATACTTTGGATGTAACTGCTCTTGTGTGTTGCATATTTAGCGTGGGAATTATGTAAGGCGATTATATCCAACGCCGTCGATTAATTATGTATGACTCACCCTATCTGCGTGTTACCATCCCAGTACTCAGACATTCCACCACCCTATTGCACAACTATCCTCGCTAGTCACCTCATCCGTATTCATCCTTCAGCACACGCAACACAACGCTAGAGTAGTGCTGAGTAAAGACTGTTCTATACTCAGCATACTTCTAATCCCCGCCCCTCGTTCAGTAGGATTATGGTAAATACTAACGAGCCCACCTTTAATCCGTATTCATAGCTCAACACTGCACCGTCTACCGTCAATATAGTGCTAAGTAAAAAGGTCATACACTGTATACTCAACATATACCTGCCTGTCCGTATCCACCGTCTATCCACTGCCAGAATAGTGCTGAACAAAAAGGACATTAATACACTGACACACTTCCAATCCGAATTTATTGTTCATCATTGGTGGTTATACTTGCACTCTATGTCAACTTCCATCGCTCAGCACTACCACCTTCCGCCTGTATAGTGCTGAGTAAACAAGTCATATAGGCTACTCCTCACAATACTTCAGCCTACCCATCCGTATCCATCGCTCAGCATCGGTCGCCAATATAGTGCTGAGTAAAAAGGGTCATATAATTACTCAATACCTCTCACAATACCTCAACCTTGCTAATCCTTATCCATCGCTCAGCACTGCACCACGTACCACCAGTATAGTGCTGAGTAAGGTGGTGATATAGCCAGCATAATACTCAGCACTATGCTACCTCAACCTGTACGTAATCCACCCAAACACTATTATGTTTGGTAAATTATGAGGATACGAACCCGCGCGTATGTAGGATGAAATTACACAATCATATATAATCCCCTGTATGTAATTTTACCCTAGTTGATAGCATACCTTCGTGTAGATTGAGTGTAATTACTTTTTGTGTAGGAAGCATGTGTTTGTATGATAAGGTAATGTATGTTGTGAATAGAAGTAAATTACACAATCATGTATAATCTCTATATAATTTTAGTCGCTTGATTGCAGCCCCTGGTATATGGATTGTA
The DNA here is from genome assembly GCA_032716605.1 of Paralithodes platypus. Classification (NCBI taxonomy): domain Eukaryota; kingdom Metazoa; phylum Arthropoda; class Malacostraca; order Decapoda; family Lithodidae; genus Paralithodes; species Paralithodes platypus. The sequence goes on along the minus strand of CM064545.1, from coordinate 39,030,521 downwards.
ATTAGTTTAGGTAGAATAATATACCTGGTGTGTAATATTGGTTTATCCTAGTTATATAATTGACTCGGGTATAGATAGATTGAGTAATTACTTCTATGTTGGGCATGTAGCGTGTTTATTAGTTTGGTGGAGGTAGCATATACATGTTAGGAAGGTATATACACACACACGCATGTAGGTTGAACACACTCACACTTCATGCTGAGTAAACACACTCACGTTGGCCACACACTCACAAAATAGCCAGCATATATCAACACACACGCACACACATACATACACAATGGCCAGCATTTATTATCACACACACACACACAAACACATACACGCTCTCATAATAGCTCCTATATATCAACACAACATACATTCTTAGTAGCGAATGCACGTACACTATCACCACCATATATCAAAACACACATACTCATATAATAACGAGTATAAACAAATACACAATGGCCAGCATACTGTATATCAACACAAGCTCATAATTAACGGTATATAATTATTAACACACACGCACACAACACTCCACTCTATAGCGTTCCACTCACTCTAACCATCCACCGCCAAACTCCTCACCCTCACACTCATCATCTACATTCAACCCTGCCTCATCCATCCTTGTCAGACTACGCTCCAAGGGGTGGCAGGCGGCGAGGCGTGGTGGTATACGTGGATATACATGACGTCGTCCGCGGTATACATAGTCGGGGGAGGGAGGTATACGTGTGGTGGTGGTGGATTATCGCTCCCCAGGCAACCGGAGAGAGCGTAGACTTGGTGGATGCTTATGTTGACGTTCGCGCGGATGGCCTTCTAATGGGTGGATGCGGTATGTGGATGGCGGGTGAGGCGGAGGTGGATGCCTACCGGCGGTTGCGGGGCACTAGTTCATCCTGCCTCGCTGATTACATTACCGTTCATTAAATCCACATGAAACTTCATAACCCACTTCTATTGATTCCGTCCTTTCTCCTGATTGGCTGGTGGGCCGAGAGGGTGGCGGATGCACGACGACAACCCCGACTGGCTTTCATACACATCCCTGCTTTACTTTGAAGTTTATTTTACTAGACGTCAACAATCCGACGTCGAGCTTACTGAAGCTGACATCACGCTGTTAGCCAGGTAAGCTCCCTTAATTAAATAATGTTTGTTTAATGCGTGGGGCAGCAACTGTAATCAGCGAGAGAGATCTATTAAGCATGAGTTTGGTTGGAGTGGAACTCTGAAAACGGGTTATCTTATTCGTGGTGTTCAGCACCACTGCCACCAGCACTTGGTGCTTCGCTAGCCTCGCGCAGGGTGCTGACTCATCTCACCATCCCTGCCACTACCCCTTCAACCCTGTTAGTGGAACTTATCACTTTGTGCTGGATGTTAATACCCAAAACCGTGATGCTGACTCTGCTGAGCCTATAAGCCGACCATACTCGCCTCAACGTCTCATAAAGCGGTCATGACAGGGGAAATGGTGAAAGATACGAGTGGGTGAGGGGCGCGGCAGCCAACCATTATGTGGATAAATGGTGAGAGGTGGAGCCCTGAGCGAGGCTACCAGACCGACGCAACAGCCCTCCCCCTGCCTCCCCATCCCCCCTTAGCCTCCCGACACCTAAGGGGGGGACTTCAGCTCAGTTAGCATTAATTATAAGCCAGCACGAGTCAGCATACATGAGACACAATAGGTTAGAAGCCGCGCGGATTTCTAAATGGACCCCTGAACCCCGATTCCCAGTATAGCCTGCATACCATGAGTCAGTTTTTAGGTGGGTTGTGGGAAGCGGGTGAGAGGGACGGGATGAGGAGGGTGGGAGCGCTGGTTGTGGTTGTGGTGGTGGAGAATGTCGCGCGCCAAAGAAACACTATATACCTCCCCCACCAAAAAAACACCTTCAACCAATTACACAGTTTTACCAGCTGCATGAACTGCTGGGAGTTGGATGTGTACGGGTGGATGAGAGAGGGAGGAAATGGGTTGATTTTTGTAATTTTAAAATTGCTTGTATGGTTTACTAGCTTTAATAAATTTGTGTAGTGGTTCACTATTTCTTTAGGTATATATGCATATTCTATTTTATAAATATAGATTCACAATATGATATACCACGTGACAAAACAAATATATATATATATACTGTATAAATAAATAAATACATACATTCAGAATAACTGCCAGAAAATCTAAATACATAAATACAATTATATATGAATGGTAATACATCATAGATTCAGGGTTTCACTGTATAGTCCATATATAAATACTGATAAAGTTGATAAACTATCAATATGTTAAATATAACAAAATATGAAACTTTATATAACTTAATTAAAGTATCAGCGTTTTACTGTGTACCTAATAGAGTATTAAATATAAAATAAATAATAAGCATGTTATCCAATACTTCTATAATATATTTAATTCATCCTATAGTATATACAAGTTATCCAATTCTTCAATATGTATATCCCACGCTATTATATACACCCTATTTCATGTAGAAAATGCCATGGTATGATGATGCAAAATTCAGGAACGCTAGGGTAAAAGTTAGGTAAATTTATGAGAGGGTGAAATCCAAGCTAGTTATCAGGGACGTATCTATACACCCGCCAATTAGAATGCGCTTCAGTGTATATCCTTTGTGTAAACAGGCTGAATGTCGGTGGATAGAAGCACAGGGGAGCCGTTACCATGGTGACCCAGTGTATTTCAGTCCATCAATTTCTCCCCCCTCCCCAACCCCCCTACCACGTTCCTCCCTGTGATTGGTTAGGTGGCGTGGAACTCGAGCGCTGGTTGGTCAGGGGCCTTGGAACCCGGCCTGGGATTGGCCAGGTGGTGATGATAGTGACTGGGGATTGGCTGGGTGTAATGGTGCAGCTGGTTCGAGGCTTGGGGACTGACTGGGGGGGACTAGCGGACTGGGGGAGTGGGGGGCTATACATACAGCGAACCCAGGCAACCTTAGACCCTTTTAGACCCTGTAGACCCGTGGACTTTGACACACCACCGACCGGCTACAGTGCCACGCATACGAGTTTGGACCATCACTGTAGAACGTTCAACCATTTGTGACACCGTGCTGACGCCATATTGGATCCGGTGTAAACATACATCTTGGCCCCATCAAGGGAGCTTTAGATGGTTAGTGGTGCGAAAAATGTTGCTATTACCCATTTATAGTCCTATTTTCCCTCGTTTTCTACGAGTGCTATTTTAAGGGATATCTACTGAGGACGGGACTTATGCAAATAGTTATAAGTGTAATTATAGTAAATAGGGTAACTATAGAGGGATAAGAAAACACGTTCCTATTTTATGTTAGTCCTATTTCCCCGCGTTTTGTTGTGATATAAGGACTGTACTTGTGAGATGTGTGTTTTAAGTGTCAGTGAACTGTTGTGAAAGTGCCGAGAGTGCAATTATTGTGAGTCATTGTGGATAATAGCGGTGGTGATGGTGAGTATGGTGTTGTGTGATGATGGTGGTGTGGAGCGGTGTTGTTGGCTGTGGTGGTGGTGGTGTTTGCCTGGGGCTGGGATGGTGTCCCCCTCCCCCCTCCCCACCCCTTGTTTACTCCTCCCTACCTTCCTCCCCT
>CM064545.1:38909419-39021919 GCA_032716605.1 Paralithodes platypus | reverse complement strand
TATGGAATTGGAAAACTCAGACTGTGAGAAAGATCTAGGTGTGTTTGTTAGCAATGATTTGAAGCCTAGAAAACAATGTATAAGCGTTCGTAACAAGGCAAACAGGATTCTCGGGTTCATATCTAGGAGTGTGAGTAACAGAACTGCTGATGTTATCTAAACACTTTAATTGTCATTAGTGAGACCCCATATGGATTATGCTGTTCAATTTTGGTGTCCTTATTACAGAATGGACATAGATTCATTGGAGAGAGTACAACGTAGAATGACAAAAATGATCCATAATATTAGAAATTTTCCGTATGAAGAAAGGTTGAAGAAATTAGGCTTACATTCGTTTGAGAGACGCAGAGTTAGAGGGGATATGATAGAGGTATTCAAGTGGGTTAGTGGGATTAATAAAGGGGACATGAAAAATGTACTAAAGCTCAGTGATAGCGAAAGAACTCGTACAAATGGTTTCAAATGAGATAAATTTCGTTTCAGAAAAGATATAGGCAAATATTGGTTTGGTAGCAGAGTTGTAGATGGGTGGAATAGGCTACCAAGTGATATAGTGGGATCCAGAACGATAGGGAGCTTTAAGATAAAATTAGATAGGCATATGGACGAGATGGGTTGGGTGTGAGGGGGATCTACCAGGTGTGGGCCAATCGGCGTTCAGCAGACCCCGTAATCTTGTGTTAATCCCTGACCATTTTGGTGGGGGCAGTACTCAAGGTATTAGTGAGTTGGGCCCATAATTGGGGTTGGGTGTGACAGGGATCTGCCTTGTATGGGCCGATCGGCTTTTTGCGGACTCCCATTTTCTTATGTTCTTATTTCTCTCTCCCCGTCACTCTCTCACTCTCTCTCTCTCTCTCTGCCGTGTCATATTTCCTCTCCCCCACACATCCCTGTTATTATGTACAGTACACCCTTCTCCCTTCCCTTCCCTTCATCATAACTCACCATCAGTACTGCACCATTTCATCCCCTCTGTCCTTCACCACCACTCACTACTCGTCTCACCATCATACTACACCATTTCATTCTCTCACCTTCCCCGTCTTCACCAGGCCTATTTTATCTGTATCTCACATTTTACTATCATTGCAATTACACTATCGCAATAATGCTACCGGTACTATTAGCTTTCCTTTCTTCACTATCAATGCTTTCATCTCCCTCGTCGTCACCACATACATCACCATACATTTCTTTCCATCACATATAGTCACCATTCCACACATGCTCTCTTATTCATTCACCATTCTCACTTTATATGTCCTTCCTCACCATCACTCCACCCATCACCATCGGGCCTATTCGTATCACCACAGTTAGGCCTACCGGTACCTCCCCTAATTCACCACTCTCCCTCCACCCACTCTTCGATTTCCAACCTCTCTTTAGGCCTACCACTCGTTTCCTTTCCTATCATTATGCCCTCATTCACTACCCTCTCTTTCTCTTTCCACCACTCGTTAATCTCCACTTCTCTCTCTCTCTCTCTCTCTCTCACTTTTAATGAGGAGCTTGTCCGTCATAGCTCCTCTCCCCTTACTCTGCTCCCCTCGTCAGTCCTTCAATGCTCACCCCTCACCACTCCCTTCTTTCAATGCTCCTCCCCCTTTCTTCAATGCCCCTCCCCCTTTCTTCACCTCTCCTTTGTCTCCCTGTCTCTTTTCCCTACCCCTCTTTTTACCACCCCTCATTCAATGCTTCCCTCTCTCTCTTTACCACTCCCCTCGTCCAATGCTGTCTCTCTTTACCACCCCTCGTCCAATGCTCCCTCTCTTTACCACTGCCCTCGTCCAATGCTCCTTCTCTTTACCACTGCCCTCGTCCAATGCTCCCTCTCTTTACCACTGCCCTCGTCCAATGCTCCCTCTCTTTACCACTGCCCTCGTCCAATGCTCGCTCTCTTTACCACTCCCCTCGTCCAATGCTCCCTCTCTTTACCACTCCCCTCATCCAATGCTCCCTCTCTTTACCATTCCCCTCGTCCAATGCTCCCTCTCTCTCTACCACTGCCCTCGTCCAATGCTCAGTCTCTTTACCACTCTCCTCGTTCAATGCTCTCTCTCTTTACCATTCCCCTCGTCCAATGCTCCCTCTCTCTCTACCACTGCCCTCGTCCAATGCTCAGTCTCTTTACCACTCCCCTCGTTCAATGCTCTCTCTTTACCACTCCCCTCGTCCAATGCTTGCTCTCTTTACCACTCCCCTCATTCAATGTTCGCTCTCTTTACCACTCCCCTAGTCCAATGCTTGCTCTCTTTACCACTCCCCTCGTCCAATGCTTCCTCTCTTTACCACTCCCCTCATTCAATATTCGCTCTCTTTACCACTCCCCTCGTCCAATGCTTGCTCTCTTTACCACTCCCCTCATTCAATGTTCGCTCTCTTTACCACTCCCCTCGTCCAATGCTTGCTCTCTTTACCACTCCCCTCGTCCAATGCTTCCTCTCTTTACCACTCCCCTCATTCAATGTTCGCTCTCTTTACCACTCCCCTCGTCCAATGCTTGCTCTCTTTACCACTCCTCTCTCTCTTTACCACTCCCCTCATTCAATGCTCCCTCTCTTTACCACTCCCCTCGTCCAATGCTCTCTATCTCTTTCTATCTTCCTCTTCACTTCCCTAATTTAATGCATTCTTTTCATTACACACCCCTACTATTTTCCATAATTTTCTGTTCCTTGCTCTTCATTTCTCTCCTAAAATAGAGTACTGTATACATGCCTGATATTGTTTTCTAATTTTCTTTGATGCTTACTAATAACACTGGTCACCATTGTTACCCATTTACTATTGTTTTTCATTCAGTATTTCATTGTTATTCGTTCAGCAGTATCATTCACGATTTGCATTCTATCACCATCATTAAGTCATTCATTTATCATGATATTACTCGTCCACCATAGTTATTCATTCTTCATTTCATCGTCATTTATTACCGTATTCAATCACCATTGTTATTTACTCACCATGGTTATTCAAGCACTATTGTTGTTATTTGACCATGTGTATGAATCATTATTTTTCATGTAGCCTATATATATTATTTGTCAATTGTTTTTGTTCACTATTACCATTGTTACGAATTGACCATTATAATTAATTCTATTGTTCTTCATCCACCATTGTTCTTGAATTTTGTAATGTATTCACCATTGTTCTTCATTGGCCACTGTTATTGTCTCAGTACATGGCCCTTGGTTCTCCAATAGGCCTACCCCCTCACATTAGTTATTTATCAGCACTAGCCTGTAGTACCGTAGTAGGCCTAACCAACCAGACCTTGCCACCCATGTAGGCCTACCTCTAACACCTCATAACTCTACCTCACCACTATCTCACCCCACTTCTTAACCCTTCTGTACCGGTGATGTTTTTAAAATTGTGTTCTAGCTATATTTAGACGATTTTGTGCAGTTTAAGAAGGATCTGTGGTAGTAAAAAGGGTTAAGGGAGAGAGTTCGAAGCCTCACCACTACCTTTCTTCACCAATAGCTTATCATTCTACCTTTTTCTCCACACTAACTCCACCCTCGCACCATCCATAACCTAGCTCTCCATTCTAACACGCACCCACTTCCTAATATGTCACGAATCTACCTTGCTCCACCATTACCTTACCTTAACATTCTACTACTCCACCAATACCTCTCTCTCTCTCTCTCTCTCTTCAATTTGCCTCTCGCCATTCTATCATCATCATCATCATCACCTTCACCAAACCGTTACCTCAGTTACTTCACAGCTCCATTACATAAGAACATAAGAACATAAGAAAATGGGAGTCTGCAGAAAGCCGATTGGCCTAAGCAAGGCAGATCCCTGTCCCACACAACCCCAATTACAAAGCCCAATTATAGGCTCAACACTCTAATACCCTGAGGATCATCTTACCAAACCGGTTAGAGATTAACGCAGGATTACGGGGGTCTGCAGAGCGCTGATTGGCCCAACCCGGCTGATCCCCCTTCACACCCAACCCTTCTCGTCCATATGCTTATCCAATTTTTTCTTAAAGCTCCCTATCGTTCTTGATCCCACTATATCACTTGGTAGCCTATTCCACCCATCTACAACTCTGTTACCAAACCAATATTTGCCTATATCTTTTCTGAAACGAAATTTATCTAATTTGAAACCATTGGTACGAGTTCTTTCGCTATCACTGAGCTTTAGTACATTTGTCATGTCCCCTTTGTTAATCCCACTAACCCACTTGAACACCTCTATCATATCCCCTCTAACTCTGCGTCTCTCTAACGAATGTAAACCTAATTTCTTCAACCTTTCTTCATACGGAAAATTTCTAATATTATGGATCATTTTTGTCATTCTACGCTGAATTCTCTCCAATGAATCTATGTCCATTCTGTAATAAGGACACCAAAATTGGACAGCATAATCCATATGGGGTCTCACTAATGACAAGTAAAGTTTTAAGATAACATCAGCAGTTCTGTTACTCACACTCCTAGAGATGAACCCGAGAATCCTGTTTGCCTTATTACGAACGCTTATACACTGTTTTCTAGGCTTCAAATCATTGCTAACAAACACACCTAGATCTTTCTCGCAGTCTGAATTTTCTAATTCTAAATTAGCTAGTTTATATTTAACATTTGTTTGCATCATCCCTATCTTTAATACCTTGCATTTGTCAATGTTAAACTTCATCTGCCAATTTACTGACCATTCATGTAAGGTATCTAGATCCCTTTGGAGGCACTCTATATCGCTATCTGAATCAATTGATCTCCCCATTTTAGTATCGTCTGCGAATTTACTTATCCTACTAGTTATACCTAAATCTAGGTCATTTATGTATATAAGAAACAACAGGGGACCTTGAAACAACAGGGGACCTGGGGACCAACAGGGGACCTCACCACTCTACCTCTCACTACCCATAATCCCTCTCTTATTTAGTCACCAATACCTGAATATAATACTCTCTATCTCCACTCTCACTCCCCCAGTATCTTATCTACTTCTACGACCAGTACGTTATTCATCGACCTACCTGTACCTTCCCTCGCTGGCCCCTGTCAAATGTACATCACCTTGCGACCAATCATGTCTCTCTTCAATATTTCACAACTGCTCCTATCACCAGTAGCTTACCTCACCACTCAACCTCTCTCACCACACTACTTATTACGGTACGTCTTTCACCACACTCCTTACTACCTCTTTCACCACTCTACCTCTCTCACCACACTATTTAGCCTACTACTGTACCTCTTTCACCACACTCCTCACTACCTCTCTCACCACACTATTTAGCCTACTACGGTACCTCTTTCACCACACTCCTCACTACCTCTTTCACCACACTTATTACCGGTACTACCTCTTTCATCACACACTTTCTCTCGTCACTCAACCTCTTTCACCACTCGCGTCGTTATCATACTTCAGAACAGTTACTCCCCCCGTCACAGTTCACCACCCTCTTGGTACCAAAGTATATATACACTAACTTGTATATAAACTTTGCTTGGTACCACCAACTCATCACCACTCCACCACTCTTACTTCACTCACCACCCTCGCTATGTCTGTCTCTTTGTCATTCCTTGCTTCCCCATTAACTTTTAACCCTATGAGTACCAGCGACGTGTTATATTTTTATTCTAGCTATATTTAGACGATATTATGCAGCTTAGGAATGATCTGCGGTAGTTAAAAGGATTAGTTGAGATAGTTTGAAGCCTTATTATTGCTAGATATCCTCCCTAATCTGCGTAAAATCGTCTTTTGGTCGTCACAATATAATGAAAGAGACTTCACTGGTACTGTATGGGTTAATTACCGTACGTTATATCACCTGTAGGCCTGTGGTACCTTGTCGCTCATGCTCCTTTATTGCCTCACTATTATTTGTATAAGTAGTATTATAGTAGTACCGGTAGTATTAATGGTAGTAGGTTTGGCAGTAGTACTAGTATTTATTTATTTACTTATTGATTATAGAACCTTCATGATCTAGTATCCTTGTGCTTCTATGCCTCACCACACCGCATATACACCCATCACCCTGCTTTATTCACCACTATACACTATTTTAATCACCGTCATCACCCACCAGTTTGGCCCACATCATCACATGGTATTACGTCACCTCTAGAACCTGCCTCTCTCCACCATACCTACCCCCCCCCCCCCACCCACCCACACACACACACACACACACTCACCATGCTCACCACCACCCTCATTCAACAACCCACACACTCATATTTTCTCTCCCACTCCTTCCCTCTCATTCACATAATACTGTATTTTCTCACACACTAAGCTATGTACAACTTTCGTAACGGACGTGATTTTACCTACAGTATCATCCACCAATGCTCTACGGTACCTGCCTTATCGTCCTTTACCTGCACCCCGTAAGTATTTACCATGACCTCAATATTTAAGGCCTAGCTCATTCCTCGTGCTACAGCTGGTTCTCTCTCTCTCTCCCCCCCCACACGCGCGCACACGCACCCGGTGACCTTCCCATCACCATATAATTTATCCTCATTGGTGAACCATTTACCTTGACCATTCTACCTCACCATACTATTTCTCGTGACCATTATACCTCACCATACCATTTACCTTCACCATTCTATCCCACCCTACTATTTACCTTGACCATTCTACCTCACCGTACCATTACCTTGGCCATTCTACCTCACCCTACTATTTACCTTGACCATTCTACCTCACCATACTATATACCTTAACCATTCTACCTCACCATAATATTTACCTTGACCATTCTATCTCACCCTATTTACCTTGACCATTCTACCTCACCCTACTATTTACCTTGACCATTCTACCTCACCATACTATATACCTTTACCATTCTACCTCACCCTACTATTTACCTTGACCATTCTATCTCATCATAGTATATACCTTGACCATTCTACCTCACCATAAAATTTACCTTCACCATTCTATCTCACCCTATTTACCTTCACCATTCTACCTTACCATAATATTTACCTTTACCTATTTAGTTCTACCTTACCATAATATTTACCTTTACCTATTTAGTTCTACCTTACCATAATATTTACCTTTACCTATTTAGTTCTACCTTACCATAATATTTACCTTTACCTATTTAGTTCTACCTTGACCTCACTATGGGTCACTTACTCCACCCCACCTCCATCCTTCTTTTTTCCTTTCTAATCTCACGCAAATGGTAAACACACACTCTCCCCTATATTACCTCACTCCACCACATTCATAATATTCGTTCTCCATCTATCTCTCTCTCTCTCTCCCCCCCCCCCCCCCCCAGTCATCATTTTCGAACTCCACTTGTAATAAACCACCTCTTCTCTTCACCACTTCCGGTTTTCAGTACCGTACCTCAGGTGTGCCACAGAATCCTCTTTGGTCAAAATGTTTGTACCGCAAAATCCCGTATGACACAATATCCCCTGGACAATGTACAGTCGCGCTAATAAGTCATTTTCCAGCTGTCATTATGTTTGGCTTGCTCTGTGCTGTATTAATGTATGTCAGATGTTGACTAGAGTGGGTAAGTGTAGGAACATGTTTGTATATTTCACTCGATATGAAGAAATGAAGCTTAGATATTGCTGATACCAATTATTGATCAAAACATACTTGGTGCCGAGACATAATTTATTAGCGCGACTGTACCCCGTGGGGATTGTGTATTTGTGGGAGGATTCAATATGTATGTAGATGGGTTGGGTTTGATAGGGATCTGCCTAGTGTGGGACAATCGGCTCTCTGAAGACTCCCGTTTTCTTATGTTCTTGTTCTTAAATCAGCTGCTTAGGTGATTCAATTTACCGTCAGTTGGAAGTAAACAGACTATACCTTACTACATCACTTTAGCCTTTTTGGGGTTTTCCTTTTTTTTCGAGCTGACTGTTTATTGTCATGTCGCGAATTCCACATAGGTGAACATAGGTAGGTAGGTAGGTGATCTTGTTTACTGAGCTATTACGAAGATTTTTGAGCGAGATATGTTGTTCATCATGGAAACTTTGCATTAATGTGGTGCATATTTTCCCACTAAATATCGAAACATTGGCTACCAAGAGATTAAATTTACCACCTGATAAAAAGAGAGAGAGAAAAAAAACCCACACACACACACACACACACACCAACAACAACAACAACAACTATAAGTGTCTCTTTATATCACATGACACTCCACCCTTCCATCACCACTAGCTCTACCACCACACATACATTCCACCCCTCCACCACCACTACCATCACCACCCACATTCCTCGTTCCACCCCCCATGCACACTCCACCCTTCCACCACCACTACCTCATACATTCCACTACTACCATCACCATACTCCACCACCACTACCTCTCCTATACTCCACCACCACTACCTCTCCTATACTCCACCACCAAGTGTCTCTTTATACCACATGACCCACCCTTCCATCACCACTAGCTCTACCACCACACATACATTCCACCCATCCACCACCACCCACATTCCTCGCTCCACCCCCATGCACACTCCACTCTTCCACCAGCATTACCTATATTCACTACCACATACACATACCGTACACTCCACCTCCATTACCACCACCTCTTCCTCCGCCACCACCACCACCCGCATTCTTCACCCCCATACTCATTATTAATATTCGCTCCAGTCCTCACTAACCTCTCTCTCTCTCTCTCTCTCTCTCTCTCTCTCTCTCTCTCTCTCTAGCACATCATCTCTCACGCATCAACGCCACTATTTCCGGTTTCTTCACCATCACCACTTCTCCATTCACTTCTCTCTCTCTCTCAGTATTATCTTATCACAGGTCATGTTATCAGCTGTCTCTGTATCGTTTATCACCGCCAGTTACGACTAGTCACTGTAGCCCCTGTATTACTGTAGTCCCTGTAATAGAATTATATCGTAATCTCATGTGCAGGTAAAATAGTCAATCCTTGTTTTGCTGTTTCTACTGTATATTGGGTCTTGTATTTCCTTTCTAAATATTACCTTAATATTGGCCTTCGCTCTTCATTTCGAACAACTGTATCTCTAGTATATATGATAGACCCAATGTGTAGGATGATGACATATTTAGAGCTACCTATAGTAGCTCTATCCCCCGCGAAGCATGCCTGATAAGGCGCCACTTTGAGATGGTTGTCCAAGGCTCTCTTTAAGACGACTTCAATTGCCATTCGGTTTCTCACGTGCTCTGGCATTTTGTTGAAGAGACTAGGACCTCTATTTGTCAAACAGGAGTCCTTCAGTGTGCTCAGAGCTCCCTTACATTTTGGGGTTGGATGTTACATCTCCTAACCCAATTCATGTATTTCTCCTACTTTGTGTGGAGATATTAGCACACTGCACTACAGTCGTGGGATTACCAATGATTTGAAAAACGTTATCATTGGCTGTTCTTCTCGTGTCTAATAGACCTGATAGCAAACATTTCCTAATCTTCTCTGTTTGCTGCATTTAAATCTCCACAAATATAGTGTTAGATCTACCCCATGATTATTCATTGGGTGTCTCGTTTTCTGTTTTGCTGATTGGAATAAGGATTTGAATTAAAAAAAAAAAAAAACAATTAACGCATTTTCTTTGATTTTCTACTTGGCAACTTGGTTATATTTGTTTCCCTCACGAATTGGTCCTACTATTTTCCTGAGCCCTAAAGGCTATGCTTCCATTTGAATCAGAGTAAAACATTGTTGAGGAGTCAATTTATATATAGTGTTTATGTACCGTTATGTATATAATGATGTTGATATAGGCCTATGTATACAATTTCAACATAATCATCAAAGTTCTGCATATATCAATTTATTTATACTGTACAGTATATGTACCGGTACCGTTAAGCTTAAATGATGATGTATGTATGCAATTTTAATATATTTACAATGCTGGGTTATTAATACATGTGCACTGTTATTATGTTCAGTTATTCATTACAGGCAAGTTGTAGCCTTGTCGTAATGAATAATGTGTCTGGCAGCTTCACTCATTCATTACTGCTTCGTTATAATCCTTGTAGCATTTAATTATGACCTTTGGTATATTTTGAGGTTAAGTAATGATGTATATACTGTATGTGTGTATTTGTCCATTAGCGATGATGTTTTATTCATTGTTATCCTGTGCCAGTCGTCATGTATTGAATAATTTATCTTTTACTATCACTTGTGTCATATTTGTTAGTGTAGACGGGTTATATATATATATATATATATATATATATATATATATATATATATATATATATATATATATATATATATCATTCTGAATATTCTTCACTTTTCATTATAATACCAGTAATCTTCAATGTCCTCATATTCTTAAATTTCATCATAATATTCACTTTTATCATAATATTCTTCAGTATCACAATATTCTACATTTTCATCATCATATTCACTTTCATAATAATATTCTTCACTTTAATCATAATTGTCTTCACTATCATCATAAATGAATTCATTATCACAATATTCTTCACTTTCTCTCACAATATTCTACACTTTTTCACCGTAATACTACCGCCTAATTTACGTTATACATTACAAGTCATCAGGGCCCCAGCATTCTTAATTAACTGTATTAACTCGGTCGATTTAGTTAATTAGTTTCGCCTTAATCATGAATACCGGATAACGCAATTATGTTTCTAATTATGGCGGTGTATGTATAGCCTGAATAATGAATGGAGCTCCGGCTTAGTTTGTTGGAGTTTTGTAATGAAGAAAATTAATTAGTTATGCGGTATACATTTTCAATTATGGGATGAACATTCATATCTTTTCATGCGTCGTTATTATTTTGTTCTATGCCTATATATATATATATATATATATATATATATATATATATATATATATATATATATATATATATACTGTATTATAGTGTATATAATATCAGTAATACCAGTATTTTATCTATCGTATTCTTATATTGTGCATTAACTGAGTTTCTTCGAATTTAAAGAATACAATTAAATACTTTTGTATTGTCAAAGTTTATTGAAGTGTTGCATAATGAATACAATTAAGATATTATTTGGGTACCGGTACCGGTACTTGATTTAAGCACTATCCCTTCATACAGATACCCCTAATTAGCTCTGGTTGAATTGCTACATAAGATTTTAAGAAAACAAATAGACTGCAGAAAGCCGATTGTCCCACACATAGCAGATCCCTTTGTCACCCAACCCATCTACTGGTTGATATGATCTAATGATTGAGGTTTATAAATAGTTAATTGGAATTAATTATAAATGTGAACACAAGTGCATTATACTTTCAGCTGAAGTCTTGATCTTGAGCACTTCTACAGAAGTACTTGATTATTACGTGTGGGTAATATTTACTGTACTATTATCAGTTTAAGCGCAAACACATTATGTTAGAAGCATTGCTAAGAATGCCTCTAAAAAACTGGGACTCCTGTACAGAGTTCGAGAATTCTTCACTGACGAGCAGTTGGCCATGATATATAAAAGTCATGTGCGTTCTCAGATGGATTACTGTTCACCTCTGTGGGGTGGAAGTGGAGTGGTTGCATTGAGGCAGTTGGACAAAATTCAAAATAAAGCTATTAGATTAATCAATAACCCTGCAATCACACAGGACCTTCCTACATTATCCATACGAAGAAACGTTGCATCCCTTGCATTATTCTACAGATATTTTCACAGCAATTGTTCCGAGGAACTTGCTTCAATTGTGCCGCCTCTCCACATCTTTCCGCGTAGAACTAGGGCAGCTGAGAGCGCCCATGAATTTACACTTTCTCCTCCACAATGCAGAACTTCTGCTTATCAGAATTCATTTATCCCCAGAGCTACTACTCTTTGGAATTCACTTCCCTCGAATTGCTTTCCACAAACTTACAATCTGCAAATGTTTAAATCCAGTTGTTACAAACATTTTATGAATGGAGGATGCCTTTAGGCACATGGACCTTTTTGTTTTATCTGTGTTTTTCCTTCCTCCGTTCATTGTCTCTTTAAAAAAAAAAAAAAAAAAAAAAAAAAAAAATCATATATACATAGAAAGGGATGTCCGAATAGTTAGCCTAAACTTAAGAAGGGATCGTTCACTTTTTGGTAGATTTATTCATTTATGCAATTTTGTCTAGTTACCTCCCTAGACCTCCATAAAAAAAATAAAAAATAAAATAAAAAACTTAGATCCCTCTTTTAGATCAATTTGTAATTTTTTCGGTAGAATTTTTTTCCGGCCGAAGGCCGGTTCTTCCAAAATTACCGGATCACTATCGTTCGCCAGGAAAAAAATCGACATCTAAATAGCACGAAAGGTCTTAATATTGACAAATATATAGGGCGAAAGGTCTCAAAATCGCCAAACTAATTGGTGGAACGTGTTATGATCTGAGAACTAATGGGGCTGAACATGAGGAAGAAAGGGGACCATAAAAACGGGCCATCTCCCCTTAATTAACCTTATATTGACCTTGAAGCCTCTGTGACGGGAAGCACGATAAATGGAGCAAATTATGCGTGTGAAGGGAAGCTCTTAATATGGAACAAGATTAATTTGGGGTAAATTAGCGTTTAGAAACATGAACAGTGATTAAAACATGAACGAAAGTGTTGGGAGTAAAGACAAATGTTCATGTATATGTGAAAGGACAATGTGATTGAGATTAACATGTAAAATTTGCAAAACACACACACACACACACACACACACACACACACACACACACACACACACACACACACACACACACAGGAAGATGTAAAGGAGATGTGAGAAAGTATAGTTTTCCTTACAGAAGTATAAGTAAATGGAATCACTTGGAAGAGGAAGTGGTGTGTGCCAAAAACATTCATATTTTTAAGGCAAAGTTAGATCATTGTAACTCAGGAAGCGGGACAATACGAGCCTAAAAAGCTCAACTCCTGTATACTACAAATAGGTAAAACAAATAGGTAAACACACACACACACACACACACATGGAGAAATCACTATGTGGAAATATCAATTATGCAATAACTGGTTTTAATGAAATATACATGATTATTTATTAGTACAGTACACGACGAAATGTATTAGTACAAAAAACTAAATTCGTGGGAAATACGATGTTTATGCCTATGGACGAAGTTGAGACTGGACTAATTATTTTGAGGAATACCGAAAAATGTCTAAATACGAAAGGATGCCTCATGATGGAATTGCTAGAAAATTATACCAAGAGCGTGATAAATGAGTTGAGTTTATTGACCAAGATTAATTACCTGATGGGTAGCGGGTAATTAGGGCTTAATGAGGACAATGCTTATTGTTTGGTTTGTTTATTTATTTATTTATTTATTTATTCATTCATTTATCTTTTAGTTTCCTTGATAGACCTCCATCAAGCTTGAAACAAAACATCCCCTAGACAATTTATCCCCAGGATAATTTTGTACTATTTTCGGTAGAAAAATGTCCCGGTCGAAGCTGGGTGTGCTCAACCGCCTCCAGGGCTTCATTATCTCTGCGCAGCTTCTTGCTCTGTATAGGGGCACAGTGCATCCATGCATTGAGTATTGTTCATACGTGTGGGGAGGATCCTTTCACACAACACTAATAGACAAAGTAGAAAAGAAAGCCTTCCGTATCATTAACTCACGTCCACTCACCAATTATCTGCCGTCTCTCTCTTCGCCGCAATGTTGCATATCTCTCGCTATTCTACCGCTATTACAATAATCAGTGTTCCTCATATAAGCTCTGGAACTCTCTCCCAGAATCAGTCTTTCCCTCTTCTTATGTCTTAAATTGCTTCAAACTCTGTGTGTCCAGGCATTTTGGCTCGAACGTCCATTGATTTTGGCCCTGTCACGCTTTCAACTCTGGGGGAGGCACTCGCTACAGGCAGTGCTGACTTTTGTCTCCCTCACTCACCTAGAAAATACAAAATCAAATTATGTGTGGTGGGTAGATGGGTGGATGGGACTCGTTAGCCTTGGTCGGTAACCCATCTAGGGGAGACAACCTTATAAATATCCGGGTGGATGGGACTCGTCAGCCTTGGTCGGCAATCTGTCTAGGGGAGTAAACCTGATACAAATCCGTACTGCTTATCTAAGTGTAAGGCAGGTTAGTGGATGAACTAGCCGAACACCACTGTAGAAAAATAGTGCTAACAAGATGCATAGAGGGCCTCTGAGTCGGACGGAGCCTAAATTGTGTGGTCAATCCTGTAAGTTCTTCAGTAAATTGGCTCGGGTTGTACCTCTTACAGGGAATGGGTCCGCTTGGGGGCCTTCTGTGTATAGCCACCCTCATTAAGGGGAGTAAGGCGTCCGGCAATAGATAGATAGATAGATGGGTAGATAATGGAGTGAACAACATTTAGACAGTAGTTATATAAAACACATGTGTAGGGTGACGTATTCAACAGGTGTGGCTTAACGAGTTGAGTTGAGGGGAGGTGTAGCGGAGTGGTCTTGCCACTGGACTGGTAATCCAATGGACCCGGGTTCGAATCCCAATATTTCAATGGGAAGATATTATTGGGATGGAATTTGTGCTGTACCTAGTATCAGTGCATGACCACAGCACACCGAAATGCCAAAAAAATACCCTCATTGTTCCCTGATTAAAATTGCAGTGTATGAATATTCCCATATTAAAAAATATGCTACAGGGGGGCAATGCCTAGTGAGTTAATTGCTCAATAGGTGGCGTTCTGAGAGTGAGGGTCCGAGTGTGGGGGGTGAGACTGTGAAGCACAGAGGCGAGGCGGCTTCAGAGTTGGAGTTGCTTCGAGCCATGAAGCTTCGCATGTCTCACTCACTAGACTGGAGCAAGACATCATGGGCCTCACAGTGTTCAGGGGTAGAGTGTAAAGGCTGTCAGCCTATGCCCGAGAGGGAGTAGTTGGAATATAGAAAACAAAAAAAAATGGGTACTGAGGTGTCAAACCGGAACCATTTTATCTTATGAGTGGCATGAACAGAAGGAATACAAGATAATTTACATGGTATTCCTTTGTTTTGGCTGTTTTACCACTTCCAAAGATATAACATGCAAAACACATTATTAAGGCATTGAGGGGAGGATTCTTTTTTATATATTTGTTTTTATCTTATTTATTAATTATTTTGTATTTTTAACCTTCGACCTCCGTTTAAGCTTTAGAAAATAACCCAAGACCCTCCTTCGAAATGAATTTGTAAATTTGTCGGTAGAAGAATGTTCCGGCCTTAATCGCAGGCTAGCTTTCGCTCACCAGGAAATATCGACGCCTAAATGCCACGAAAGACCTTAAAATTAACAAAGAAAGAGCGTGAACGTCATCAAATTAACAAAGAAAGAGCGTGAACGTCATCAAATTAACAAAGAAAGAGCGTGAACGTCATCAAATTAACAAAGAAAGAGCGTGAACGTCATCAAATTAACAAAGAAAGAGCGTGAACGTCATCAAATTAACAAAGAAAGAGCGTGAACGTCATCAAATTAACAAAGAAAGAGCGTGAACGTCATCAAATTAACAAAGAAAGAGCGTGAACGTCATCAAATTAACAAAGAAAGAGCGTGAACGTCATCAAATTAACAAAGAAAGAGCGTGAACGTCATCAAATTAACAAAGAAAGAGCGTGAACGTCATCAAATTAACAAAGAAAGAGCGTGAACGTCATCAAATTAACAAAGAAAGAGCGTGAACGTCATCAAATCTCAAGATCATATGCCTACATATTAGGAAGAATAGGTTACAGAAGAAATACCCCCGTAACACTTTGTTTATTGTTAGACTCTGCCAGACATTTTGGCTCGAACATTCCTTGATTTTGACCCTGTCACTCTTTCAACTCTGGGGGAGGCACTCGTCACAGGCAGTTTTGCCTTTTGTCTCCCTCATCCACATAGAAACAAAAAACTGTCAGAAGATCAGCTGGATTGAACTTAGTCCCTTTTAAGTCATAAGAGGTTGAGGTGTGAATGTGTAAGACTCCCTCACCCCTCTGTCCATCCCTTAATGTATGCAACTAATAGTCTATCTTATCCATTATGTATACAGTACCGGTATATACAAAATAATAATAATATATAAATCTCCCCTAACGTACTGTTGTGAACCATACTAAGCCTTCACCAATTGACCACTTGTGAGTTTCAGGCTATAAGGAAGTTGAAGCCGTGAACATCATTATTTAAGAGAAATGCAATAATAATTTGCGTATCTGATGGATTAAAAGTATGCTAAATTTGTTTTTATGAGTTTATAAATGTATTATGATCGTATGTTAGCTAATAATTCTGCTAAATATCGATGTCTACAGGTCCAACTTCCTTATAGATCACCCCCTTGAGCCCCTTTCAAGATAAATTTGTACATTTTTCGGTAGAAAAATTTCCCGACTGAAAGCTGGTTCCTCTTAAATAACAGGCTCGCTATCGCTCGCCAGGATAAAATCGACACCTAAATGGCACGAAAGGTCTTAAAATTGACAGAAATGGGTTGAACATGCTTAAAATCGTCAAAATAATGGGGCGAACGTCTTAAAATTAGAAAAGCAATGGGGCTAAACATAAGGGAGAAAGGAGTCAAGAAAAAAATCCCTCTAGTGGATATCTCCCCTTAAGGGATGGACAGGAGGGGTGAGGGCATGTGTGTGTTGGTCTACCAGGTGTTAAATAATAGTGGTTTGACAGGTGTGTGTGTGTGTGTGTGTGTGAAGGAGTGTGAGTGAATGTGTGTCAGTTGTGTGAGGAGAGAGAGAGAGAGAGTTGTAAGTTGTAAGTTTGGTAAAGGTAGGTAGGTGTGGTACCGTATATAATTATAGGTTAGGTTGTAAACAGGTATGAGATAAACAGATGTAGAATGTTAGACAGTAAGTACCGGTATATGGTAGTAATAATATGTGTTGACAGGTGTGGGATGAGCAGGTATATGAGTGTGCTACGCAAGCTAAAAAATTACATACGCGCGATTTGACAAGTGTATAATGTATGAAGAGGTGTTAAATGGGCAGTAAATGTATGTTTGCAAGAGAGTTATGTATTGGTGATTGTGCAGTTTGGAGACAATTATGTAAGTGTGAGATGTATTTGTGTACAGGTGAATCTCAGGTAATTGTTTTGTGTAAGTGTGAGATATATTTGTGTTCAGCTGAATATAATGCACTTCTTTTTCCCTCTCTGTGTGAATAGGTTTGCAATGGTAATACAAAAGGTCCTAAAGATTATGATGACAGATGTGTTTGATGCAGGTGTGGCGTCAGGCTTAGTTAACAGGTGTGCGTGTGTGTGTGATAGAGGGCATTTGAAGGTGAAAATGAAGTCAGAGCAATATATAAGTGCCAGTTGTGTAGGTGCGTGAAGATATTTAGTCTGGCAGGTGTGTAGGTAGATGCGGGAATAGATTTAACAGGTGTGGAGTTAGATATTTGACAGGTGTGGGTAAAAATGTAACTGGTGTAGGGATATATACTGTATTTTGCAGGTGTGGGGATGGATTTAACAGGTGTGGAGTTAGATATTGTACAGTTGTGGGTATTAATTTAATTGACGTGTGGGTAGATATTTTACAAATGTGGGAACCGATTTAACAGGTGTATGGGTAGATATATACCAGATAGTGGGGGTAGAATTAAGTGTTGTGGAGTTAAATATCATATGTGGGAATGGATGTGGAGGTAGATATTTTACAGATGTGAGTATATATTTAACAGGTGTGTGAGTAGATATTTAACATTATTGGGGGTAGATAGTTAACACATGTGGAGGTGGATACATAGCACGCATGGGGAATATTTTTAACATGTGTGGATAGATAATGTTCTGACGTAGATAGATTTGTAAAGTATGTGTACATATAATATGTAAGATGTGTTGCGTAGATAATAATATGAGATAGATGATAAAAAGGTGTGCATATACGTGTGTAATGGTAATAAAAGTGTCGGAAAGATGAGGAGGACAGATGTGCTTGATGCAGGTGTGGTGGCAGGCTTAGTTAACAGGTGTGTGTGTGTGTGTGTGTGTGTGTGTGTGTGTGTGTGTGTGTGTGTGTGTGTGTGTAATTCACTTGCTTGTTCGTCAAGGGGAATCCACGCAATGCGAGCTAAGCTCATTATTATCGCGCCTCCTTAACTGGGAATGTATTGCGTGAAATGCATGTTAAGTGTTTATGTATCGTTGGAATGGCTGTGGATGTGTGTGTAGTCTGTATTTTAGCCAATTGGCGACTTCTGGAAACGAAGGCTTAGTGTTAATCTGTACGGTACCAGTCTCACCCGAAGGCTTAGGTTGACCAGTAGCTTAGGTTGACCAGTACGATACCCATCTCACATTGTAACCGATCACCAACCCCAGATGGGGTGTGTGTGTGTGTGTATGTGTGTGTGTGTGTGTGTGTGTGTGTCTCGAAGGGGGCTGGGGTATATGTAACAGGTTTAGGGGTAGATAATTAACATGTGGAGGTGGATATATGACAGGATTATTATGCTATTATTATTATTATTAGGGGTTCGTCCCCTACGGGGAACCCCTATTGTAATCATTAAACCTGGGTTTTCATCCAAATTCTTCTTACGCGCCGGTTTCGACGCAATAACTCCAGAACCGCCTTTTGGATCGGGATCAAACTTTCACAAGAGGTGCGTTTTTGTATTGGGCAACTTTTGATATGCTAAACATCCAGCATGGCGGCCAAACAGGTCCGTGGCAGCCGATTTCCCGAAAAACTTGACGCCTAAATACCGTCTCTCCCACTCACAGGAAACGACTGGGCTTTGGCATACGCACTCCCCTACTAATGCTCCGCAAATTTTATAGAGAAGGTTTTGCTTTTGCACGTGGGTTTTTTTCCGGCAATCTTGAAAAAACCCCGAATTCCACTTAAAATTCCACATCTTGAAAACTACGCCGATGATCAAAGCCATGCTTGCGTAGTTGGGCGAGGCTCGCGATTCCAAACGTTTTGATACCAACAAAATATAAATGGGTGGAATAGTTTGGCCGCAGCATTGAAAACTGTCTATTCTTAAATGACTTTAAAACCGCATTCGCTACCCACACAAAGTTTACCGTCTACAGTCTATAGGCTTCCACGCATCCCCCAGTTTTTCTTAATAACATAATCTCTTTATTATTCAGATCTAAATTTTTTGTTTTATTTAACTCTCTCAAAACAGTTCGAGTCCCTACGAATTCCAGCAATTATTTAGCCAACCTACCTATACATACCTACCCTACCAAATAATAATGATAAATTCAAATTTATTTTTGGTGAATGACAGAGTATTGGCTAAGGTTTTTAACAATTCCTCCCTTTGCCAAATGCTTAGTTTAATAACAATGATATGGACCTTTAAAGTTTTGGCAATTGCCCGTGTGACTCGTATTTTAACCCTCCTAAAGTGTTACCACGAAATACCGCTAGATCCTTTCTCAAAAGTCGCTAGCATGTTGCTACATAGCCAAACAATGTTAGGATAATGCTGCAATTTCTAAAGAGTTTTGGTTTGTTTGTTTTGCAAATTTTACAATGTAGTATGACTAGAATGTCTGAAATTTTCAAATTATCCCTAGTAAATGTCTCTAGATATAAAAGAAATGGCTGCTAGATTGAAGTAAATAGCTCTACATTTAGCGGTAATATGTAGCTTTACAACTGGCAACACTGCAACCACCACCTCCCTCCCACCCTCCCAGTATGTCTCCACAAAATACCGCTAGATCCTTACTCAAAAGTCGCTAGCATGTTGCTACATAGTCAAACAATGTTAGAATAATGCTGCAATTTCTAAAGAGTTTTGGTTTGTTTGTTTTGCAAATTTTACAATGTAATATGACTAGAATGTCTGAAATTTGTAAATTATCCCTAGTAAATCTCTCTATATATGAAAAATGGCTTCTAAATTGAAGTAAATAGCTCTACATCTAGCGGTAATATGTAGCGATACAACTGGCAACACTGCCTAACCCTTCCTTCCTACCTCCCTCCTCCCTCATATCTAGCAAATGTATCCACAACCACTCTAGTGAACTTTCGGTATTTAGTTTATTCAGCTTAATATTATTTATCCACATAAAATAGAAACCTATCACAATTGTTGTCTAATACAACCATAGACAATGCTATTACATATTATTTGAACATGATGTCGAATTTAGCAGTTGCTGTTTACCTTGAACAGTAATGACAGAACCGAAAGCTTCTCTTGCCGTGTAGTACTCAAAGAAAGCAGGGTTACCCATACCGAACTGTTACCAAGTCAGAGATTCAGAGGTAACTTTCACAATGCATTATAACCCTAGACAGACACCAATATACCACTAAATCAGACAAATATCACTACAAAAAAGATAGGAAAATATTATATTAATGTCCTAGGTATTTGAAATTATGCAAATGAGTAAAATCCATTATGATATAATGATAATGGGATTGATTAGTATCTGGCAACAGTGTTGCAATATAATTTTCTGAACGTATGCGAACTTCGGAGTATTTATCCCATTAATATACACATCTATCACTATTTAAATTTAATACAACCATACACAGTGCTATTACATATTATTTGAACATAATATAGGATGGTCTTTCCTTTAAACCATTTTCTATATCTATTCACGAAAAATATAGGCCTAGCCTAGGCAGCGCTACCGGTAGGTACGAATTTATCAGTTCGAATTTTGATTGAGAGTAGGGATTAGGCCTAGGCCTAGCCTAGGGCTTAACATGGGATTCTGTTTGGGGGTTGGGAATAGACTCAGGCTGCTTTAGGCCTAATTAGGTAAAAATAGTCAAATCGAGACAATTGCACAGCCAACATAGCCTAGGCCTATTAAGCAAATATTTTACCAATCTACAATAGGCCTAGTCTATTCGCTGTAAGTAGGCAAGAAATCATGACCTAGGCTATAACCTCTGTAACTAAAAAACAACTAGGCCTAGTGATCAAGCTAATATGTCTACCATTTGGTAAGAGTCAGTCAAGGAATAGCCTAGATGTGGAAATTTGCAGCCAATTTGCTCTAGCCCTATTTGAGATACAGAGGTTAGAGGTCATTGTTGAGGCCCCCCCCTCATGACATATTGTCATCATCTTATATATTGCCAGCAGGGGGCAAATAACCGAAAAAAATCTCTGTCAAAATAGACGCGAACTTAACCACGGCGATCGACACATGTAAACATGGCGGTGGCGGGGGAGGTGTCGGACGTTTGCAATAAAGTTCCTGTCTATTTTGAATGCCATTGGATACAATAATATGTCAAAGCCCCCCCTCACCCCCCCCCCCCCCATGACATATTTTCACCATCATATATATTGCCAGTAGGGGGCAAATATGAATAGGTTAGCCTTTAGGCTAGGCCTATCGGCAAGAATTGCGTTGTACAGGCTATCCTAGTGTTTACTAATTTATAGGCTACCCCTTTGAAAGGACATTAGCCGGGTAGGATGTAGTTACCGGGTGTATCGCCAGCCTTGTTTACACTACGCGTACGCATAGTGGCGTCGGACGCTTGCCATCCTTTTCCTGTCTATTTAGACTGCCTTTGGATACAATAATATGTTGAGGTTGGGCTTTGCCCCACTTCACCCCCCCATGACATATTGTCATCATAATATATATTTCCAGCAGGGGGCAAACCAAAATAAATCTCCGTCAAAATAGACGCGAAATTAACAACGGCGATCGACAAATGTAAACATGACGGAGGCAGCGGACGTCTGCAATCATGTTCCCGTCTATTTTGAATGCCAATGGATACAATAATATGTTGAGGGGTGGCTTTGCCACCCCCCATGTCATGTCATCGTCATATTGCCAGCAGGGGGCAAAATAGACAAATACACCAAAAATCGGGGTGTGGGGGTGGCAGCCCCCACCCATAATAGCCTACTATGATAGGTTAGGTTAGGCTAGGCTAATGTCCTTTCAAAGGGGTATAGGCCTAGTAAACACTAGGATAGCCTATATCCGGTCAAAGGTAAGTCCTGCTGTAGTCTCCTTGAATGCTACCTTAAATTGTAATATTAGACTAGGCCTAGCCTATAGATAAAATAGCTTAGCCTACTCATTTATTGTAGCCTATAATATAGGCCTAGCCGGGCAGAATGTAGAGTTCGGGCGTACCAATGTTTACACTACGCAGAGCGGCGACGAAAGCTTGCCATCATGTTCCCGTCCATTTTGAATGCCGTTGGATACAATAATATGTTGAGGGGGGCAAACACCCCCATGACATATTGTCATCATCATATAATTTGCCAGCAGGGGGCAAATAGGCCTAACCAAACTGCGGCGATCGACCATGTAAACATGACGGCGGCGGCGGCGGTGGACACTTGCGATCATGTTCCCGTCTATTTTGACTGCCATTGGATACAATAATATGTTGTTGTTGTTGTTCCCCAAGATGCCTGGCCGAACAGCCCCAAGGCCCCGAGCAGGCCAAGGCCATAACCGTGCGCCCCCACAGAACCCTCACTGCCGACCACAATAAAGCCTGGGTGACCGAAGCCACTCCATGGCGGGGAGCTGAGGAGGGTGCGGAAACGCCCAGGAAACCAAAGCCCCACCCAGGGCCCTGTGCCCCTCAGCAATTATGAAGAGAAAGTTGAGGGGCAAAGGAAAAAATGTGACGCTTTGGCTTCCAATCTAGGTAGACTGGGAGGTCAATCCACGGAAGAGACACCGTCACTTGAGATCTAGAAAATATAAAAGTAAAAGGAACAGTCAGAGTAAGCTATGGGTATGGCAGAGATCGCTCAGTTCTCACTCTGATAGACCAGCCCATCACCAGACAATAATGTGTTGAGGGAAGGGCTTTGCGGCAATTTTTTTTGGTTGTTTGCCCCCTACTGGCAATATATATGATGATGATAACATGTCATGGTGGGGTGAGGGGGGTGCTTTCAACATATTATTGTATCCAATGGCATTCAAAATAGACGGGAACATTATCCCAAGCGTCCAACTCCGGCACCGCCGCGGCTGCTGAAGAACAAGGAAGTTAGCAATAGGTTTCATTGTGAACTGGAGGAAATTAATAGAAATAAGGAAGCTAGGCCTAGCGATGTAAATAGTCAATGGAATTTCCTTAATAATGACAATTATATGTATAGGTATAAAGTAAAAACAATATATTTTACATAATTTATTGCATATCTTACATATTTAAACAACTATATATTAAATATAGTTTAACCACACCACTGAGTTCCCCCAAAATACTCTTAATAGGGCTGGCCTGAAAAATTAGATCAAGATGGACAACCAATCAACACATGATAGGTAGGGAAGGGCAGGTTAACAACGGCGATCGACAAATGTAAACATGACGACCGTACACTCGGAAACTACATCCATCCCCATTAGCCTAACCTAACAACCTTACCATTAGTTTACACACAACACTTGTCAAACTGACTGGTCTATAATTCCCTGGGTCATTTCTCTTTCCCTTCTTAAATATAGCTGTTATGTTCGCCTCTCTCCAGTCCATCGGGATTTGTCCTGTATTAAACGATACCTCAAATAACATTTTCAATGGCTCTACTAACATCTCACCTCCTTCCTTTATGATTCTTGGGTGTATCCCATCCGATCCCGGTGACTTACTTCTGTTCATTTTTTCTATAGCCCTTCTTATTCTAGCATGGGAAAACTTTATTAGTTTTAGTGCCGGTGCCATACAGTATCTATAACTCTTTTATCAAGCGAATAGAGGCAGATCCTTTACACAGCCAATCTCTTTCTCTCTCGTTCTTGTTTGTTTTGCACACCGGTACAAATGAGGCAGATCCCTCACACATGCAACCAAGATGAAAAGGGGAGTCTGCAGAGAGCCAAGTGGCCCACATAAGGCAGATCCCTTTCACACCCAACCCATCATAAACGTTACCTGTTATTTACACTACTTACTATACACCCATGTTATTATATACCTGCAACCAAAACACAATTGTAAGAAATAGGAACATAGGAAAATGGGAGTCTGTAGAGAGCCAATTGGCCCACACAAGACAGATCCTTTTCACACCCAACCCATCTCATAACAACTCTCTCTCATTTATCTGTCTTCCTTACATTTATGACATCCTAGTCTCTCTCTCTCTCTCACAAATGAGAACATAAGAAAACCGGAGTCTGCCGAGAGCCGATTGGCCCACACATGTCAGATCCCTTTCACACCCAACCCATCCCACGCGCTCTCTCTCTCTCTCTCTCTCATATTTATCGCTATCTTCCTTACGTTTATGACATCCTATTCTCTCTTGCCATACTCTCTCACCCTCACAAATGAGAACATAAACAAAATAAGAAAACGGGAGTCTGCAGAGAGCCGATTGACCTACACATGGCAGATCCCTTTCACACCCAACCCATCTCATTCTATCTAATTTCAAGTTGAAGCTCTATTGTTCTTGATCCCATTATAGCACTCGGTAGCCTATTCCACATATCTACAACTCTGTTACTAAACGAATAGAGGCAGATCCCTTATACAGGCAATCTCTCCCCCTCTCGTTCTTATTTGTTTGCACAATCTGTTCCTTTTGTAGTTTCTCCATGCCCGATAAGTTAAATGATCTTTTGATATCTGTAACACAACATTTGTATCCAACACAATACCCTGCTTGCAAAACCCCTCGAACCCCGGACAACGTTGCTTGCAACTTTAATTATTATTATTATTATTATTGGTGTTTGAGTAGATGTTCAACAGGTGTACACAGGCTTAAATCCTTGTAACAGATGCACCATTATAAAGATGAAATAACAGATGTACAATATAATCAGATGTACCGGTACCGTCATAAAGATAAAATAACAGATGTACAATAAACCTTTCTCTTTGCAGGTAGGTGAATGCACAGCTGCCCCCTAACAAAAACTAGGTGGCGTTAGGTGGGAGATAGCTCAGCAGGTGCAACAGGTGTGTGTGTGTGGGGGGTGGGGACTGGTTTGCAGGTGCCTAGTCATGCAGGTGAGTATACTATGAGGCGCATGGTGGTATGGGGCTGCAATTAAGTTGTGTGTTGGAGAGTGAGTGAGTGAGTGAGTGACTTTTTTATAATTTACTGTATGCAGGTGTGAAAGTGCCATGCAGGTTCGGAATATACAGTAAATTAAATTTTGCATTTTATAGATAGATCATTTATTTATTTATAACTATATTTATATGAAAGTGCACAGTGACGAATAGCTTTCTTATTTTTGTATTATGTTTAGAATACTGCTCTTAGTAAATGGATTGTTGAAAGATTGATTACAAATGTGCGTGTGTGTGTGTTTTATCTTGGCAATTGTGGTGGCCATATATCATAAACAAAATATGCGAGGTGAATAAACATATATCCGACGACATAAAATGTGTAATGTGTAGAATAATGCAGGATGTGTTTGTCAAGAATGAATAACCATGATAAGAGTGTTGGGAAGAATTAATACTTATAGTTGTGTATGTAATAGAAGTGATGATTTAGTCTGATTTTTCCCTTTAGTAATTGATGACGACTAAGTGTATGTAATATAATTGATGGCTTTAGCATTGTGTATCTATAATTGCGGAGGGTGCTATGTTTGTATATAATCGTATTGTTTATTGTGACTAATGATTATATTTTGCTTATAATCATAGTTTGTTCAGCTGGTGGTAAACTGATATTTCTTTTTAGTATTTTGACTGGTAAGTAGCTAGAGTGGATGACTATTGAGTGTGTGTGTGATATAATTGAGTATATTGACTGGTATGTAGCTATCGTGGATGACTGATGAGTGTACACGAATACATCCCTCAACTCACCATAAACAACATACCCTTAACACATACACACACACCCAAAATCCTAGGAGTAACATATGATACTCATATGACATTCAAACAGCACACCACAAACATTAAAAAGAAACTGACACCCAGACTTAACGCCCTCAGGTCACTTGCTCACACAAAATTTGGACACAACAAAGAAACTACCACCACAGTATATAAACAATACATAAGATCAGTGATGGAATACGCAAGCCCAGCCTGGGCTTCTAACCTAGCTGAAACACATCACAAGACCTTACAGACTATTCAAAACAAATCCCTGAAGATCATTACAGGCTGCACAGCTACTGCACCCACAGATCACCTACATCAAGAAACCAAAATCCTCAAAGTCAAAGACCATCTGAACATGAGAGGCACTCAATTCCTGGCAGCAGCCTCCACGAACCAAGACCACCCACTAAACTACATGGCAACACACCCACAGACACCAAGAAATATCAAAACAACACCCAGCACACGGTATCACACACAATTATTGTCCTCTCTCCCTCCCTGCCCACCCCGAACCAACTTCCAAAAGCACATCCATACTCATATCTCTCACCGATCCATCCACTCACTCACAGACAACACGCAGCTGCATGCACGACCTCCCGAAATACATCCTTCCGAATCCTCCCTTCCTCGCGAGGACAGAGTCCACCTGGCCAGGCTGAGATGCGGACACCATCCAGCTCTCCTGATCTATCAGAAGAGACTGGATGACTCCGTTGTCGACGCCTGCCCGGGATGTAACACATCACCCCATACCATGAAACACATCATAGAAGACTGCATTTCACACAACCACTTACGCCAACAACACAATCTACACTCAATGAGAGCTCTGTGGGAAAGCCCGATCGTGGCCATGGCCTTTCTCAGGGACTCGGGGCTGTTCGGCCAGGCAGCTTAGGGAACAACAACAACAACAACTGATGAGTGTGTGTGTGATAGCATTGATTATATTAACTGGTTTGTAGCTAGTGTGGATGACTGGTGTGTGTGATATAATTGAATATATTGACTGGTATTTAGCAAGAGTGGATGACTGTTGAGTGTGTGTGTGTGTGTTAGAATTGATTATATTGACTGGTTTGTAGCAAGAGTGGATGACTGGTGAGTGTGTGTGATGCAGATGTGGCTAGTATAGACTACAGGTGTAAGATATAGATGTGGAATGCAGGTATGGTTGTCATTGTGGGTACCGGTACATATTGTGATACATATGTGGCCAGTAGACTGCAGGTGTTGTTTGTAGAGGTGGAATGCGTGCAATGCGGAGTGGTTGTTAGTAAGATACAAACATACATCATGATACAACATATTAATTATACTACATGAAAATATATATCATAACTTAAGATACAAACATAATTGGACTGTAGATGTAGGTTTTGATGTCGATGTGGAATAACATAATATACAGATGTGGGGTGTATACTGTAGGTGTGGGATGCAGGTGTAACATAAGATACAGATGTTGGGTGTATACTGCAGGTGTGGGATGTAGGTGTAACATAAGATACAGATATGGGGTGTATACTGCAGGTGTGTTATAAGATACAGATGTGGGGTGTATACTGCAGGTGTGGGATGTAGGTGTAACATAAGATACAGATATGGGGTGTATACTGCAGGTGTGTTATAAGATACAGGTGTGGGGTGTATACTGTATGTGTAGTATGTAGGTGTGGCATGCAGGTGTAACATAAGATTTAGATGTGGGGGTGTATACTGCAGGTGTGGAATGCGAGTGTGGGCGTTGTGTTTTTTTTTTTTTTTTTTTTTTTTTGGTTGTACCGTGGTCCCGTGCGTCCATAAAGGCACGTACTGTACCAATAATACATCAGGTATATTGCTTAAACGTCATTGAGTTGCCTGGAAGTGTGGGTACAAAGATTTAAGGGGGGAGGGGGGGTTGCTCCCTATATATCTATCGAGCTATATACAGTATATTAAAGAAGAAAAAACTCAAAGACCCCTTACGAAATTTCTACATTTTTCGGTAGAAAAATATCCCGGCCGAAGACTGGTAAGGCGTGATGTAGGAGAATGAAGAAGTGACAGGGAAGAATGAGGAAGGAGTGATAGTGAAAAATGAGCGAGTGATGGAAAAGAATGAGGAAGGCGTGATGGAAGAGAATTAGGGTGTGATGGAGGGGAATGAGGAAGGAGTGATGGAGAAGAATGAGGGTGATAAAAGAAGAATGAGGGTGTGATGGAGAAGAATGAGAGTGATGGAGAAGAATGAGGGAGTGATGGAGAAGAATGAGGAATGCGTGATG
Organism: Paralithodes platypus; assembly: GCA_032716605.1. Classification (NCBI taxonomy): domain Eukaryota; kingdom Metazoa; phylum Arthropoda; class Malacostraca; order Decapoda; family Lithodidae; genus Paralithodes; species Paralithodes platypus. The sequence continues at coordinate 38,993,815 of CM064545.1, read as the reverse complement.
GAAGAGAATTAGGGTGTGATGGAGAAGAATGAGGGCGTGATGGAGAAGAATGAGAGTAATGGAGAAAAATTAGGGCGTGATGGAGAAGAATGAGGGCGTGATGGAGGAGAATGAGGGCGTGATGGAGGAGAATGACGCGTGATGGAGGAGAATGACGCGTGATGGAGGAGAATGAGAGAGTGATGGAGAAGAATGATGGTGATTTATGGAGTATATGTGTTGTAATCAATAAGGTGGTTTCGCGTCCCAAAGTTTTGTTGCACCATAAATCTGTCGTTATGGGGAGAGAGAGAGAGAGAGAGAGAGAGAGAGAGAGAGAGAGAGAGAGAGAGAGATTAATTCTGAGTTGAAGGTGTTATTGGGTTTACTAGTGTTGTAACCTCTCTCTCTCTCTCTCTCTCTCTCTCTCTCTCTCTCTCTCTCTTTATCACACACACCACACACATTGAAAGCTCACTATCGCTCGCACAGGAAAAAAATCGCCACCTAAATGGCACAAAATATCTTAATATTGGCAAAGAAATAAGACAGAAGGTCTTGGAACGCCAAACTAATGGGCCGAACGCTTTAAAATCTCAAAACTAATGGGGCTAAGCATGAGGGAGAAGGGAGTCCAGAAAAAACAAAAACCTGCCCTAAGCCTTAACGCTGCCAGAGGTGTGGAGGACAAGGGTATTGTAGTCACATTTGTGTCTTGTCTGTCTGTCTGCAAAATATCTCGAGAACGGATGAATAGATTTACACAAAATTTGGTCGGTATCGTCATTTGGTACCTAAATAGATGCCACAGATTTTTTTTTAAAGATAGGATAACACCCATTGACCCCCAACTCCCTTCTTTTTTGTATAGCCTATCTTAATCCCACCAAAATACAGCCTCGGACCTATAGGGGTATGCATCCTACTCAGAATATTTATACCGTTTGTAGGTGTAGCACATTTTGTTTATAAGTATCTCTATTATTTTGTGATGCGCTTCTAACTGACTGCATTCCTTGTATTACCTTGTGTTGTATTGCTTCTAACTGACTGTATTCCTTGTATTACCTTGTGTTGTATTGCTTCTAACTGACTGTATTCTGTATATTGTGTTGTATTGCTTCTAACTGACTGTATTCCTTGTATTACCTTGTGTTGTATTGCTTCTAACTGACTGTATTCCTTGTATTACCTTGTGTTGTATTGCTTCTAACTGACTGTATTCCTTGTATTACCTTGTGTTGTATTGCTTCTAACTGACTGTATTCCTTGTATTACCTTGTGTTGTATTGCTTCTAACTGACTGTATTCCTTGTATTGCTTCTAACTGACTGTATTCCTTGTATTACCTTGTGTTGTATTGCTTCTAACTGACTGTATTCCTTGTATTACCTTGTGTTGTATTGCTTCTAACTGACTGTATTCCTTGTATTACCTTGTGTTGTATTGCTTCTAACTGACTATTCCTTGTATTACCTTGTGTTGTATTGCTTCTAACTGACTGTATTCCTTGTATTACCTTGTGTTGTATTGCTTCTAACTGACTGTATTCCTTGTATTACCTTGTGTTGTATTGCTTCTAACTGACTGTATTCCTTGTATTACCTTGTGTTGTATTGCTTCTAACTGACTGTATTCCTTGTATTGCTTCTAACTGACTGTATTCCTTGTATTGCTTCTAACTGACTGTATTCCTTGTATTGCTTCTAACTGACTGTATTCCTTGTATTGCTTCTAACTGACTGCATTCCTTGTATTACCTTGTGTTGTATTGCTTCTAACTGACTGTATTCCTTGTATTACCTTGTGTTGTATTGCTTCTAACTGACTGTATTCCTTGTATTACCTTGTGTTGTATTGCTTCTAACTGACTGTATTCCTTGTATTACCTTGTGTGTATTGCTTCTAACTGACTGTATTCCTTGTATTACCTTGTGTTGTATTGCTTCTAACTGACTGTATTCCTTGTATTACCTTGTGTTGTATTGCTTCTAACTGACTGTATTCCTTGTATTGCTTCTAACTGACTGTATTCCTTGTATTGCTTCTAACTGACTGTATTCCTTGTATTGCTTCTAACTGACTATTCCTTGTATTGCTTCTAACTGACTGTATTCCTTGTATTACCTTGTGTTGTATTGCTTCTAACTGACTGTATTCCTTGTATTACCTTGTGTTGTATTGCTTCTAACTGACTGTATTCCTTGTATTACCTTGTGTTGTATTGCTTCTAACTGACTGTATTCCTTGTATTACCTTGTGTTGTATTGCTTCTAACTGACTGTATTCCTTGTATTGCTTCTAACTGACTGTATTCCTTGTATTGCTTCTAACTGACTGTATTCCTTGTATTGCTTCTAACTGACTGTATTCTTGTATTGCTTCTAACTGACTGCATTAATTGTATTATTTTGTTCTGTATTGCTTCTAACTGACTGCATTCATTGTATTATTTTGTTCTGTATTGCTTGTAACTGACTGTATTCCTTGTATTACCTTGTTTTGGTGGGCTTATTACTGACTGTATTCCTTGTTTTGATGGGCTTCTAACTGACTGCATTCCTTGTATTACCGTACCTTGTTTAGTATTCCTTGTATTACCGTACCTTGTTTAGTATTCCTTGTATTACCGTACCTTGTTTAGTATTCCTTGTATTACCGTACCTTGTTTAGTATTCCTTGTATTACCGTACCTTGTTTAGTATTCCTTGTATTACCGTACCTTGTTTAGTATTCCTTGTATTGAATCGACTTGTTCTTCAGCATCGGTATTTGTAAGAATATGACTTCACACATTTTCCTCCCATTGTTGTTCATGTTTTCATCGATACAGGGAATTGTTCTCTGGATAATGTGAGGTTGAATGTTTTTGGTTTTTTACTTGTGTATCATTTGTATTGACTGTTGTATCGATTCAGAGGGTTTCAAAGTTGTGATACTGCATAAATAGACGTCTGTAGCTCATATTTTATTCAGTTGAGTGTGCTAGTAATACAATGTCAACATACTGTACCGGTATAGTTAAGTGTTGTGTTTTGTATTTGTAATGTATGGTATATATGTTTTCTGTACGTTAAAATTACAGGCTCGCTTTCGCCTGTAAAAAAAATCGACACCTAAATGGCATGAAAGGTCGTAATATTGACAAAGAAATGGGGTGTGAAGTCTTAAAATCGCCAAACGTCTGCAAATCTACAAACCAATGGGGCTAAACACAAAGGAGAAGGGGGCCAGAAAAAACCAGCCCATCCCCCCCCCCCTTAACCCTTCCAGTACCGGTGACGTCATTGTCATTATATCCTGGCCACTATTAGAGGATTGTATTCAGCTTAGGAAGGAAGTCTACCCATGAAAAAGGCTACAGACTATCTCAATTAATCCTTATAGCTACCACATATCATTCCTAAGCTTCATAAAATCGTCTAAAAGTGGCTAGAATTAAATTTAAAAGACGTCGCCGGTACAGGAAGAATTAACCCCTTCTGTACCGACGACGTCATTTTAGTTTGATTCTAGCTATATTTAGACGATTTAGTGCAGCTTAAGAAAGATCTATGGCAGTCAAAAGGGTCTATGGCAGCTTAAGAAGGATCTATGGCAGTCAAAAGGGTCTATGGCAGTCAAAAGGGGTGAGTGAGATGTTTCGAAGCCTGTTAGTTGCTGGAGGCCTTTTTTTTTTTAAACTGAATGAAATAGTTTAATAGCAACAAGGATAAAGCTACGTCGCTGGTACAGAAGGGGTTAAGGGGAGATTTCCACCTGGAGGATTTTTTTCTTAATCCCTTTCTCCCTCATGTTTAGCCTCAATGCTGTTAAGATTTGGAGATAAGTTAGACGATCTTAAGAACTTTCGCCCAATTTCTGTCAATTTTAAGACCGTTCGTTCAATTTAGGTGTCGATTTTTTCCTGGCGAGCGATAGCGAGCCTGTAATTTAAGAGGAACCGGCCTTCGGCCGGGACATTTTTCTACCGAAAAATGTACAAATTTATCTTGAAAGGGGGTCTAGGGGGTGTAGTTTTTAGCTTGATAGAGGTCTAGGGAACAACCTAAATACCTCCCCTTAACAGTGATGTAGCGGAGTACTGTAGCCTAGGCAGGATACATAACGACTTGTACATCGGTTACATAAGGGGGGTAGGGAGGGTAGTGGGGTAGGGTATGGTACGTAGGGTGCGTGGGTAGGGGGTACGTTGAGGTGGTTAGGGGGGGTTTTGGGTTGGGGTATGGTACGTAGGGTGTTTGGGTGGGGGGTACGTTGAGGTGGGTAGGGAGGGTTTTGGGGTAGGGTATGGTGCAGGGTACTGTTGGATAATCGAGTTTTGGGATGGTGGAGTATGTGGTAGATGTATGGTACGTTTGGTTGAGATTTTTAAGATGTGTGGGATATTTTGTGAGATGAAATCATACGGTGTTCTTGTATCGTTGTAGACATTTCAGATGCCCTACGTACCTGACTGGGGGGTATGATGCAGGGTACTATTGGAGACTTGGGTTTGGGATGGTGAAGTATGTGGTAGATGTATGGTATGTTTGGGTAGGGCTTTATGACGTACCCTTTGTGGTAGTGTGGTCGAGTATGGTACCGGTACTTATGGTACGTGGGTTGGTTGCTACAGTAAGTGTGGTAGAGGGTAGTTTGGTAGTGGTTGGGTTGTGGTAGATGTGTGGTATGTTTGGTTAGGGCTTTATGACGTACCCTTTGTGGTAGCGTGATCAAGTATGGTACATGTGCGTGGGTTGGGTGGTATAGTGTGGTGCAGGGCAGTATGGAGCAACATATATGGTCTATATATCTTGGTATAGAGGTGGTTGGGTTGTGGTAGATGTGTGGTATGTTTGGTTAGGGCTTTATGACGTATCCTGTGTGGTAGTGTGTTATGTAGTGCATGGTACGTGGGTTGAGTGCTACAGTAAGTGTGGTACAGGGTAGTTTGGAGGTGGTTGGGTATGTGGTAGATGTGTGGTATGTTTGGTTAGGTTATAGGGATTTACTTACGGTGTATAGTGCTTGCTTGGGTGTGTATATGTTAAAGGTAAACTCAAATTATTTGTGTATGGTGCTAAGGTGTGTGTATGCTAGAGGTAAACAGAGGTAAACAGCATTCGCAGGGATGTCTTCCTCCGTGCAGCTCAAGAACACATCCCCACTCTGTACCCCCTACTTTGGCAGGCTTATTCCAAACCTTCAATCCTGATTTTTGGCGAGACGGTGATCCCATCAGCGACCGGGTTACAGCAGGGAGATCCAGGTGGTCCTGCTCTTTTCTCAATAGGGGTAGATGCAGCAGCTAACAAAGTAAGGTCAGAAATGAATGTATGATACCTGGACGATGCAACCTTGGGTGGGTCTATAGAGAACGTTCTAACCGACCTAAATAACATCGTAACTGACCTCGGCCAGGCTGGGCTAGTGATAAATGACACCAAATGTGAACTTGTCCTCCTCAACCACACACGTGAAGAAGGAGAAGAGACTCAGGCCCTGTTTCAAGGCATATTGCCAGATGTAAAGATCCTTCAGGAGCACCAGCAAACCCTATTAGGTTCCCCACTAACTCTGGCAGCAATCCCGCCAGCACTTCAATTTAAAAAGGAGGAGCTTCAACGTCTCATGAGTCGCCTGATACACATCGATGCCCACTCAGCTCTGGCCCTTCTCAAGAATTGTTTCTCCATTCCAAAACTCCAATACCTCTTGCGCACATATCGATGACTTACACGAACAATGGTGGCCTCCAAGAATTAGACAGCATAATCCGAGAAGCAGTGACCAGCATCACCAACGTGGAATTTAAAGAACGGACCTGGACACAAGCCACCCTTCCTGTCCGCCTCGGGGGCTTGGGCATACGGAGAGCCTCGGATATTGCCTCCCCAGCCTTTATCTCTTCCCTCATCGCGACCAACGACCTTGTAGTGTCCATCCTTTCTTCTCAACCCAGAATGACACTTAATGGGGACGTAGCAGTAGCGATTAACACCTGGAAGGAAAGTACAGGAGCAGAGGAGGAGCCTCAGGGTACCTCCAGGAGCAAGCAGAAAGCGTGGGATACCATCTCGGCGAAGAAAACAAGAAAATCTCCTAACCAATGCAGACCAGGTTGCAAAAGCACGCCTCCAGGCAGCAGCCCGTTTGGAGAGTGGCTTGTGGTTACACGCCATCCCCATCCCACCTCTTGGAACTCACTTGGATGCTGAAGCGCTCTGGGTTGCCATCGCGCTCAGAGTGAGTGCGACAGTTTGTCACCCACACACTTGCAAGTGTGGTGGGGGGATGGATGCTCAAGGTCACCATGCCTTGTCATGTAATTACAACGCAGGCCGCCTGCCAAGACACTCTGCACTAAATGATGTCATAAAACGGGCCCTGCAGAGTGCTAACCGTACATCAATCCTCGAACCACATGGACTTCACAGAGAAGACGGCAAACGGCCAGATGGGATAACCACTTTCCCTTACAAGAATGGCCGGTGCCTCGTGTGGGATGCCACATGTGTTGACACTTTCTCCACAACCAACATCGCCAGAAACGCCGACGAAGCAGGTGAAGCCGCCCGGATAGCAGAAAATAAAAAGTGAGAAAAATATCAAGCCATCGCCAGAAATCATCAGTTCGAGCCCCTGGCATTCGAAACTTCAGGAGTCTTCGGCCCTACCACCCTTAAGATGGTGAATGAAATAGGCCGTAAAATCAGAGAAGTTTCAGGAGAACCCCGGGAAACCCTCTGGCTCAAGCAAAGACTAGGGATGGCTATCCTCCGGGGCAATGCCACCAGCGTCATGAGCTCAGTTCGACTGGCACTGTGTGAGGCCCGGGCAGGAGTGGTGTATCCGTAGTCTTTCCACAGTAGGGTAAAACAAAACATAAACTTTATTTGTATGTAACATGTGTGATGCACATAAATAAAAGGGGATGTGTCGGATGGTTGAAAGCCACAGTTGCTCGCGCGTTTGGGGCTAGCAACACGTATTATGAAAAATATGTACCCAGCCAAATCCACCGCAACCCTGCTCACAAGCTGGACAGGTGAACACGAATACATCCCTCAACTCACCATAAACAACACACCCCTAACACATACACACACACCCAAAATCCTAGGAGTAACATATGATACTCATATGACATTCAAACAGCACACCACAAACATTAAAAAGAAACTGACACCCAGACTTAACACCCTCAGGTCACTTGCTCACACAAAATTTGGACACAACAAAGAAACTACCATCACAGTATATAAACAATACATAAGATCAGTAATGGAATACGCAAGCCCAGCCTGGGCTTCTAACCTAGCTGAAACACATCATAAGACGTTACAGACTATTCAAAACAAAGCCCTGAAGATCATTACAGGCTGCACAGCTACTGCACCCACAGATCATCTACATCAAGAAACCAAAATCCTCAAAGTCAAAGACCATCTGGACATGAGAGGCACTCAATTCCTGGCAGCAGCCTCCACGAACCAAGACCACCCACTAAACTACATGGCAACACACCCACAGACACCAAGAAATATCAAAACAACACCCAGCACACGGTATCACACACAATTATTGTCCTCTCTCCCTCCCTGCCCACCCCGAACCAACTTCCAGAAGCACATCCATACTCATATCTCTCGCCAATCCATCCACTCACTCACAGACAACACGCAGCTGCATGCACGACCTCCCGAAATCCATCCTTCCGAATCCTCCCTCCCTCGCGAGGACAGAGTCCACCTGGCCAGGCTGAGATGCGGACACCATCCAGCTCTCCTGAGCTATCAGAAGAGACTGGATGACTCCGTTGTCGACGCCTGCCCGGGATGTAACACAGCACCCCATACCATTAAACACATCATAGAAGACTGCATTTCACACAACCACTTACGCCAACAACACAACCTACACTCAATGAGAGCTCTGTGGAAAAGCCCGATTGTGGCCATGGCCTTCCTCAGGGACTCGGGGCTGTTCGGCCAGGCAGCTTAGGGAACAACAACAACAACAACAACAACATGTATCCTCCTTCATTCACTGTCCCCCCCCTTCACTCACTCAAAACCCCACAATTTGCCGGAGGATAACAGGTTTTTCACAATACGTAGACGGAGGTCTTTTCTAAATAACAGTTATATAATCTGGTAAGGAGTGATGGTGCATGTGATGGTATAAACATGTGAAGCTTCGTACTGTATCACCCTCAGTATGGCTGTAACTCTAACATTAGGGTATACTGATAAATACGGAGTTAAGAAATATCAACGGTGCTCCCCCCCTCCCCCCCTCTCTCTCTCTCTCTCTCTCTCTCTCTCTCTCTCTCTCTCTCTCTCTCTCTCTCTCTCTCTCTATCTCTATCTCTATCTCTATCTCTCGTATATCACAATTTATAACACACACTCGCACACACGCATAGCATCTGTTCAGATACCAAAAAATAAATATAATTGGTTCACCGTCGTAGTACAAAATAGTGAGGTTAAATAGTACGAAGCTTTACGGGACACTGGCTGTTTGTTTGGCCTATAAATTTATTCATAAATTCTTAGTTTCCTCGCTAGACCTCCATCATGCTTAGAAAAAACATCCTCTAGACTCGCCCCCTCAAGATAGATTTGTAAATTTTTCGGTAGAAAAATTTCCCGGCCAAAGGCCGATTCCTCCTAAAATTACAGTCTCGCTATCGCTCGCCAGGAAATTTGTTACACTTACATGGCACGAAGGGTCCTAATATTGACAAAGAAATGGGGTGCAAGATTATAAACTCTCCAAACTAATGGAACCAACGTCTTAAAATTTCAAAACTAGTGGGGCTAAATATAAGGGAGAAGGGATTTCCAGAAAAAACGGTCTGTCTCCCCTTAATACACTGGTACACACAGGCTATGGTTCGATCCCAGTGCAGAATGTTTGAGTGTGTGTTTGTGTGTGTGGGTGTATTTGTGTGTGTGTGGGTGTATTTGTGCGTGTGTGGGTGTATGTCTGTCTTTCTGCTTGACGATGTGTGTTGTATTTTTATAAGTTATTTTGGGTTTTGTATTTGGTTTGTACGTGCATTTGTTTGTGTAATGTATGTATGTGTACGTTTAATGTGTATGTATATATGTGTGTGTGTGTGTGTGTGTTTGTGAGAGAGTGAGAGTATGTCGTATGTGTGTGTGTGTGTGTTGTGAACGTTCTCGGTAAACCCGTGGGAGAGTCAGTTTCCGGTCCAGGTATGTCATTTCCGTTTTCTGTGCGCTACTTCCGGTTTTAGGTGGATTGTAACGTTAAGAACACAACAGAACCGCGGATTTGTTTACTTTAGTTATAATTGTATTCGTTTATTTAATTGTTTACTTATTATTATCCGGTATTATTATTTGATTTATCTATTGAGGGGTTCACATATTGATTTATCTATTGAGGGGTTCACATATTTGATTTATCTATTGAGGGGTTCACATATTTTCGTAGTATATTAAATGTTCATCTGACTTTTTTGTTTACGTTACATCATAAACTAGTATCTCGACTTTTATAGAGTATTTATAAGATTATGAACGGTATAGTATAATAAGTATATCATGGTATGCATGGTCATACGAGGATATAATGTATGATTACTCTTAATTCGTGATAGATATCTGTATAGCCTAATATATATGTGATGATTAACTACGTTTTACAATAACTTCCATGTATTCTTAAAATTTGAATTATCTACAAGTACTGTATTTTATTAAAGATATATACAAGTTATATCATTTAACTATTATTTATTAACACGAATTTTCTGTAATTATTATATAGGGTTAAGGAGATATGAAAACGATATCATACAACATTTTCTGTAATTATTATATTGAATTAAGTACCGGGTAGATATGAAATTGTTATCTCATACATTTATTCATCACTTCAAACTAGAAAATGTAAGTTCTCAGTTTAGAATTGATATCTAAGGCTAGGTTGTTATTGGTGCATACTGACCTTAATCTAGAACCGGGCAGGTTATATCTTATCTGAAATGTTAGCTGGAGATAGTGTGTCTGTTAGTGTTAGTGACTGATAGAGTGCTGGTAGGAGAGTGTTTGCTGTGCGTGTGTGTGTATGGGTGTAATAATGATAATACACGGTTTATTTAAAGAAAGGCAGCCCGATGAGCTGAAAATACACATTTTACAATTTAGTGGATGAACATGAGAAATCTATATATGAAAATGTGTGTGTGTATGATAGAGTGCTGGTAGGGGAGTGTTTGTGGTGTGGGTGTGTGTATTTTATTTTATTTTTTTCCTTTGTGAGTGACGGAGACAAACGGCAGAACTGCCTGTAGCGAGTGCCTCCCCCAGAGTTGAAAGAGTTACAGGGCCAAAATCAAGGGACGTTCGAGCCAAAATGCCTGGACACACGGAGTTTGAAGCAATTTAAGTCATAAGAAAAATGAAAGACTGATTCTGGGAGAGAGTTCCAGAGCTCAGCTGTTGAATAGAAGAATGACAGAGTAACTTTTAACTATTGGGTTGGAGAGTTGCACAGAGTAGGGGTGGGATTGTGTTGCAAGACGGGTACCACGTACCCTACGTAGGTGGTATACACTGGGAGAGCTCTAGGAGCACTGATTATTGTAGTAGCGATAGAATAGCGAGAGATGTGCAACATTGCGGCGAAGAGAGAAAGAGATTGCAGAGAGTTGAGTGGACGGGAGTTAATGATACAAAAGGCCTTCCTTTCTACTTTGTCTAGGAGTGCGGTGTGAGAGGATCCACCCCACACATGTGAACAATACTCAATGTGTGTGTGTGTGCGTGGGTTAGTGTTAGTTAGAGATAGAGTGCCGGTAGGGGAGTGTTTAGTGTGTGTGTGTGTGTGTGTGTTCGTGTTCGTTCTATCGTTTGCCAAGTAACACCTTATCTCCACAATTTGGGATTGAACCTAAATAAGCGAGAAAGAATGAAAATGAGCCCAAAAAAAACGGAAATAAGCGAGAAAGAACGGAAATGGGATAGACAAAAACGGAATTGAGCAAGAAAGAACGAAAATAAGCGAGAAAGAAGGAAAATGAGCAAGAAAGAACGGAAATATGCGAGAAAGAACGAAATGAGCTAGAAAACGGAAGTAAGCAAGAACGAAAGGAAATAAGCGAGATAAGGACGTAAATAAGGGAAGAAAAACTGGAAAAAGAACAGACAAGTGGAGAAAGAAAGATAATTTAGGAAAGATAAATGCACGGAGAACCAAGAGAAATTCAGGGAAGAAGCGACGCGAAGCAAATTAAAGGAAAGGAAAGAAAGAACATCAACGAACGAGGAAGGAAGAGAGACAAATAATTGGTGAGAGGAAGAATGAGAGAGGTAAGCAGAAAGAAAGTTAATGAAAGGAGACGAAAGGACAGAATTAGTGAGAGAGATTGCAAGAGGAGAGGATTAATGAAAAAGGAAGATAGAGAGATAATTGGTAAGAGAGCGAATGAGTGGGATTGGAAGAGAAGAGAAGACTGGATAAGAAGAAAGAAGATTAATGAAAGAGGAAGGAAGGAAGACAGGCAAGAATTAGTGAGAGAACGAATGAGAAAGGACAGAAGACTGGATAAGAATAGAGATAATTATGAAAGAGGCAGGACAATGAGGCGGATTGGGAGAGGAGAGAAGACACGATAAGACAAAATAATGAAAGAGGAAGTGAGAAAGACGGAGAATAAGTGAGAGGGAGAATGAGAGAGATTGAGAGGGGAAAGAAGACAGGATAAGAAATAAAAATAATGAAAGAGGAAGTGAAAAAGACGGAGAATAAGTGAGAGGGAGAATGAGAGAGATTGAGAGGGGAAAGAAGACAGGATAAGAAATAAAAATAATGAAAGAGGAAGTGAAAAAGACGGAGAATAAGTGAGAGGGAGAATGAGAGAGATTGAGAGGGGAAAGAAGACAGGATAAGAAATAAAAATAATGAAAGAGGAAGTAAGGAAGACCAATAATGAGTGAGAGGGAGTGGGTGAGAAGAGAAGATAGGATATGAAGAGAGAGAATAATTTGTAATAAGAAAAAGGCGATGAAGTAATTTATGAACGATTTACATAATACTGAAATATATACTCTGGGCTCACAGACCTTACGATCCAAGCGAGGTGGTGAGGATTTATTCTAGTAGAGATAGCTGAACCCAAAGTAAAGGAAAGTGGAAGACAAATATAGCACAGAAGAAGAAAAGAGTGGAGAGAGAGAGAGAGAGAGAGAGAGAGAGAGAGAGAGAGAGAGAGAGCGAGATGATGGTGAGATTGACGAAAGAATTTGGAGATAAGAGGAAGTTAAGAATAACAGTTTTGGGATGGAAAAATATATTGAAAATGTGGAGCGAAAAATATTGGCATGTAGTAGATAAAATATGCAGATTACATATCGATGTAAATATCTAAAAACAAGTTGAGAAAATAAATATAACGAGAGAAAATATGAGGATTTTGAAAATAGAGAATTAACTGATGGTAACGTTAACATAAGAACATAAGAACATAAGAAAATGGGAGTCTGCAGAAAGCCGATTGGCCTAAGCAAGGCAGATCCCTGTCCCACACAACCCCAATTCAATTACAAAGCCCAATTATAGGCTTCACACTCTAATACCCTGAGGATCATCTTACCAAAACGGTTAGAGATTAACGCAGGATTATGGAGGTCTGGAGAGCGCTGATTGGCCCAACCCGGCTGATCCCCCTTCACACCCAACCCTTCTCGTCCATATGCTTATCCAATTTTATCTTAAAGCTCCCTACAGTTTTAGATCCCACTATAGCACTTGGTAGTCCATTCCACCCATCTACAACTCTGTTACCAAACCAATACTTGCCTATATCTTTTCTGAAACGAAATTTATCTAATTTGAAACCATTGGTACGAGTTCTTTCGCTATCACTGAGCTTTAGTACATTTGCCATGTCCCCTTTGTTAATCCCACTAACCCACTTGAACACCTCTATCATATCCCCTCTAACTCTGCGTCTCTCTAACGAATGTAAACCTAATTTCTTCAACCTTTCTTCATACGAAAGATTTCTAATATTATGGATCATTTTTGTCATTCTACGCTGTACTCTCTCCAATGAATCTATGTCCATTCTGTAATAAGGACACCAAAATTGGACAGCATAATCCATGTGGGGTCTCACTAATGACAAGTAAAGTTTTAAGATAACATCAGCAGTTCTGTTACTCACACTCCTAGAGATGAACCCGAGAATCCTGTTTGCCTTATTACGAACGCTTATACACTGTTTTCTAGGCTTCAAATCATTGCTAACAAACACACCTAGATCTTTCTCGCAGTCTGAATTTTCTAATTCTAAATTAGCTAGTTTATATTTAACATTTGTTTGCATCTTCCCTATCTTTAATACCTTGCATTTGTCAATGTTAAACTTCATCTGCCAATTTACTGACCATTCATGTAAGGTATCTAGATCCCTTTGGAGGCACTCTATATCGCTATCTGAATCAATTGATCTCCCTATTTTAGTATCGTCTGCGAATTTACTTATCCTACTAGTTATACCTAAATCTAGGTCATTTATGTATATAAGAAACAACAGGGGACCTAATACCGATCCCTGGGGGACACCACTTTTGACTGCTCCCCATTCTGACTTGGTACCATTTATGCTGACTCTCTGCTTCCTACCAATTAGCCATGACCTAATCCATCCTAACAACGCCCCACCTATTCCATGTGCCTCAACCTTTCTCATCAATCTCTCATGAGGGACTCTGTCGAAAGCTTTACTGAAATCTAAATATATAATATCATATGACTTGTCATTATCTACTGCTTCATATACCTCTGAGAAAAAACTAAGCAAATTAGTAAGGCAAGACCGTCCCTGAGTGAATCCATGCTGAGAAGAATTGATTAAGTTAAATGTTTCTAAGTGGTTTCTCATTTTCCTAGCAATAATTGACTCTAGTAGTTTTCCTATGATTGAAGTGAGACTAATGGGACGGTAATTGGATGCTATTGATTTATCACCTTTTTTGAAGATCGGAACTACATTTGCAAGCTTCCAAGCTTCTGGAACTATACCTGTTTCTAATGACTTGTTAAATAGAAATGTTAATGGATAACTTAACTCATCTCTGCATTCTTTTAATACTCTAGCATATACCTCATCAGGACCAGGCGATTTATGAGGTTTCAGTCTGTCAATTTCCTTAACCACATCATTTCTACTTATAGTAACCGTACTTAACCTATTTTCTATACTATCGCTGTATACCTTACGGACTTCTGGAAACTGTGCCAAATTTTCATTAGTGAAAACGGAAAGAAATTGACTATTTAATGTACTGCACATTTCTAAATCACTTTCTGTCAATTTTCCTATAGAAGTTTTAAGGGGACCAATTACATCTCTAACCTTGGATTTATATAGTTGGTAAAAAGCTTTAGGATTATTTTGAGTCATTGGCAACCTTAATTTCATAATTTCTTTTTTCTTTCCTAATATCCTTTTTTACCTGTCTTGATAGATTCTGATAGTAAGCAAGTAGGTGAATTTCGCCTTTTCTAATTTTTCTATATATTCCTCTCTTTTGTCCTAGAAGATCTAATAGTCTATTATTCATCCATTTGGGTTGGTTCTGTGTTGATCTAAATTTTCTTTTGGGGATATATTTATTTTGCGCATTGAATACTGACTTGATAAAATTATCGTATGTATCTACCAAGTTTGACGTCTCCTCCTGACTTAAGATGACAGGTGCCTGAGAAAGGATACACTCATTTGGACACCTGGATCGACTTAATTTTTTGACCATAGGGTCCGCTAACAGGGCTTCTCTTAACCCTCCATAATTGGCTTTTCTGAAGTCAGGTATTAATGTTGTATTCTCTCTGGTATTACCTTTCCATTGTATATTAAAATACACAGAATTGTGATCACTATTTCCTAGGTGGTCCCCGATTTCTACACTATTTATCATATGTTCATTGTTACTGAAAACTAAATCGAGAATATTATCACCTCTAGTTGGCGTATCTATGAATTGAGATAAAAAACTATCTTGTACTACCTCAATAAACTCCTTTGAATCAGAGTCGCCTATTTGTTGCTGCCAATCTATATTAGGGAAATTAAAATCCCCCATAATGCACACGTTGCTAAGCCTTGATGCTATTTTAATTTCCTCCCATAATGATGTTCCGTCATTTCTACTCATATTTGGCGGTCTATACATAACTCCAATAACTAAAGTCTCACTACCTTCGTTAACTTCTACCCAAACACTTTCATTTTCATTATTTACTCTAATACCTGATTTAGTACAGCTTTTTAATGAACTCCTGACAAACACTGCTATACCGCCACCCCTCTTACTTGTTCGGTCATATTTAAACAAACTATATCCCGGTATATCAAACTCTGCTAAAAAATGCCTGGTTTCTGTATTAATCCATGTTTCAGTTAGCGCTATTATGTCTATATTTTCTTTGCTAACCAGTGCTCTAAGTTCGTTCATTTTGTTACATAAACTCCTGCAATTTGTATAATAAACACTCAAACTATTACTTGTATTTGCAACTATTTTTCTATTGTTTTTAACTAATTTATTTTTACCTGTTGAACTACTGGACCTAGACGGAAAATCTACGCTATCAGAATGTTCGTTATTACTATCAATTTGATGTGGCTGGGATTCTATTTTACTTACACACCTATGGTATATTAACAAAACCCCGCAACAAACTTGTCGAGTGAGCTGGCTAAGGTCGAAACTCCTAGTCGAGAGAGATGTACTCCATCCTGGGCATACAGTTCATCCTTACCGTAGAAGAGGGTCCAGTTATCCAGGAATGGAATAGTATTTGCCTTGCAATACTTCTCCAGCCGGCTATTTACACCAATAGCCCTGGAGGACCATTCCTTCCTTACCCCTCTTCTTGGTAGGATACTGTGTACCACAGGAACTCTCTCTCTCTCTCTCTATATATATATATATATATATATAATTATATTTATATAGTTGGAATACAAAAATATCGAGAGTATGGGTACGGACTTATTGGAAAAACTCATGGACAGTATTGGAGAGGGAATATATATATAACGGGAGCCTGGAAATATATAAACTCATGGACAGTATTGGAGAGGGAATATATATAACGGGAGCCTGGAAATATATAAACTCATGGACAGTATTGGAGAGGGAATATATATATAACGGGAGCCTGGAAATATATAAACTCATGGACAGTATTGGAGAGGGAATATATATATAACGGGAGCCTGGAAATATATAAACTCATGGACAGTATTGGAGAGGGAATATATATAACGGGAGCCTGGAAATATATAAACTCATGGACAGTATTGGAGAGGGAATATATATATAACGGGAGCCTGGAAATATATAAATACGTATTTTTATGAACACAAAAATGTCTAAACATTATATATTGGAAACAGGATATAATTATGTAGAACTAAATTAATAGTTATTGTTGTATATTCAAGTTATAATAATACAGTATAATAGGTTGAATGGAAGACAAGAAGAAAAAGCAAACCCAAAGACAGTGTTTCGGAAGACAATGTAAGAAAGTCAAATGTATAAATAATAAGAATCGAAAGAGAAGAAACACATGACAACTAATAAGAGAGAGAGAGAGAGAGAATGAGTGAGTGAGTGAGAGTTAGAGTGAGTGAGAATTCCTAACCTTTAGACATAATATTTATCAACCCACAGAATGAACACAAACAAACCATATATATTTCCCTACCGTAAATTTCAACGAGACAGTAAGCCTTGTACTCGATATGGGAATTTGATACTGGGTGCTTTCCCGTATTTCAGCCACAGTTTTGCAAGATCAGTGTGCAATCATCGTAGTGTCATATGCAAATTATATAGAATAGCCTTTTTAAGAGAGAGAGAGAGAGAGAGAGACAGACAGAGGGTGCAAATAAAGGGTTAAGAACTCTGAGAAACAGAAGAGAATAGAAGTTGTAGAGGGATAAAAAAGGAAGAGGCAGAGATACAAGAAGAGAAATAGGAGGAAGGGTTTAATGTAGTGGAAGGAATGTGTGAGAGAGAGAGAGAGAGAGGGGGGGGGGAGAGGTAAAAGTAGGTAAGTAAATAGGAAAGTAAATAAATTAATTGATGGACTATATTGAATAAATAACAGTTGTGACGGATAATAAATAAAGGATGGGTGGAGAGAGAGAAAACGAAGGAAAGGAATTAAAGGAAATCATAAGAATTGGCAGGCAGAAAGAAAAATGACAACGTTAATTAAAAATGAAGATAGTGGGGGGTGAAAAATGAGACATGGAAGTAATTATAGAGTAGTGTGAGAGAGAGAGAGAGAGAGAGAGGTGACAGGAATAAAACTAGGACGAGAGAGAAGACAAAAATAAAGTTTGAACGATGGGAAACCAGGAAAAGAAATTTGAAAGTAGGAAAACATATTGAGAGACAGTGAGATATTGTTGGGAAATATATATGGTTATAGGACAATTATAAAGAATTGGGTTATTAGATTGTATTGGCAATAATTTGTAGGTACAATTTATATTTAAAGGAAGAGAGCAGGAATAGGAAGTTAACAAAACTATCAGGAGAATGTAAAGTATCGTTGTATAGTAGGGATTAGGAAAGTAACACATGAGATGTTAATACAAGTTATATACACAATTAATATGTATGACAATTAACATAATTTATTTTCTTACTGCTAAAAAATATGTAATGGTATTGACATCCCCCCAAAACAAATCCCCCTCTCCCGTCCTCACTCATCTCGCCCAACCCCCTACCAAATTTACTTTTCTTTGGGAAGTAAGGGATAACGATTGTCTCAAAATGCCCCTCTTATCATTAATAGATCCCTCTACAGTTTAATAGAATAGTCTGGAGTTATTTAAAATTAGGCAAATATTGGCATCATTTGCTAGTTAAAGAAATACCTTGACCACAATAATTATTTGATTACTTAGAATATGTAGGGTTCAAAGAATATAGTCGCCTAGCTTCTCGCTTGACCAAAATTTGATTACTCAGAATATGTAGGGTTCAAAGAATATAGTCGCCTAGCTTCTCGTTATTCCTTCCGCAAGTTTTCGGGCTTGTCTTGTATAATTTTTCTTGGGATTAATAGAAGTTCATCACAGTTGTTATGTATGAAGTCATAAGTAACCAATGAAATAACACAGAAGCGGGTAGAGACTTTTCCGAAGCATTCACACTTCAAAGACTGTTCACATAATCAAATTGGTTTTCAAATGGCTGGAAATCCCCTCAAAAGACGAACCCTAGATGATCGAAAACGTGACTCAATCATGCATCAAATGTTAATTATCATGGATTGTTTAGGGAATGAAAGCATTTTTGACCAGAGAAATCGAAATTTTATACTTCTGGATGTAAAAAAAAGATAATAAGAAGGTTTTGTATTAGTTTACCTCAAGGAGAGTTAGCACCTGTACCGGCAACACCTTTTGTATTGAATTTCAGCTGCATTTAGACGATTTTGTGAAGCTTGGGAAGGATATATGGTAGCTAAAAGGATGATTTGATAAAGTCTTTAGCCTTTGAATTGGTAGACACCCATCCTAAGCTGAACAAAATAGTCAAATAGTTGCCAGAATATAATGCAAAGGACGTCACCGGTAATGAAGGGGTTAAGATATGAGAAATTACTACACTGGACCATGACCTAATGTGAATTGGGTCAATTTTTTCAAACATATTTCTTCTATGGAAATTCAGTATTGATATTCAAAACTGGTATTTTCTCTATTAGGCTGGAAATTAGGCATACTATTTACAAAAGTTCAAATGAAGACATCTGCTACAGAATGTGTAATAATTTTGCAGTGGAAGTATCAAAAGCTACATCCAGCTTTGTTTTTTAGGAGCTAATCTGAATAGAGATATCTGGAAAATGGACAGGATTAGATCCTGCTTTGGTTGCTGGTACTCCCCAAATGCTGTTTACTTTGCGAATGTATTTTACAAAGGCTGCTTCTCAAATGTTGCCATAAAACCTGTAGGTTTATTATTATAAAGCGTGTGTGATGGTTGCCTTAAGTATCATGAAAATTGAGCATTGACTTAGTGAACAATATTGGCAGGGTTTATTTACAGGTTTGCCGGGTATGGGGGTCAGCAACTCTTACCTTCAAATTGAAATTTTCTTTGTACAGTAGATACCCAAATGATTGACTTATTATGTTATTATGTTTTTATTTTGATTAAGGGTTTTACCCATATGTTTGGCTGATTACAGAGACATGTTTGAATGTTTGGGTCAAAGACCCCATCCTCCAATTAGGTCCTTGTAATCATCACTGAAAATGTACTAATTATCTCATGTTCTAATAATTTGGACATATTTATCAAATTTTGTCATACTGCGTCCTAATATTTGTATATAAACATAAAGTTTTGTTAAATTTAGGAACATAAGATAAATTAAAATCTGCAGAAGGCCTTTTGGCCCATACTAGGCAGACCCCTTCTTCCCTACATCCCTATTTGTTCTTTTACACCTTTATGCCCTACACTACATCTTTCGCTCTAACCTACAGTATGCCCTCTGCACTACGTATATCCCCTACACTACATGAGGTCAAGACCCTCGCCCATAATTTGGTTCGTACAATAATCATCAAATGTTTGTGTGTGACATTTGAATGTAACCAGTAAGTAGTATATAATGAATATCAAGAAAATGTAGGCAAAATGTTCAGCTATTGTATGGGGTAGAGGGTCAGGGTTTGATCCAATCTTTACCAAAAATGTACCATTTATATTCTACAACAACGATTACATGATCATGTGCGGTAAAGATAGTTGGCGAACATCAACAAATAATAGAACAGGCATAAATGGGATGATGTAACCTTGTACGAAAGAATGAAAACCTGAATGGTGTTAAAAGTAGGAAAAAATGTGTGAGAGAGAGAGAGAGAGAGATACTATAGGGGATGGTGAGGTAGCGACCACAATAGCATGCTAGAGAGAGGGAGTAGAGTGAGGCAGTTCTCCATCAACACACATTCTATCTTTACTTTATGCTTCTTTTACTACCCCTGTCTGTTCCACTCCATTTAGTCATTCTCACTATCTTGACTCATTCTCACTACCTTCACACATTCTCACTCTCGACTTATTCTCACTATCTTCACCACTCAAGCTCACTATCTTCCACTCATTCTCACTATCTTCCACTCATTCTCACTATCTTCACCACTCAATCTCACTATCTTTACCACTCATTCTCACTATCTTGACTCATTCTGATTACCGTCACGCATTCTCACTATCTTTGCCACTCATTCTCACTACCAAGACCTTGCTCATTACCTTTGTTCATAGCGAGAATGTGTAAAGATAGTGAGAATGAGTGGTGAAGACTAAGAATGAGTAGTCAAGGTTGACAATGAGTGGGGAAGATAATGAGATTGAGTAGTGAAGATAGTATGCTTGGAGAAGGTAGTGAAGATAGGGAGATTGAGTGAAGATACTAAGCATGTGAGAAGATAGTGAGATTGAGTGGTGAAGAGAGGGAGATTGAGTGGTGAAGATAGTGAGTTTGAGTGGTGAAGATAGTGAGATTGAGTGGTGATGATAGTGAGATTGAGTGGTGAAAATAGTGAGATTGAGTGGTGAAGATAGTGAGATCGAGTGGTGAAGATAGTGAGATTGAGTGGTGAAGATAGTGAGATTGAGTGGTGAAGATAGTGAGATTTAGTGGTGAAGATAGTGAGATTGAGTGGTGAAGATAGTGAGATTGAGTGGTGAAGATAGTGAGATTTAGTGAAGATAGTGAGATTGAGTGAAGATAGTGAGATTGAGTGGTGAATATAGTGAGATTGAGTGGTGAAGATAGTGAGAATGAGTGATGACGGTAGAGGGAATGAGTAGTAAAGACAGTGAAAATGAGGGGTGAAGATAGTGAAAATGTGTGTGAGAATGAGTGGTGAAGAAGTGAGGATTGTGAGAATGAGTGAAGATAGTGAGTAGGGAAGAATGTGAGAATGAGTGGTAAATAGTGAGTATATGAGAGACAAGCAGAGGAAGAGAAAATGTGAGTGATTTAGAGTAGATGCGAGAGAGAGAAAGAGTAGTTGTGAGGGAGTAGAGAGAAAGAGCAAGAGAAGTGCTAGAGGCAGTGTGAGAGGTGAGTGAGGGTGGTGGTGGTGGTGGTGACGTGGTGGTGGTGGTGGAGGAGGGGTCGATAAGACTGGGCCCTGAGCCAAGAGTGAGAGAGAAAGAGAGAGTGAGAGCCGCTCTATCCACCCGCCTCTCTCTCTCTCTCTCTCTTATGGCTCTTCCGCTCTCAGAACTCCTCCCCTTTTCTCCTCCACTCCCTCCCTCCCTCCCCGTCTCTAACCAGCCAACCAGCGCGTCTCTCTCTCCCCCCCCCCTCTCTCTCTCTTTCTGTCTCAGCCACTCGCTCTCGCACTCAACTCTCGCACTCACTCACTCACTCGCTTGAGCTCTATTTTCCTCGCTCTCTGTTCCCTCTGGCTTGCGTGTGTGAGTGCGTGCGTCGCTGTCGCTGCCGTGAGCCCGAACGTACACACACACATACACACAGGGGAGGAGGAGGAGGAGGCGGAGGGAGGGGGAGTAGAGAGGGAGTGAGAGAAAGAGAGAGAGAGTGCGAGAGAGTGAGAGAGACTGGGGAGACTCTACTCAGCATATTCTTCGCGCCAGTGTAGTGCGTGTGTGTCTAGTGGTGTCTCGCTAAGCCATCTTCCGTCGAACTCGACGCGTTACCCGCCCTTTTTACCCGCCAAAACGAGTTACTTCGCGCCAAAAACGAGTCGTGGATTGCACTCGTCTCCTTATAGTGTTTGTGAGTGTTCGACTGCCATGGTGCTCAAGCCGAATGGGATTTATTTAAGCCAGCCAGCACGGGATTTCAAGAGCAAACTGCCATGTGAAGGGCAGAGGAGATGTTAGAGTAGCGTCCCTTCCCATGACTTAAGGAAAACGGTGCACAGGCAAGGTACGGTCCACTGTTTTGATTGCATGAACTTATAGTGCACTTTATGCCCTGGATATTGCGCAGTTGTCATTGTTTGGGTTGTAGGCATGCGAGATGGGCGGTTGATTCCCGTAGGCTGTATGCAGTGTAAACATCATATACAAATGACTGAGTATTTATTTTTGTTGTAGGCAATTTGGGTAGACATTTTATTACCATTACGGACTGTACGCAAAGCAGAATGTAAACATTACGTGTGTGTTATTGTACGTACAGCTATTTCTTGATGAGTGTTGTCTGTGGTCGAAATGGATTGCAGATTTAGCAGGTATCCATTCATTAATCATTATGATGGATAAACGCTTGAATAGATTGGTATATATGTATTATTATTATTTTTATTTTTTTTGCTACAGGCCCTGATTAGATCAATAGTGTTCAACCTAGGAAAGTTTGCCTTAATTTTACTATATAATAATTGTTATAGTGCCTACTCTCCGTATCGTATACTTTGGAATTAACCGCATGACAATTTATTATTGACAGTTTATTCTGGTTATCATTACTTTACTTTTGATACTTTTGATGTGTTCGCCACTCTTCTAGCGGCACCAAGGAGCGCGGCGCCCCTCGTTATGGGTGGTGATTTTGGTGTAGTAGACTGTTTGAAGCGACAGCTCGCTCCCTAATTAGAAGAGTTTATTCAGTTTAGGGAGAAGTTGCTGGAGTTAGATATGTGATTGAGCTAGTTTTTACCTTTTGATTCCTAGAGAGTAGGATCCTTTCTAAGCTGCACAGGATCGACTAATGATAACCAAAATACAGTGTAAAGATACGTTTTTACCCATTTGATGCATAGATATCCTTCCTAAGCTGCGCAAGATCGACTAATGATATTAAAAATAAAGTGTAAATATGCGTCCTCAAATTCAGAAAGAGTTAAAGAAGAACTACAGATGCCGGCGGTACAGTTGCCGGCAGGTGTTTGTGATCCTCTTACACAAGAAAATGGGAGTCTGCAGAAAGCCCACACAAGGCAGATCCCTCTCACACCCAACTCACAATAATACGATATTAACTCCTTCAGTATTGAGGTTGTCCTATAAATTTGTTTCTGGCTACTAGGCTATTAGACGATTTTATTTAGTTTAAAAAGGCCCCCCAGCAATCAACAGGCTTCGAACTATCTAACTTATCCCCTTTTACTACCACAGATCCTTCTTAAACTGTGTAAAATCGTCTATAGCTAGAATAAAATGAAAAAGACATCGCCGGTACAGTAAGGGTTAACCCCTTCTGTACCGGCGGCACACTTTACACTGTTTTAGCAACTATTAGACGATTTTATTCAGCTAAGGAAGGACGTCTACCAATGAATAGGCTATACTGTATACTATTTCAATTAATCCTTTTAGCTACCATATAGCCTTCCCAAGCTTCATAAAATCGTCTAAATGTAGCTAGAATAGAATTGAAAAGACGTCTATCGGTACAGAAGGGGTTAAGTGTAAACAGTCGGGTTTAAACGTTTGCAGACAACCGAAATGGGAAGAAATAAAAGTGCCAACTCAAAACGAAACTCTCTTGATTAGTTATCGGTGGTTGAAAACATGCAAAAAGACAGCATCTCATAAGCCGCATTGCCCTTACGGAGCAGATCCCTTTCGAACCCACTTTACCGGTACTTTTTAACTGCTGCCCTTTATTTTGAGCAGTGAAGAATAATTATATAAATGCTGTTTTTAATTTGGTCAGAAAACTTTTGAATCTCGAGTGTACAGTCGCGTTCAAAAGTCATGTTCTTCCTTCTCAACTTATACTTTAACGTACTTTCTTGATATACGAACGAAATATCCCTTTACCAAATTGTACGAAGCTACTGTATCGATTATGGTTTTCTTTCGAGTGTTATTTTTGTATTGCAAGATAGTATAGTAGAGCTAATGGAGATAGGACGATACTTTTGAACTTGACTGTGTATTGCCCCGGTCTCTTGTGCTTGAACGAACCCTTTCAGAATGTAGCGTCAGGATGAGTGTACTGTGAACGTTTGTGGGCTACTCTACACCAAAGAAAGTTGCCATTTGTTTGTATTCATTGTAGCCTATCTGAGCCGCGAACGTTTGAATATGTGACAGTTTTGCTTTGACAAGATCTTAGAAGTTTTGTTGTGTGCTACTCTACTCCCAAGAAATCAGTTGCCATTTGTTTTTATTCATTGTATCTTAACCGCGAACGTTTGAATCTATGACAGTGATGCTTTGACAAGGTCTTAGGAGTTTTGTTGTGTGCTACTCTACACCCAAGAAATCAGTTGCCATTTGTTTTTTTCATTGTATCTTAACCGCGAACGTTTGAATCTATGCCAGTGTTGATTTGACATTACTTTGACATTCCTCTTAGGAGTTTTGTTTGTCAATGATGGGACATAATGTAGTATCTTGCTATCTCTATTTGTGATAAGTTAGGTTATGAACAGGCGACTCTATGATGATTTATATAAGAACATGAGAAAATGGAGTCTGCAGAAAGCCGATTGGCCCACACAAGGCGGATCCCTCTCACACCCAATCTCTATTTATGAGA
Organism: Paralithodes platypus; assembly: GCA_032716605.1. Lineage (NCBI taxonomy): Eukaryota > Metazoa > Arthropoda > Malacostraca > Decapoda > Lithodidae > Paralithodes > Paralithodes platypus. Next base: position 38,969,290 of record CM064545.1, on the reverse strand, counting down.
GTTAAGTTATGAACAAGCGAGTCTTTGGTGATTTATATACATCCTTGCTATCTTTATTTATGATGTGTTAGGCTGTGAACAAGTGAGTCTATGTGGATTTATATACTGTATATCCCGTGATGAGAATGTACTGTATTTCGTGTGATCAATAGTGTCTGGCTTCGTATTATCTGCTGATGTACCGGTATGTGATGTTATTGTTTATTATCCTTAACCCGTTCAGTACCGTACCAGTTTCGTTCTTTTCAATTTTTGCTGGCCACTATTAGACGACTGTATTCAGATTATGAAGGGCCTCCAGCAATTAAAATGTTTCAAACTATCTTAACTAATCCTTTTTACTGCCACATATCCTTCTTAAGTTGCACAAAATCGTCTAAATATAGCTAAAATAAATATAAGACGTCGCCGGTACAGAACGGGTTGAAATATAATAATGGCATAGTGTGTATACAGTATATCTCACTTTCGATTATTTACCCGTCATAGAAGGTTAGGAATCTGGCAGCACAGTTGTCCAAATGTATGTCACTACTCCGGATCATCCCTTGGGGAAAAAAAAAAAAAAAAAAAGGTGGTAGTGGTGTGCAAAAACTAACCCCGATTTACCTTTTTTTTTTTTTGGGGGGGGGGGGGAATCCATAAATAGTTTCCTATGTTTGTGCGCACCTCATTCGACATCTGATAGACATAATTACAGTGGGGAGCGAGGGAAACACCTGAGCAATTGTGACGGTGATTTTGTTTTTGATCAGCTGTACCATGCGTGAAAGCACAACACGGGTACAGTCACGCCCAGAAGTTTGGGTGCTACGTCCATATTTTCAACTTTGCTTTTATGTCCAGTAAAAGGAAAAACAATTAAGTCCTTTGGAATGATATATAAAGCCTTTGAATTCAAGATTAAGCCTAGTTCAGTTTGGTTGAGTATTTTGTTTATCTTCCACTTTGCTTATGTGTAGTAAAATATTAAATAACAAATCATAAGTCGATATACAATAAATATTGCCTCTGTATTGCTGATTTGTTAAGTTTTGTCGAGTATTTATCTTATATTAGGAGAGGAAAGTATACGTGAAGGTGTACAGTCGGCCAAATAAGTGATGTTTCGGCACCAAGTATATTATGATCAATAATTTATAATTGGTATCAGTGATATCTAAAACTTGATTTATTCGTTTCGAGTGAGATATACAAACATATACCTTCACTTACCCACCCTATTCAACATCAGACAGACATTATTACAGCACAGAGCGAGCCAAACTCAATGACAGGTATGACATGACTTATTAGCGCGACCGTACAACAACTTTTGAACTCGATTGTGTAGCCTCTCGTGTTCTATTGGGGTGAGAATGTTCCATTAGATGTTTTTTTTTTTTTTTTTTTGGCGGTGGTGGTCAGAAATTTAGTTCATTGGAAGACCCACAGAGGGCAGTTCTCGGGCAGCGTGACGTACAAAAGAGTGCAAGGGAAGTCAAGCAACAACAGATCCACCGACGGAATTCCCCCCCCCCCTCTCTCTCTTTCTCTCTCTCTTTCTCTTTCTCTCTCTCTCTCTCTTTCTTTCTCTCTCTCTTTCTTTCTTTCTTTCTCTCTCCCACTCGAGGTTGCTTGATGTGGGGGGGAGGGGGAACCGGAAATTGGTTGGGATAGGTTCGGGGCCGCTCCAGTTTATTATGCCCCTTTCTCGCTCGTGCTTATCCTTATTAATCTTAAATTTGACTCGCTAATTAACACCTAAATAGCAGGAAAGGACGTAAAATTTACTAATGGGGCGAAAGGTCATGAAATTGCCAAACTAATGAGCAAACGTCTTAGAATGTCAATATTAATGGGGCTAAACCTGATGGAAAAGTAACCCTCAAGTGTAAAATCTCCCCTTAACGATCTTATACCTTGCCCAAAATGTCAAATAGCTCGAGTCAATTTGTCCTGATCATATGGGCGGGTTGTTCTCGGGCTGCAGGATGTGCGGGTTGGGGTCGTGAGAAATAGACTTGAGGTAGGTTAGAGTGAGCTGTTGTTCATGTGCTTTACGTGATTTTATAATTAGCCTTGAATCTTGCTTATTGTGAGTCCGTTGTGGTTTAAACGTATGTGAGCGCGCTCTCTCTCTCTCTCTCTCTCTTTATATATATATATATATATATATATATATATATATATATATATATATATATATATATATATATATGAAGAAGACAAAAGGCAAAGCTGCTCATGAGAGATGGATTGGGGTAGGTTAGGGAGATTGAGTTTGTATGCCTTACCTGAGCTCATAAAATATAACTATAAAAAAGGATGGCTTGTCATGATTCGGTTAGTATTCTGTGCTGGTCTTATGCCTTTAGTAAAACTTCCTTAACCCATACAGTTACCAGGGACGTCCTTTTCATCAGATTCTGGCAACTATTAGGAATTCTCTCTCTCTCTCTCTCTCTCTCTCTCTCTCTCTCTCTCTATATATATATATATATATATATATATATATATATATATATATATATATATATATATATATATATATATATATATATATATATATGAAGAAGACAAAAGGCAAAGCTGCTCATGAGAGATGGATTGGGGTAGATTAGGGAGATTGAGTTTGTATGCCTTACCTGAGCTCATAAAATATAACTATAAAAAAGTATGGCTTGTCTTATGGGTTGTGTGGGACAGGGATCTGCCTTGCTTAGGCCAATCGGCTTTCTGCAGACTCCCATTTTCTTATGTTCTTATGTTCTTATGTTATGATTCGGTTAGTATTCTGTGCTGGTCTTATGCCTTTAGTAAAACTTCCTTAACCCATACAGTTACCAGGGACGTCCTTTTCATCAGATTCTGGCAACTATTAGGAATTTGTATTCAGTTTAGGAAGGACGTTTACCAATGAAAAGGCTACAGACTATCTCAATTCATCCTTTCAGATACCAGATATCCTTCCTAAGCTTAATATAATCGTCTATATGTATCTGAAATCAAATAAGAAGAGATGTCGCTGGTACTCCAAGGTTAATGACAATCTTCCGAAACACTACAACCGCGAAAACCAGTAAATATATAAGTGATCTATGAAATTAGGTGATATCTCGTATTCTTATTCAGTATGTGTATCATTACTCAATTTCAGTTTTGTTGTTTTTGTTACTATTTGTTTACATTGCCCCTGTCACCCGACCAGTGTTGCCATGGAGATGGAATCCCGTGTTGCCAATGTTTACATCACGGTGTGGAGGTCATTTGCATAACATTTTAGAGCATGTTTTGACTGGCTTTGTCTCGTGTGCCTTCTGCTAATTGGTGATCTTGATATATCTTTCGCGTTTCATTATTTGGGTATTTATAACTATGTGAATGTTATTAATAACAATATTTAGATTGTGAATTGCTTTATTTTCGTTTTTTCTTTTGCATTGAATTGTAAGCCGTGTATATTGGAAACTAAAAACAATAAGTATAGTAACGGATGAACACCACATACCGACATGTTCACTGATTGAGATGCCACATGTGCCAAGGGAGAAGAGCACCTGTATAATTATGTGTTTATTTAGGCTTATATATCATGTGTTTAGACAGACTTATGATACAAGTGTGTAATCCCTGATAAGCTAATAGTTATCCATTAGTGTGTTACTCCACATTAACACCTACTGTACCGGCGACCGCATTTTCCTTATATTCTTGCTATATTTAGTCGATTTTGTGCCGCTTAGGAAGGATGTCTACCAATACTATCTCAATTAATCCTTTTAGCTACCGTATATCCTTCCTAAGCTTCATAAAATCGTCTAAATGTAGGAAGAATAACATTGAAAATACGTCACAGGTACAGAAGGGGTTAAGAGTACCCTACTTAACCCCTTTAATTCGATGACCTAGTGTACTTTATTTTACTCTGGATATCATTAGACTTTTTTGAGAGATTAGGAAAGATCTGTGGGGGCAGTTTTGACCCCCTTTGACTTTTGAAGATAATCATATTTATTATTGTTAGCGATAATGTGGTGAAAATTACGCCATTGAACTGAATAAAATATACTGCACTTGTCTAGTACCATATGACTGGAGAGAGAGAGAGAGAGATCCCCTTTCAATCTGCCTCCCCTTTAGTTTGACCGTCCCCCCTTTACATTGATTGACATATTTTGTATATAAATGTTTCCTTTATAGTATGGTCCCCCCTTCAATGATAGGCCGACCCCTGGGAATGATAGGCTATTTAATTTAGTACGTTACCCATTTTGAATTATCTGCCTATTTGGCCTATTTAGTTTAGGATAATACCCATTTAGAAGTGTGTCTATTTCCTTAATTGCCCACCTATTAGAAGGCTATGTTGAGAGAGAGAGACAGAGACAGAGAGAGAGAGAGAGAGTGAGTGAGAGAGTAGGTAGCCCCCCCCCCCCCTTCCCTTAACTCCTCCAGCACGATGACTTATTTTTTATCATCTGGTTACCATTAGACGATTTTCTTCAGCATATAATGTACGTCTAGGACTCAAAGGATTAAATACGATCTTAACCCTTTGAGTACCAGCGACGTGTGTTGTCTTTTATTCTAGTTATATTTATACGATATTATGCAGCTTAGGAAGGATCTACAGTAGTTAAAAGGGTTGGTCGAGATAGTTTGAAGCCATATTATTGCTAAGAGTTACACACAATATAATTAAAAGGCCGTCACCGGTACTGTATGGGTTAATCATCCCTCTGAATAACATAAGTCCTTGAACTCCACAAGCTTGTCTAATTTTAGCCAGAATCAAAGGTAAAAAGACGTCATCGTGCTGAAGGGGTTAATGTGACAGCCCCCCTAGTGTGACATTTCCTTTTAGTGTGACCCATTAGACTCAACCTATTTAGTGTGTCATCCCCTAGCCTAGAGTGACATTTCATTTAAGGGGGAATGGGCCGGTCTTTTGGTCCCCCATCGTCCTCATATTTAGCCCCCATTAGTTTTTTCTTTTAAGATGTTTGCCTCATTATTTGACGATTTTAAGATCTTTCATCCCAATTTGTTAGCAATTGTAACACCTATCGTGCCATTTATGTGTTTATTTTTTCCTGGCGAGCGATAGTGAGACAGTAATTATAAGAGGAATGTACAAATTTATCTTGAAGGGTACGGTAGTATAGGGAATGTTTGTCTAGTTTGAGGGATATCTAGCGAGGAAACTATATAATAAATGAATTAATGAATAAATAGGCCAAAAAAGCAGTCACTGTCCCCTTAAAGTGAGAGGCAGAGTGTCCCCTTAGTTTCAACCCTTTAGATATATGATAGATCCATTATTCTATTGTGTCACCCCTCTATGAACAGACCTATCTGACTGTGCGAGGCCCCACCACTTTAAGAAGATAGGTCCAGCTCCGGCGTTAGAGTGACCGTTCCCCTTTAGTGGGATAGGCCCATTCCAATAATGGTAGTCTAGTATTATAATCTGCCTTGTTTAGTGTGGTAGGTCTATTCCATATAATTTAGTCTATTCTTGTAGTCTGTCTTGTTTAGTGTGATAATCCATTCAATTTATTTTAGTTTAGTCTTATCATCTGCTTTGTTTTAATTTGATAGGTCCATTCCATATATTTTAGTATTATAATCTGTCTTGGTTAGTATGATAGGTCCATTCCATATAGCCTAGTCTTATAAGTCTGCCTTGGTTAGTGTGATAGGTTCACTCCATTTAGTCTAGTCTTATAATCTGCCTTGTTTAGTGTGATAGGTTCATTCCATTTAGTCTAGTCTTGTAATATATTCCGGTGTCTGATTCTGTTCCTAGTATATTTATATATTTTTTTTTGCTCCGTTGGTCACTTTCTTTGTTATAATTCCGGTGTCTGATTCTGTTCCTAGTATATTTATATACTTTTTTGCTCCGTTGTCACTTTCTTTGTTTTAATTCCCAGTTTCATTTCCTTGCTTCAGTTACCTATATAGTTGGTACAGCACCTTTAATTATTTTGCTTGTTTTAGTTTTATGTTTGGATTTCATGATAATCTACCTTGTTTGAATTCCTTGTTTAAGTGTTGAGTTCAAGATCCGTGAGTAAGTTCGCAGAATTGTTTAGTCTCGCTGGGTGATCATTGTTTTGCTGCTGTCATTGTTTTTGGACTTGATTTTCTTTTGTTCGGGCCTATTGTTTGCATTCTTCTTAAATTTCTTATCGTAGGTTTTTGTTTTGTTATCATTATCTTGTTGTTGTTTTGTGTTGGCCTATTGTTTACATGCTTCAGTTTTTTTTCCATCGTTTTTTATCTGTGATTAATTCCCTTGCGCAGCTTCTAGCTCTGTACAAGGGTACAGTGCGCCCATGTATTGGGTATTGTTCACACGTGTGGGGAGGATCCTCTCACAAAGCACTTCTAGACAAAGTAGAAAAGAAAGCCTTCTGTCTCATTAACTTACGTCCACTCACCAATTACCTGCAGTCTCCCTTCGCCGCAATGTTGCATCTCTCACTATTCTACCGCTATTACAATATTCAGTGTTCCTCGGAGCTCTCTCATTGCATACCACCTCCTCTTCGTAGAGCACGTAGCACCCGTTTTGCAACATAATCCCACCTCTATATGCATCTCTCCAACCTAAGAGTGAAACGTTATTCTCAATCTTTCTTCTATTCAACAGCTGAGCTGTGGAACTCTCTCCCAGAATCAGTCTTTCCCTCTTTCTACGACTTAGATTGCTTCAAACTCCGTGTGTCCAGGCATTTTGGCTCGAACGTCCATTGATTTTGGCCCTTTCACTCTCAACTTTGGGGGATCACTCGCTACAGGCAGTTCTGCCTTTTGTCTCCCTCACTCACATAGGACAAAATTAGTCTTGTCTATTTCTAAGTTATTGGGTATTTTACTTTTCAATGTTATAATTTGAATTCCTTGTTTACTTTTTGTTGGTGTTCCTTGTTTAGATTACTTGTTGATTAAGTGCTGGGATCAATGTTTGTATTCCTTGTTTATTTTTTACCTTGTTTGGACTGCTGGTTTGAAATCGTTGTTATCAGGTTCCGCGAGTGGGTTCTCAGAATTATTGTATGGTCTTACTGCTTTGTTATTGTTTTGGTGTTGTCATTGTTACTGTACTTGTTTTTTTTCTGTGCCTCTTGTTTGCAATCTTCTCACGTCTTTTTTTCTTGGCGTGGTCTTGGTTTTGATTGTATCTGTTCTTTGTTTGTTCTGCTCTATTGTCTGCGTTATTCATATTGTTGTTCTTATTGTATTTTGTTTACCTTTGCCATACTTCACTTACCTGTACCTTTTTGTAATTCATGTTACATGCTAGGATTAACTCTGAACTCAGTTAAGGCTTATATTTTGCTTAATGTATTGCATAATATCGTTCTGCTATTTTATTATAATTATGCTTTTACAAGTATTATATAATTCGTGATTGCATGTTATATATAACATTTATTATATCATCATGTTTGGGGAATTAAGATGCGTGACATTTATTGCACCTAAATATTATGGTCATACTGTAATACAAAATATAATATGCTATAATGATCATCACATTAACATCAGGAACTCAACCCATGCAAGAAGCCGACAGTTAATCTTAAAATACACTGAATGAACTGTATGGCTATATCAGTCTCCCCTCCTCCTTCAGGCTATTGTCCTGAGAGAGAGATTTGATTTGATTTGATTTGATTCTTTATTGAGATGGCATAAATACATAAAATTGCAAATACATTGTCTCGAAGGACAAAGGTGGTTATAAATTCCTTTACCCTACTCCTATTTTACATACATAAAACACAAAAGCATTAAACAATAATCATGGAATCACCTTGTGTCTTTTATATATATATATATATAGAGAGAGAGAGAGAGGGAAGGGGGGGGGGGAGCTAGGAAGTGACGTCACAGGCGGTGCTACACTAAGGTTATGTAGTCACAGGATCAGCCAACACTCTAACCGGCCCATTACTCTGTATTTAAGACCGTCTTGGGAACTACACTATTTGTATCTTTAACTCCATTGATTTTTATGATTTTGGCGTGAATAATTAAGGCTTATTTGATATACATATTGACTGGAGTTCGTATTATTTATAGACTAAAACGTTTTTAATTCATTTGTTAGCGACTGTATTGTACTTTGCTCCTGCGATACAAATAACTAAACCAATCATTCCATTCTGCTCAATGATAAAATTATGTTCAAATACTGTAATTATGAGTACATGCCAACATATAAAATATCACTTATATTTTGAACTCATTGGAACTCGTATAAATGTCTGAAGTAAGGAAATTCGTCGAGAGAAATGGAAAATTAATAGACGCATTGCCTCTGATTTAAATACTAAGGTTACCCCTAATGACGGCGGCATTTTCTATGGTCTGATTATCGTGAGAAAATTTGAATGCTTGTTTATTTGTAGTTGTCATTTTAAAGTGGTGTGTGTGTGTGAGAGAGTGAGTGAGTGAGTTCATACGCTATGCAACCATTTCATTACAATCATCAAAGAGGCTTTATATTCCTTTGTAATAAGAGAGAGAGAGAGAGAGAGATTACGGATGAATTCTATATATTTATCTGATATTGATCTTCGGCGTATTGAGAGAGAGAGAGAGAGCGCGAGCACTGCAGACACGTGACCTTCAGGGAGGGTGTTCATGTCACGTGCGTTTGTGTGTACGTTTCTGGTGACATGAGCGTTTGTTTGTGTTTACATGTGTGGGTGCCTCGTTAATTGGTTGATTGTGCTTGTGTGTGTTTCCTAGTGCATTTGTTGGTGATTAGCCTATATGAGAAAGTTTCTATTTTGAAAAGTGTGTTTTCAATGTTTATTACTTATTTTATGTTACTTTATGTATTTATTTATTTATTTATTTTTTGTTTGTGAATTTCTACACTAAAAATCAAGGTTATAAAAAGGTACCGTATATATCATCATTGAATATATTGAGAATATTTTTACCTTCTATCCTCACATTAGATGAGTTCATGGTTACCCAATGTAGGGTTACTGCCAATAAGGTGTATTAATATGGACACATTAATTACCTTTTTCATATCTGCTTTAAACCCCTAACAAAACATCCACATTCCTACACTCACAAATCAACACCCCTCAGCAACAACGTTCCTCAGAGTGTTGGGACTTGCACTAAAGGCTGAATAAAGAGTACTGTATACATTAATATTATATGTATGTGCTCTTATGTTGTTATATTTGTTTACGTTCATTTATGTCAACATACTATCACATAATAAAGTACAGTACCGGTAGTTTTAAGTTAGTAAATATCATCGTCAGTAATTACCAGACTAGTTTTTTTTTATTGTAATTGCCATGGAGTCGTTAACCTACTTTTGCATTAATTGTGTGTGTGTGTGTGTGTGTGTGTGTGTGTGTGTGTGTGTTAAAGTTTGCTCTCTAGACCTCCATCAAACATAAAAAAAAAACATCCTCAAGACCCCACTTCGAGATGAATTTGTACATTTTTCAGGAAAATGTCGACAATTAAATGACACGAAGGGTCATGAAATGGGCCAAGAAATAAAGTGAAATGTCTTAAAATAGTTTACAATAGAGTTCTATAGCTCAAAACGACCAATTGAAAACTCGCCAGGAATGGGAAAAGAAAACTAGTGTTATATATTCACAAAAACATATATATATAGATAAATACATATATATATCTAAAAAGCTGTATGCGTGTGTTGTTATATGTTCAGGAGTATGTATTTACCTCTTATTTATACTGTAATATGACTGTATTCCTGGTTTTATTGTATGTACTGTGTATCTTTCAATTACAGTGCGAGTACAAGAAGGACTATGTGCCTTATTATTTCATTGTCAACGATGTTTGTGTGTGTAAGAGAGAGAGAGAGAGAGAGAGAGAGAGAGAGAGAGCGAGCGAGCGAGAGAGAGAGAGAGAGAGAGAGAGAGAAAAAGCGTAATAAAGTTAGGCCTACTACTGTATAAGGCTTAACAGCTGTCTCTCTCTCTCTCTCTCTCTCTCTCCTCTCCTCTCCTCTCCTCTCCTCTTCTCTCTCTCTCTCTCTCTCTCTCTCTCTCTCTCTCTCTCTCTCTCATTAGTTTCCTAATTCATCTACATAGGTTATGCTGTTAAACCTTATACGTTTTATGTATTTATTTACATTTAAGTTTATATATCTAGTAGAGAACTGTACTATACAACCTTGGATACTGTACCGGTATACTGTATTTACTAAAGTTCTGTACCTACTGTACGGTCTTGGATAAAGTACTTAACACTTTCAAACGGCTACAAGAATGACCAAAAATAAAATTGCTATCATTAGACGATTTTATACCGTTTAGAAAAGATCTGTTGGATTTATAAAGGTACAGACTGATCAATTAATCCTCTGACTTTCATATACCCTACCCTAATCTTAATGAAATGGTCTATATAATAGCCGGAACATAGAAAATAAATACTACGTAATCGGATATTGAAAGGGTTAAGGTAATTGAAGCTTGTTGGGATAGTTAATCGACCATAATTTACAGTGCAGTAATTTTTGTTTTGTGTATGTGGGAGGGTGTGTGTGTGTGTGTGTGTGGAAATATGTACTAGTTGAGATTAAGATATTTACATTGGCATACATACCGGTAGCTACACTAACCACTGGAAGATAAGGATAGCATATGAGAGAGAGAGAGAGAGAGAGAGAGAGAGAGAGAGAGAGAGAGAGAGAATCTTTTATAGGGTCTGGACGATCAATACAACAAACAATTATTACACACCTTACGCACTATGCTATCCAGTGAATTATTTCCAGACCTGATACGATGAATTCTGAAACACGGGCTTTGCTGATCCGCAGGGTATTGCTCATTGTGGGAATTGTCAATGAGGTGGTGTAGTGTGTGGTACTTACTCTAGTTGTACTTACTCTAGTTGTATTGCGGGAGTGAGCATGCTCGTTATTTCCCGCCTCCTATATGTGTAGGTGTTATATGTATCGTTGGAATGGCTGTGGATGTGTGTAGTCTGTATTTTTAGCCAATTGGCGACATCGGAAACGAAGGCTTAGGGTGGATCTGTATGGTACCATTCTCACTATAGACGGTACCGTCTCGCCCGAAGGCTTAGGTAGCCATCAGCTTAGGTGAACCATATGATACCCATCTCGCCTTGTACCATTTTTGCCAACCCCAGATGGGACGTCACAACGTCGTCCACTTATTCCAGGTACCTATTTACAGCTAGGTGAACTGAGGCTAACACATGAAAGGAGACAAGCCCAATTTGTCTCCGCCCGGCCGGGGATTGAACCCCCGGCCCCTCGTGTGTGAGACGAGAGCTCTACCACTAGGCTATGTGGTGTGTGTGTGTGTGTGTGTGTGTGTGTGTGTGTGTGTGTGTGTGTGTGTAAGTGTGTGTGTGTGTGTGTGTGTAATTTAGCGATAAAGTGCGAAATACAACTACATCATTTCATATTTAGTAGATCCATGAAATATACAGACCATTCGGCCCCTACGACGTGGTCGGCCTTTTCATAGCTTTAAATTGGTCCCCACTTACATTCCACGATTTATGAAAAATGACAACAGAGAGAGAGAGAGAGAGAGAGAGAGTGAAAAGGAGGGAGTGGTAAGGGGGAGGGGGGGGGGGGGGGCCCCCGATGGGAGAAAGGGGGGAACATAATAACATACGATTGATGATGAACTATGATGTAGATAGTGAACATGATGAAGAGAGAGAGAGAGAGCGAGAGACTTATTGCTTTAGGGTGACTTGCACGTTTTGAACACACGAATATAATCATTATGCTTTGTACCGCAGAATTATGTTGTACATATATTTTGTTATTTGTTTTTACTTTGTTTGTATCCAAAGGCTAATAGGATGTATTTAAACTTTCTTGATTACGAACATTTGAATATATGACGTTCAGAACATTGCCAAGGAAGTGGGGCGAAAGGTCATAAATCGCCAAACTAATGGGGGCGAACTTCTTAAAATCTCAAAAATAATGGGGCTTAACATGAAGGAGAAGGGGGGGGGGATCCAGAAAAAAACACTTACTAAACTACGCAGAGTGAACAAAACGTGATACAAGAAGCTCTCAAGGTTGTAGGCAGAAGTTGACATCATACTATATAATTATATATACCCAAGTTGTGAGTGTATCGAACTAACAAAAGCCGCGGTAAAGCGCGGTTTGTATTATGTATCGTTCAGTCAAGCTAGGACTATTCACGTTCAGTTGGGTTCAAAAGTCGTGTAACAAATTAAAAAATATATAAATAAATATTGTGAACAAATATTTATAAATATACCTTTGACGTGAGTGGTCTTTATAGCATTAGCAGGAAAACCCCACAAAACAACCGTATGGAACTTAAGTTGTTATTATTGTTATTATTATTATTATATATATATATATATATTTTTTTTTTTTTTTTTTTTTTTTTTTCCGTTTGGTCCCTAGACATCCCATCAAACTTTGAAGACAAAAAAAACATATTTAACGTCTTCGAGATTAATATGAATTTGTATATTTTTCGGTTAAAAATGTTTCCCCTTTCCTTAAATTGTAGGCTCGCTATCGCTTGCCAGTAAAACATCGACATCTAAATAGGACGAAAGGTCTTAAAATTGACAAAGAAATGGGACAAAAGGTCTTGAAATCGCCAACCTAGTGGGGCGAACTTCTTGACATTGCAAACCTAATATGGCTAAACATGAGGGAGAAGATGGTCCAGAAAGAAAACAAAAAATCCCCCTTGATCTAGTCATGTTTTATTCAAGTGTATTGAAGAGTAGATGAATGCGTAACCTGGCGAGAAAGAGTTAAATTTAGTATGTGGATGTGTTGGGTAACTTTTGACGCGACTGTGCATGCATATACTGTATGATTAGGTAATAAGCCCTGGGGTCTGAATCGATGCGGTAGGGGATGGTTGGGGGTAGGGGTGGGGTGGGGTGGGGTGATACATGGTGAAGTGGGGTGGTGGTGATACAAGGTGGGATGGAGGGGGGTAGGGTGGAGTGGTGGTGATACAAGGTGAAGTGAGGTGGTGGTGATACAAGGTGGGGTGGGGTACCGTACGGTGGAGTGGGGTAGGGTGGAGTGGTGGTGATACAAGGTGAAGTGAGGTGGTGGTGATACAAGGTGGGGTGGGGTGGGGTACGGTGGAGTGGTGGTGATACAAGGTGAAGTGAGGTGGTGGTGATTCAAGGTGGGGTGGGGTGGGGTACCGTACGGTGGAGTGGGGTAGGGTGGAGTGGTGGTGATACAAGGTGAAGTGAGGTGGTGGTGATACAAGGTGGGGTACGGTGGAGTGGTGGTGATACAAGGTGGAATGGGGTTGGGGTAGCGTGGAGTGAGGTGGTAATACAGGGTGGGGTGGGGTGGGGTGGTGGTGATCTAGGATGGGGTGTGGTGAATGGTAATACCAGGTGGGGTAGGGGGAGGGGTGATGGTGATGCAGTATAAGGGGGTGGGGGTGGGGGGTAGTAAATATTTTGTATTTGAGTCACGTATACCTACCTCTTCCCCTGCATGCAATTATGAGTGAATACTGTACCTGCACCACCCTTACTGGGGGGGGGGGGGGGGGATCGATGAGGTATGACTTAGAAGAGTAAAACATGGTACACCTGTATGTTTGGTTTGTGCTTTTTAAGTAGGGAATTTTTATTTTTAGATGGTGTATTGTTGAGTCGTGAATACATGTAATTTGGTGGTATATTGTTGAATCGTTAATACATGTTTTTAGGTGGTGTTTTATTGAGTCGTGAAACATGTTATTAGATGGTGTATTATTGAGTCGTGAATACATGTTATTAGATGGTGTATTATTGAGTCGTGAATACATGTTATTAGGTGGTGTATTATTGGGTCGTTAATACATGTTATTAGGTGGTGTATTATTGAGTCGTTAATACATGTTATTAGGTGGTGTATTATTGAGTCGTGAAACATGTTATTAGATGGTGTATTATTGAGTCATTAATACATGTTATTAGGTGGTGTATTATTGGGTCGTTAATACATGTTATTAGACCTGTGGTGTATTGTTGAATCGTTAATACATGTTATTAGGTGGTGTATTGTTGAGTCGTTAATACATGTTATTAGGTGGTGTATTGTTGAGTTGTTAATACATGTTTTTAGGTGGTGTATTGTTGAGTCGTTAATACCTGTTTTTAGGTGGTGTATTGTTGAGTCGTTAATACCTGTTTTTAGGTGGTGTATTGTTGAGTCGTTAATACATGTTATTAGGTGGTGTATTGTTGAGTCGTTAATACCTGTTATTAGGTGGTGTATTGTTGAGTCGTTAATACATGTTATTAGGTGGTGTATTGTTGAGTCGTTAATACATGTTATTAGGTGGTGTATTATTGAGTCGTTAATACCTGTTTTTAGGTGGTGTATTGTTGAGTCGTTAATACCTGTTTTTAGGTGGTGTATTGTTGAGTCGTTAAGGGGGGTCACCGTTTTTTTTTTTATCTTGCTCTCCTTTTCTCTATTTCCCTGGCTTGTATCCATTCGGCCCCATTCAGCCAACTGTTTTAAGACGTATATCCCCATCCAGTTGTCAATTTCTTCCTGGCGAGCGATAGCGAGCCAGCATTGTATGGAGAAATCTGGCTTTGCCGGAGAAATTTACAAATTTAGCTTGCTGCCAAAACACAAATATATATATGCTGGCTCTCTACCGCTCGCCAGGAAAATGTTGACACCTGGATGGGGTTAAACGTCTTAAAACAGTAAGCTGAATGGGTCCGAAAGGATACAAGCCAAAGAGAGAGGGTGTATTATTGAGTCGTTGATACATGTTGTTAGATGGTGTATTATTGAGGGGCGCTTACTGGCACGTATTAATTTGCATAACGTCATACATATATGCATACATTCTACACACGTGCCAGCCTGCATGCATAATGTCCAATTATAAAAATGTATGAGTCATCCATACCTCCAATGAATACAAAATGTTACATGCACACACACCTGCATACATAAATTACAGGTATGTATGCACTCACACGGTACATACACTTGGAGTCTCTCTCTCTCTCTCTCTCTCTCTCTCATTTACTCACACGGTACACCCACTTGCATTCACCTCACTCACGCACCTCCATGTGTGTTTATGTTTACACACACACACACACACACACCAGCTGCTATTCTAGCTTACGGTTATGTATAGACCTTTCCTCGTACGTACATACATACAATTATATAATTACATGGGTACAACTGTGTATGTATGTGCTGTACCTACACCTGTGCATACATAAACTTTATATGCAGCTGTGCACACAACCATGTTCATACACCTGAGATGCACATACTGTATATAACCTCACATGAACACATTGCTCCATCGACTAACCTACATATACAGTACATACATACCTACAGTATATCGTACATATTCAGTTATGTCGATACCCTCTCCCTCAATCTGTGTCTCCCTCATCCTATGACTTATACTGCTTCAAGCTCCTTGTGTCCAGAAATCTTGACTCATACGTACCTTGAATTTGGCTCTGTCACTCTTTCAACTTTGGGGGAGACACCTTTTACAGGCAGCTTTGCCTTTTGTCTCCTTCATTCACATATAAAAATAAACTGCAGAATGTACAGACGCATCTATGTACCGTACGTAATTGTAAAATGCACTATATGTTCATTTGTCCATACACGTAATCTATATTTTATTAATTTCACCACAACACCAAACACCTCCAATTAAATTAATGAATCCAAATATGTGATCCACCGGGATTCGAACCTGGGTTATCACACACAAATTTTTAAATACTCTAACCATTACACCACCAAGCCAATGCGTGCAGCTACATTACGTTCGTGTTGCTACGAGTGTACATGCCATGATGAGATATACACATGACCATACCGAACACACACGGCCCTATATTCAAGCCCAGGATTTACAATATATTATATACAATGCACACACACACCCTCTGCTTGAAAAAAAAAAAAAAATCCTGGAACCATCTCTAGCCTACTTGGAATTCACTTCCGAAAGTAACTTTCCATTGCGAAACTTCCATCCACAAGAATTCAAATTCAATTGTTACAAATTTCTTATGAATGAAGGACGCAATTGGTTGCATGGGCTTTGTATTGAACCCCCCCCCCCCACCTCCCTCCATTTTAAATCTTAATTAAACCCCACAGACAGGATTAGCATAGATCCACATATACACATTCACACAGTATATAACCATGTTCACATGCAAGTATTTTTATGGTATCGTTTCTCTGGAATGTGTGTGTGTGTGTAATCATGTGTGGATATGCGTGGTCGTGTGTTATTATGCATACTGTGTGTGTGTGTGGTCCTGTACATAATATTCATGTGCGCGTTGCAGTACCCGGTATGGTAGCTACTAGAGATATTATGGTATGTGCGTGGTGTGTGTACTCACATATGAATACCCCCCCCCCTCTCTCTCTCTCTCTCTCTCTCTCTCTCTCTCTCTCTCTTTCTCTTTCTCTTTCTCTTTCTCTCTTTCTCTCTTTCTCTCTCTCTGTAACGGGGCTATTATATTGATATACAGTACCGGTAGTATATTTAGGATAAGTTTGAACAACTTCAAGTACCGTATGTTAATAATAAATTTTCGTCAACATCAGATGCTCATATTCATACATCATGGCTTATATTTTGTATGTATTTTTGTGTTTATTTATTTTTATTGGAGTGCGTGAGTGTTTGTTGTTTTGGTGGGGTCGCGTAACCGTTGACGCGTCGAGTTATACCCTGATTACATAACATATACCCGGTAAAAGTTTTTGTTATTGTTCATTTTAGGGATGTTTTCCACCGAAACTAAAAACTGACGATGTTAACACGTTGGACCTGAAGAACATTGGAACTTTTAATTTTGGTGGAAATGTGCCTTTTGTAGTCCCCCCCCCCCCCCCCTCCCCCTCCCCCTCCCCCTCCTTTAGTAGTTACTGTACCGGTGACGTCTTTTTCATTATAGCTTATTCTGGCAACTATTAGATGATTTTACTAAGTTTAGGAAGGGACAGGGGGGTAGGAATCCTCCTGGACCTATCCCCTGTAAGAGAGAGGGACAACCCATGCCAGTTTACTGAAGGACTTACAGGATTGACCACTCACATTAGGAACCGTCCGACCCCGCGGCCCTCTATGTATCTTTTTAGCACTGTTTTTCTACAGTGGTGTTCGGCTAGTCCATCCACTAACCTGCTTCACCCTTATGAAAACAGTACCGATTTGTATCAGGTTTACTCCCCTAGACAGGTTGCCGACCAAGGCTGACGAGTCCCATCCGCCCAGATTTTTATAAGGTTGTTTCCCCTATGGGTTGCCGACCAAGGCGAACGATCCCATCCACCCGATAAATGACCGTAGAAAGATTATATTTATGGTTGGGATTGTACAATATTATTATGTTCTATCCAACAACAACAACAACTCCTAAAATCGATTAATGAAATATTACAAACACATGTGGCAGTCCGTGGATTCGAACCCAGGACGCTCACACCGAATATCAACACCTTATGCATTACACCACGAAGGCAGTTTTAAGACTTTTTAAAACTTAAGCATTTGTTTTAATAAATGTTACATGTGTAATTTATGTATTATGGTACCAGCATAAAAGTATTATCTAATTCACCAACCAAAGGTATGTTGCTAATAAATGTCTCCCTTTTGCAGAAAACGCAGCCGTGCCAATGAACCATGCAAGGCTAAAGGTGCCATGAACAGCCATTTAGAATTTGGCAATACCGGTGAAATCAGCCAGACCAACAATAACACGGGAGAAGTGGAGAAGAACAGTGCCATTATCGAGGCGTTAAACAAGGACAGCACAATCAACAACAACAATAACACCAAAGACCCCAATCTGACGGCCCATACGAGTAAGTCACTGGACTACTATATTTTTGTTTTTGCTATTTATAGGATTCTAATTATGCTGCATTTCTCTTGGCTTGAGTATACTGTACTGTAATTAACAAAGAATCACCAACCAGTATATTCTATAATCTTTACAGTTGATATCTTTTAATTTAGTTTTGGATATTCTTGATTACATTAGAATATTATTATTATTACTTTTATTATTATTATTATTATTATTATTATATTTTGTTATGTATGTATATAATTATATTTCTGTTTTTGCAATTTTGAGTTGGTGGAATGGTACACAAGTCAATTGAAATAAAGCATACAGAAATCTCTTTTCTATTTTTATATTGGGCTTGCACAAACTAGTACTGTATTGTCATGGATTATTCTTAGAGCTCGAAGAATACTATTCATCCATATTTATTTTAAAGTGTGACTATACAGTACTGGACAATTCTTATATTAATAATTTTCTTTAAGATTTAATTGTTTTGACCCATTAGGAACTAAAAGGAATGAAATAACTAACTGCTCTATGTTCCGTACCAGTCGCTATATCTTTTCTAAATGGAATAAGTTGGTCTAATAATCCCTTTGTCCAAGGATCGAGTCAATATAAACACAAGTACTGTACCCATGTATTTTTTAGGCCTATTAGATTGTTGGCATGGACGAGTTGGTTAAGATTCATAATAGCTACAGCGTACAGTATCTCTAGCAGATTTTAACATATCGTTGTCAGTGTTGTTGTTGTTGCTGTACAGGTCTCCCTCACTATCCCATGCCCCGATTTACAACATTATTATAGGTTTTTAGGTGTTTCTGTTTGTGTTTTGGCTGGTCTGAGAACGCATCCCCATTCACCCCATTAATTTTAGGGTTTGCTATTTGATTTTTCTATTTAATATCCGGTTTTCAGTAACGTAACCCAATTGTAAATGGAGGGAGACCTGTGTCGCATTTACTAATTGATTAATATTCTAGGTATTGTTCCATGTTTATTGAAATACAGTTATTAGGACTCTACGATGCTTTAATTTGGATAATGTTATTCAAGAATTGAAATGTTATGACCCATTAACAACTAAAATAAATACAGAGATATCACCTGTATGCTATTCAATATTTACCGTATTTAGAGTTCCAAAGCTTTTCATTGATGGTACATTTGGTA
Organism: Paralithodes platypus; assembly: GCA_032716605.1. Classification (NCBI taxonomy): domain Eukaryota; kingdom Metazoa; phylum Arthropoda; class Malacostraca; order Decapoda; family Lithodidae; genus Paralithodes; species Paralithodes platypus. Next base: position 38,950,228 of record CM064545.1, on the reverse strand, counting down.
ATCAATTTTGTATTAATTTCACCACAACACCAAACACCTCCAATTAAATTAATGAAAGCACATACAGTATGTGATCCACCAGGATTCGAACCCGGGTTATCACACACAGATTTTTAGACACCTTAACCATTACTTGACAGACCAATTGTGCTTATTAACTAGATACCGTACAGTACTGGTACTGTTATAAATATCAAACTGTGTTTAAATATTGACACATACAGTGTTCGTGCAAGCCCATCTTTATTCTTAAAATCTGATTCAATCCCGTAATTCTAAAATCTGATTGAATCCTGTAATTCCTCTTTTGCATCCAGTTTGGCTTTGATCTAATTGCTTGCTACCAGCTTTGATCTCCAATGTATTCTATGATTCTTGCAATATTGGGCGCGCTGTATTACTATGCTGTGTATCTCTGGCTGGTACTAATTTCTGCTTTGCTTGGAAGTGCTTTGTCTATCCTAATTACTGTAGGATCTTGATATTTAACCCTATTAGTGAGATGATGCCAATTTGTTATATATTCTAGCTCACTCCTCACAATTCAGCTTGGGAAGGACATCTCAGAGTTAGTGGGTAAATAGAGCTATTCTTTAAACCTTTGATACTGTATCTAGAGTTCCTTCATAAGCTGAATAATATTGTGTACAGGTATAGTACCGGTACGTTGAATGAAGCTAAAATTGGGTTCATATGATTGAAAGGGTTATATAATCTGCATTACTGGTTTTTCTTGAATGATTTCTTCCCAGGTGTTTGTTGATTGTTGCAGTTGTTGCTGTACTATTATTGGATTTATTATTTACTGTATGATATACCAGTACTGGTGTATTTTATATTTTTCCATAAATTTAGATGACGTATATAATGACTGATGTGGTAATTACTTAATTCACGTTTATGGTTAATGATGCATTGTCTACTGAAATTTGAAGCTTGTTCATTGCAGCTCAATTTTTATTGTTTTAGTCCTATTTATTCACCATCCCACCAATTAACTTACAAATAAGCCTAATTAATGAAAACAATTAAACTATTGGATATATGTGGTACTCCAAGGACTCGAACCTAGGATACTCACACCGAAATTCCGCACACTAAAGATTACGCTACCAAGGCAGTTAAAGGTTTATGCACAAGCCTACGACATATTATTCATTCTCGAATACTGTACTGAATATTTATCTGAGCTTGTATATATATACCCAACGGCGCTATGGTAGCCTAATGATTAGACGAATGGAAGGGGTAATTGATACCATACTGTACCAGTATTTATTGTACAGTATTATACTGTGCAGTATTACTTTTAACTTGAAGGGAGAATGCTTGCACAAACTTTTCACGTGTTTTCTCCTAATCCAGCGCCAGGGGTTGACTCCTGTATATTCTATTTTCAAAGTTTTAGTCTAGTCTGGTCTATCAGAGTGAGAGCTGAGCGATCTCTGCCATACCCATAGCTTACTCTGACTGTTCCTTTTACTTATATATTTTCTAGATCTCAAGTGATCTTCCGTGGATTAACCTCCCTACTGCCAACCTAGATGTTGACAGATTGGGAGCCAAAGCGTCACAATTTTTCCTTTGCCCCTCAACTTTCCCTTCATAATTGCTGAGGGGCACAGGGCCTTGGGTGGGGCTTTGGTTTCCCGGGCGTTTCCGCACCCTCCTCAGCTCCCCGCCTTTGAGTGGCTTCGGTCACCCTGGCTTTATTAATGGTAAGCAGGGAGGGTTCTGTGAGGACGCTCGTTTATGGCCATGGCCTTGCTCGGGACCTTGGGGCTGTTCGGCCAGACAGCTTGGGGAACAACAACAACAACAACGACCACCACAACCACTAACCTCTATAACTCAAAAGCAACTAGAGTAATCAAGCTAATATTTCTACCATGTGGAAAGAGTGAGAGAGGGAACAGGTTTGGAAAGTTACTGCCCTACTATAGTGTATTCAGTATAAATAGGCCAAAAATCTTGATCACTAACCTCTATAACTATAAAACGACTGTACTAATCGAGCTAATATTTCTACCATTTGGGAAGAGTCAGCCAGGGAGGAGGTGGGGAAATTCACCGCTTATTTGCTCTAGCACGTTTTGAGTTACAGAGGATGCGGGTTAAGATTTTTGGCCTAATTGTAATGAATAGACTACTAACCAAGTTGGCTCGTACACATTTTTCTAATGATGCTCTTACTACCTTATGCCAGTAAAATTGAGTTGACATTTGATTGCATTAATGTCATTGGGTCTGGGTTGGCATTTGAGCGAGAGGTATTGATTGATATAAATACTGCATTGATTTTATTGCTAGTTTATATTGAGCAAACAGGTGGAGGGAGGTGGAAGTAAGAGGTGAAAGGTGAGAAGGTTAAAAGTGGGAGGAAGGTGGAAGGTTAAAAGTTAGAAATAGGTAAGTGGGGATGGAAAGAGAAATATTGTACCGGATATAGAAAATTGAGAAAGTAAAATAGAGAAATTGGTGGATTGGAGAGCGTGAGGAGGTTAAAAGTTAGAAATAAGCAAGTGCGGGATGGAAAGAGAAAATTGGCACTGGATATAGAAGATGGTGAAAGTAAAATAGAGAAATTGGTGGGTTGGAGAGAGTGAGGAGGTTAAAAGTTAGAAATAGGCAATTGGGGGATGGAAAGAAAAAATTGGTACCGGATATAGAAGATGGAGAAATTGGTGGGATAGAATGATAGAAAGTGAGTTAAAAATAGACAATATATCTTAATAAACCCTCTTAGTAACATGGGTCTTTTTTAAACTGCATAAAATCAAAGGTAAAAAGGCGTCTTGGTGTTGAAGGAGTTAAAAAATGGGCACAAGCTGATAGAAGAAAAGGGATGATTATTGGAAAAGTATGAATGTATAATGATTATATAAGAAGGGGTTCCTGCAAGAGAATTTGGCTGGAATTCTAACAGAGAGAGAGGGAGGACAGGAAGGGAGGGACAGAGAGGCAAAGGTCATGAGAGAATGGGGAGGTTGTTTGAGAAAGGTTAGGAGAGAGAGAGAGAATGAATGATACAGTATAGGTAAAACTTGAGTAAACTTCATCGGAACGAGGGGCGTCACACTCTACGGTGACACTAGGAGAGCGGTGAGGTTGGATGTGTAGGAACTAAAAACAATAGAAAGGAAAACAAGAGGGAGAATGAAACAGGAAGAGAGAACAAGCAATCCCTAAGCAAAAGTAAAGATAAAATTATTAAAGAGCAGCAGGGGGGGTTAAGGTCAAACATTGAGGGAGAACAAGAGAGAGGGGGAGGGAGGAGAGTGGGGCAAGATTGATAGGTGTAAAAGATAGACGGGAAGGAAAAAATGGAATATCATGAGAATATTAGATAAATGGAATGGATGATTATTTAAGAAAAGAGAGAGAGGGCAAGAGCAAGTGAAGGAGGGAGAGAGAGAGGTGCAAAAGAGAAGAGAGAAGGGGTACAACTTACTGTGCATGAGAGGGAGGGGGTGGTGCAAAAGAGAGAGAGAGAGGGGGTGCAAGATAGAGAGAGAGAGAGGGGGGGGGCTGAGAGAAAGGTCAGGATAAGGTTGAGAGCAAGAGGGGGGAGGGGGGGGGGAAGAAAGGCTGAGTGTCAAGGGTGAAAAGGTCAGTATATGAGAGAGAGAGGGAGCATAAATAAAGACAGGCAGATGTGAGAGAGAACCAGATTCAGTGCAGTAAATATATCTCATTTAGCCAAACCTCTGCTGTCGATGGAACTTTATAGCTAAATAAATTGTTAGATAAACTGGCATTTAGTGACAATAGCTGGATAGATGTACAGATAGAATAGCCTACGAGTGGCAAACATTGGGTAGAATGAGTGAGGTATAGATGAATAGTTAGAATTACTGGTCTAGTTGTTGTTGTTGTTCCCCAGGCTGTCTGGCTGAACAGCCCCAAGGTCTCGAGCAAGGCCAAGGCCATAAACGAGCGCCCCCACAAAATCCTCCCTGCTTACCATTAACAAAGCCCGGGTGACCGAAGCCACTCCAAGGCAGGGAGCTGAGGAGGGTGCGGAAACGCCCGGGAAACCAAAGCCCCACCCAAGGCCCTGTGCCCCTCAGCAATTATGAAGGGAAAGTTGAGGGGTAAGGGAAAAATGTGACACTTTGGCTCCCAATCTGCCAACTTCTAGGTTGGCAGTAGGGAGGTCAATCCACGGAAAAGACGCCGCCACTTGAGATCTAGAAGATATATAAGTAAAAGGAACAGTCAGAGTAAGCTATGGGTATGGCAGAGATCGCTCAGTTCTCACTCGGATAGACCAGCCCATCACCACATGATTAGAACCCAATCCTCTCAGCATCAGCTAGGAAAGGCCCTAGAAAGCCGCCTTTGGCGGGGGGATAGCTCCCCTATTTCAACTCCTTTCGGGGTTGGGCACCCGCCCAATAAATATAATGTTAAAGGGCTATCACAAACAAGCTCTTTTTGTCAATTTTTAATGGTCAATATTTCTGACTTTTTGCACAGGTATTGGAAACTAGACTGACTAAGAGATCAATTTAGGTCATCAAATTATTATCACAATCTGCTGGACCAGTGCTGACAATAAAGAGTCGAGTAAACAGTGCTTGTCTGAAACTAGTTTTAGACTGCACAACAAATAATGAGAATAACATAATAATAACAGCAAATAAAATAACATAACATAATGTATAATAATGATAATAATGATACAATAATAATCGATACCCGGTAGTAATAATAATGAAATACAAAACTAAATAATACAAAAATAACAAGAATAGTAGCACATGCAGGAAAACTTCTTGACTGGTGACCCCATTAAATCTGACATTTTTGCATTACTAAGGCTGATTGGATTTACCATGGGTGAAAGTCATTAGATATATAAATAGAGCAATTTATAAAGCAGAGGCCGATGGTAAGTTGATCAGATGCAAGACTGTTCAGACTTTGGGAGATGGGTCGTTTTTCTTGATCCCCTTCTCCCTCATGTTTAGCCCCATTAGTTTTCAGATTTTAAGATGATTGCCCCATTAGTTTGTCGATTTTAAGACCATCCGCCTTATTTCCTTGTCAATATTAAGACTTTTCGTGCTATTTAGGTGTTGGATCGGTTTCCTGGCGAACGACAGTGAGGTTTATAGTTTATTTAATATTTGTATATATGCAGACAGTTATAGATCGAGACTAAAGTTAGATATGTAGACATTAGACAGCTATTATACTGCAAGGTATTTATAGACCTTAAATTGGACAGAATGAAGACTTTGTCCTCTATTAAATCTGACATTACAGCATACTGTAGTACTTACTAAAGGTTGATATTGTTATATATAGATTTTTATGGATATTATATAGATAGATATTAAGGAACACCCTGTTCTTAACATTAATATCCTTCATTACAAACCCCAATGTACTTGAATAAATTAATGAAAGCATGTGGGCTTCCCGGGATTCGAACTCGGGACACCACACCCAGAACATAGCACCTAAACCATTACACCACCAACACAGTATTGTAGATTGTTATTGAAGGTGTGTGAAAGGGTCTTAGTTATATTTTCTGTTTTGGTTTGTTTTGCAAGTTGTACCGGTACAATTTAATTTATTTTGTTTTTTGAACACTATTATTTTTGGCATTGTGTTTATATTTATTGTTTAATGCGGTTCCTGTTTTGGTTTTTGGTTTTATAAGTTATACATTTTAATTTCTCTTGGTTTTGAACACTTTATTACTTCTTGGCGTTGTGTTTCTGCCCAGCTGGGGTGCGGCTGGTGAAATTAACCCCTTCAGTATGTTGATGCCTTGTTGACCTGTTATTCTGGCTAATATTTGGAAAATTTTAGGCAGTTCAGAAAAACCAATATTATTTAGGTGGTTTATTGATGTTATTAATCCCGTTATATCATAGAGACATTATAAGCAAGATGGTTTAACGAGATGTTCTACCCTTTGAGTCAGAGATTAAAAACCAATGATTTACAGTATATGGTTTATCGAGATGTAGCCCTTTGAGTCTTAAAGATTATAAGCTAATAATTGATATGGTTTATCGACATATTGCTAGGTACTCCGGTCCAATCTCAAAATAAAGAACTTGACAAGAAAGGCAGCACCTTGACAGGGCCACCTGGAAAGCCGCCATTTAGGACGTGAGACTGTAACCACATTCCCTGTGGACAAAACGGTCTTTAAACTTGTATGTATGTATGTTATTAAACCCTTTGAGACGTAGGCAGAATTTAAGCTAACATAAATAATCTAATGGTAACCAGAATATGACAAAAAACTAAATGTATTTGTGTAATAGGGTAAGAACAAAAAGTGAATATGCAATAAACCGTTGTACAGTATACAAAGATATTTAGACAGTAAGAGTGACAGAACCAACACTGTACACCTATTAAATCTAACCTTTCGCAAGACATCCAGTGTGATAGACGGTAAAGAGACAGCAACAAATTTTAACCCCTCGGACCTTTTCAATACGATGGCAACTGTTTCAGATCATTTATATATACTGTATATTCATTTGTTTTTTCTATTATATTTTTTGTTTGTTACCTAAATTATTTTATTTTATTTTATATCTATATATTTTTTGTTCTAACTTTATTTTATTCAGCATAGAAAGGACTTGTAGGACTCAGAGTTTCAAACTATCTCTCATTGAACTCATGATTCATGCGTATTATTTTCCGTTACTTGCCCTTTCATTGTGGGACCCGTTCAGGAACGCTATGGCAATTTACTGCAATTTAAAGCCGGAGTGGGAGCGCGGTAGGCTCCCGTCCACTCTCCAGCATGTCTGCTGGGGCACTGAGAATGTGACCCCATCTCTCGCGAGATATATGCAGCGATGCCAAAGGCAAATGTAGCGCGATATTGCTAATTATTAGCAGATATCGCCAATGTCTGTGGTAGCGCTGCGGGTGAACTCTGTGCGCTACGAAGTTTGTTTTGGTGTAATTTTGAAGCTATATTCTTCTATTTTGTTTGTTTATTGCTGTAAACATTAAATTTTATTCAGGTACTTGCTTAACCTCTGAAGTGCGCATGGGGGGTATGAGACACCTCCGCCTGTGCGCACGTATTTGAGCTGTTTCCATCACTAAAATATTTATTTTACCATAAATAGCATTAATACTTCTCCATATGCGCCTATTATAGGTTGATTATAAAGGTATTAACCTGTTACAACAATAAAACAAGTGAAAACAGCGTTTGGATGGTCAAAATCGGCGATACAGGCCGGGAGTTACATAATGTATGGCTGAGGCAACCTCCTTTCCCGCCACTTTTCCCCAAGTCTGGAGAGACACTGTCGATCGATACTCTCTCTCTCTCTCTCTTGCTAACAGTGATGACAATGCCCTGCTTGCAACTCGCTAATGTTAGCACGAAAATATACCACAGAATAAGGGAATAACAGGGAAAATAGGTGATAACTGAAGGAGGGGAGGAAAGTGGGGAAGGAGGGGAGGTAGAGGAGTGATATTTTGCATGGCCCAGGGGCAATTTTTTTTTTGTTTTTTGTTTTTTTTCGGTGTTTTAAATTGATTTTTTTCCCCCTGACTCTTAAGAGTCTTCCCGCAGTTCCCGGGTCAAGCAATCAGGTGTGCCTGGATGACCCCTATTATAGTGGAAAGAAGTCTACAGCTTAAGGGTTAAGAAAGGACCAGTATAAATGTAGCGGAAATGCATAACCGGTAACAAATAAATAAAATGCTTTCATATTTTTGTTTCCACAGTAAGAAAGGATCAGATAAGATAACACGCGATAAAACAACTCAAGAAATATTAATAACAATAACCAACATAAGAATAATAAATCCTTTCATATTTTTACTTGTCGCTATTATAAAGGACCAGATAAAAATGAAGCACATAAGAACAACACAAAAATATTAAGAACAAGCAAGAAAAATGCAAGAATAATGCCATTTTCTCCCAAAGGATTACAATAGCGATCCCCCTAAAAATATATGACTAATGAGAAACGCAGAAAGAAGGGGGAAGTATAAAGAAAGGAATTGAGAGAGGAGGGAAGAAAGGAGGGGGAAGAGGATGGAGAGGGGAGTAAAGACGACAGGCGATGATTGAGAAGTGAAAAAGGAGGGCGATAAAGAACGGAATGAGGAGGAGGAGAGATGCAGTGAAGAGAAAGATATGAAGATAGATGGATATGGAAGGAGAGAGAGAGAAAAAAAAATGGAGGATGAGAAGAAGTAGAGGAGAATATAAATCAGAGAGGAAGTAGGGGAGAGAAAGATAGATATATGGAGAGAGAAGAATGATAATAAATTACCATACTTGAAACTAGGAATAATAAAACAAAAGAGAAGAGAGAGAGAGAGAGAGAGATAAAAGGCACTAGTGAAGGGGGGGGGGGGGAGAAAAGTTATGGAGAAGTTGGGAGAATTTAGGAGAAAGGGAAGGAAGAGGTAATGGAAGAGAAGAAAGGAGGATAAACGAGCAGAAGGAGCAAGAAGAAGAAAAATGGAGGAGGAGAAGAAAGGAAAGGAGAAAGAGAAAGAAGGAAAATAAAAAGATTGGCAAGGCGTGTGCGTTTTGAAGGAAGGGAAAGAAGAGGTAATAACAGAAGAGAGAAGAAGAAAGTGATAACAAGGAAGAAGAATGTAAGGGGCAAGAACAATAAAAGTGGAGAAAACAAATGTGAATATACAAAATGAGAAAGTTTAGACAAGAAAGAAAAGAGACAACACAAAAGGAAATAAGAAAAACGATAGAAGTGGAAATAAAAATCTGAAAATATGATAGGGCTGGGAAGAAAGCATATAAAACAGAAGATGAGATAAATGGTAAGAATAGAAAATAAATATAGAAAGGAAGAGTTGCAAGACAATATAAATAGTAAACCCTGAATAAAGAGAAAGAGAGGGAGGGGTGTGTGGGGGGGGGGGGGGGGGGGTATCGGAAATGAAGATGGAGAGGATGGAATTGGAGTAAGGGAAAAATATGAGAGAGAGAGAGGAAATGGAATGAGAGATGAGGAACGCAAGAACGAATAACAAGGAAAAGTTGAGCAAATATATACAAACACAGAAAGAGATAAGGACAGATTAACTTAATTAATTGCAGGGTTGTTGATTTTTTTTATTTTTTTTTTTAAATAAAAAAAATAAAAAAATCATTGATTTATTTGATTTTTTTTTTTTTTTTTTTTTTTTAAATATCCCCCCCCCCCCTATTGAGTAGTAATTCAAGTAGAGGAATTTATAACATACAATGTACTCTTTTAAAGTTGAAAGGTAATACTGTATACATATATTTGTAAATTTAAAAGCTATCAGTTATTTGTGTTACTACATAATGTACCAGTATCTACTATCTTACAATGAACCAATGCCTACACAAACTTATGAAAGCATGATAAATCTTCAGAATTCTTTTTATCTTGATTCACAGATAAAAAAAAAAAAAAAAAAAAAAATCATGATTTTTTTGGTAAAAAAATCATTGATTTAATCAAGTGATTAAATCAAATTGATTTAATCAATATCAACTCTGATTTTAATTGTGTAGGATGATATACAGTAGATAGTGTTAATTAGGAAGAGAGAGAGAGAGAGAGAGAGAGAGAGAGGCATGCAGTGAAGGGAAAGAAATGAAGATAAATGGATATGGAAGGAGAGAAAGAAAGAGACGGAGGGTGGCAGAGGAGGAAGTGAGAGGGAGGCAAGATGGAGGATATGAGAGAGAGAGAGAGAGAGAGAGAGAGAGAGAGAGAGAGAGAGAGAGAGAGGGAGAGGAGGGGGGGGGAGGAGGAGATATATATACTGTATGTAGTAAAAATCAGCCTTAGTTTAGATACACCTATAGAGGACTGACCAGGGTAAATGCTATATTATTAAACCAACTAAATACCATGGATCCTTGTTAAGCTGCATAAAATCGTCTAATGTTAACCAGAATATAAGGTAAAAATGTGTGTTATTGTAGTGAAGGCGTTCAAAGAAGAAATAATATAGGAAGGAAAGAAGGAAGGAAGAACAAAAACAAAAGGAGAGGAAGGAAGGATTTGTGGGGATAAGAGGGATGAAGGGAGGAATTAGAGAGGGATTATGTAGGAAGAAAGAGTGATATGAGAGAGAGAGAGGGAGGGATAGTGAGAAAATAAGAGTGATATAGTTTTGAGAAGATATAGTGAGCAAGTGAGAAACACCTCGACAGAAGATAAATCCTCCTTGAGATTAATGGAGCAAAGAGAGAGAGAGAGAGACCTAGAGATATGGAACAAAAATCGTAGGATATTAAAAAATGGGCGGAAGGGAGAGAAAGGTAAACAATGAGAGAGAGAGAGAGACGAAGATATCTGAATAACGCGAGCGAAGCGAGAAAGGAAAAAGATCGAGGCTAAAAAATGACGGGGAGGGAAAAATGAGATGGAGTTGGATGAGAAGTGGAAGAGAGGAGAGAAGGGTGGAAGATAAGAGAGGGACGGTGGAAGAGAAGAGAGGAGGGGGGTTGAAGAGAAGAGAGCAGGGGGGTTGAAGAGAAGAGAGCAGGGGGTGGAAGAGAAGAGAGGAGAGAAGGGTGGAAGAGAAGAGAGGGAAAGGGTGGAAGAGAAGAGAGGAGAAGGGTGGAAGAAAAGAAAGGAGGGGGTGGAAGAGAGGAGGAAGAGGAGAAGGGTGGAAGAGAGGAGAGAAGAAGGCTGGAAGAGAAGAAATGAGAAGGGTGGAAGAGAAGAAAGGAGAAGGGTGGAAGAGAGGAGAAAGGTGGAAGAGAAGAGAGTAGAGGCGTGCAAGATACAGAAGCTACAAGACGTTAGACACAGTATTAGGAAGAAGTATTACGGTACACTGCATTGATAAAGTATTTTAGAAACTTGATAACCGCATTGAATTCCATTAGTATGATTACTGGTTTCTCTGTTGTCAAAGCTCACTGGCTCGTGTGCATCATTATGGTGAGATTTCACTTTTGGGGCGATTTTTGCATGTATTCGTTATTTTTCTAGTTTCCTCCCTAGACCTCCATCAAATTAAAAAAAAAAAACATCCATTAGATCCCCCTTCTAGATTAATTTGTACATTTTTCGGTAGAAAAATGTTCCGTTCCAACATTACAGGCTCACCATCGTTCGCCAGGGAAAAAAATCGACACCTAAATAGCACGAAAGGTCTAAATATTGACGAAGAAATGGGACGAAAGGTCTTAAAATCGACTAACTATTGGGGCAAACATCTTAACATCTGAAAACTAATGAAGGAGAAAGTGGTCCAGAAAACCGGCCCATCCCCCCCTTAAGAGGTGTTTTAAGTATTCCTAACCATCACTGTACCTTCCGCCTCCCCATATCCACCCTGAGTCTAGTCAATGTCAAGGCTACTGCATGCTAGAGTGCCCGAATAATTGTGGCAAAATAGCGGGGGTGGGAAGTAGGGCAGGAGGGTTGGTTGCTGTGAGGGTTGCCAATTGAGCTACTTTCTCGCTAGTTATTTCCTTCGATCTAGAGGCAAATTTTACATCTAGCGACATGAATTCTAGCGATATTCTGGAGATTTGAGCCATTGTAGAGATTGTGTCGGAGATTTGAGCCATTTTAGAGATTGTGTTGGAGATTTGAGCCATTTTAGAGAAAGATTGTAGAGATTGTATCGTTTTTTGTAGCTATTTTCGGCATTTATTTACTATCTAGCGGACTTGATTTGGTAACCCTGGTTGCTGTTGGGTGTTCAACCTTTCAATAGTCTTGGCTTGGACTTCACTCACAACAATGGTGGAAGAGAACTTTGGCTTTCGACTGTAAATGCAGACTGTGTGATAGAAAACAACACGAATCTTGATCCCGACTGCCCCCCTTTTGCCAAAAATTGATTTGGAAGATTGCAAAATTGGGAGCAGTCGAGAGCATACACGATTTTGGTCCCTTCTGCCCCCAATTTTGCAATCTTACAATTTATATTCGGCAACATCGGGAGCCGTCTGGACCAAAAATTGTGTATGTGTAGAAGAGATAAGAGGAATGAAAGAGAAGAGGACATGGAATACAAAATAAGTTGAAATGACCCTGTTTCGAGGATACTTTAGGAGAAATGGTGGGGTAACTGATATAATATGCGAGGACCAAGAATAGAAAACGTGAAGGAAAAAGAGTGGTAGGAAAACAGGAAGACAAAAATATACAAGGGAGAGGGAGAGCCAGAAAAGAAAGAGATGGGAGAGGGAATTGTGAAGAAAAAAATAGAAGGGGTGGGAAGGGAAGTAAATAAATGCAATTGAGAGAGAGAGAGAGGAAGTAAGGGTAGATTGAGAGGAAGTTTGGGAGGGAGGGACGGCGAAAGGTTAGGGTTACTCTAGACGGGGAGAGAAAGGGGGAGAATAGGATGCTAGGAAGGGGGAAGGTGGAAGACTAGGATGGAAGGGAGGGAGTGAGAGAAAGGGGGAAGGGTAAAGAAGGTGCTAGGAAGGGGGAGGGACACTTATTAGGAAAGGGGGGTGGGGATAAGGTGGAAGACTAGGATGGTAGGCAGGGAGTGAGAGAAAGAGTTAGGAATATTCGGGTACTAGGAATTGGGAGGGATAGTTACTAGGAAGGGAGGGAGGGTGGAAAGAGACAAAGGAGAAGAATAGATAGGGTTCCAGGAATTGAGAGGAATACTTACTAGGCAGGGAGTTTGGAAGGATAGATAACATGTTTCTAGGAAGGCAGGAAGGATAGGGAATTTGAGGAAAAGTAGGTTTCTTGGTATGAAGGTTGAGCTAAAATAGGATGAAAAAGAGGGAGGTTAGATAGAGTGAAGAGAAGAAAGAAGGGTAGGTTTCTTGGGGTGGAGGGAGGGTAAGGTAGAATTGGGTGGATCAAAGGAAGATGGGTTAAATTGGGCGAAGGAAGGGAGGATAAGTCTGGAAGGAGGGATACATTGGAAAGAGTAAGGGTTGGGGAGAAGGGAGGGAATAAAAATAGAAGTTAGGAAGGGAGGGAGAGTGATATAATATGGGTAGAAGGGGGAGAAGGATATAATAAGGATAGAGGGAGAGAAGGAAGGAAGGGAGGGAGGGAGATGAGAGTGTGAAGGAAGGGAGGCAGGGAGGGAGAAATGTGTGAGGGGGGCGAGGATGGTGGGGTGGACTGAGGATTAAATTAAGGGAGAGGAAGGGAGGAATGAAGGGAGGCGTGGCATGCGAGAGAGAGAGAGAGAGAGAGGGGGAGTTTGTTTAGGAGAACGTTAGAAGAAAAGGGAAAATACTAGGAATATAAAACTGGCAGAGGAAGGGTGAGAGGAAAATTTTATAATCACACACACACAGTATAAACGGTTGTAAATACTGGGCATATATTTTGAAGAACTTAGCATTAGGAGAGTTTTTTGGTTGAGTAGCATCACACATAATGAGAGAGAGAGAGAGAGAGAGAGATGAAGGGAGGTGTGGTGTGAGGTATGGGGTGGAAGAGAACTCAAGAGAACTGTCAGGAGAAAGAGGGAGAGAGACTCAAGGTCAAAACATCTTGGGGGTGGGGGGAAAGGGAGGGAGGGAGGATTGTCTAGGGTGAAGAAGGGAGGGAGGGAGGGACCAGAAATATAAAGAGATGAAAGAGAGAGAGAGAGAGAGAGAGATGGGCGGGGGGTCAAAGAAGAAAGAGAGAGAAGATGCAGTTGCATTCTGCAGATAGGAAGGAAGGATGGTGGGATAGATGGAAGTAAGACAGATAGGAGGGACATCTAAAGGAAAGCATGGAATTAAACAATCGGGATAGATACTAGAAAGGGAGGATAAATAAGGGTAGACATGGAAACAAACCAATGTTAGAATTGAGGTGAGAGGAAGAAAGAAGGGGATTGGGAAGGGGGGGGGGGGATAGGTACAAGCAAGAGAAGTAGTAAAATAAATGGAGATGTCAATACGGATATGATTAACATTAATATTATTAACCCAAGCCATTAAAAAGGGAAGGAAGAAGGATGGAACGAAAGAAGGTAGACATAGAACGACAAAAAGTGGATTTAACGGTAGAAATAGAACGACAAAAAAGTAGATTTAATTAAGCTATAAAAAAGGGAAGGACAGGGGAGGAGTAGCAGGTATGGGATTGAGAGAAAAAATGCAGGTAGGTAGAAGGAAGGAGATGTGAAGGATACATGCAAGAAAGGGAACGTGAAGGAAGAGGGAGAACGATAATAAGTGGCTGTAACCAAACGAAGGACATAGGAGGAGACGCAGGTATAGGAGGGAAGGAAGAATGCAGGTAGATAGATGCCTAGGTAGATGGTGAAGGTAGAACAACGTAGAGGTAAAAAAAGAAGGATAAACATAGAACGATAGTTAAGGGGTTTGGTTATTTTTTCTGGACACCTTTCTCCCTCGTATTTAGCCCCATTTGTTTTTATATTTTAAGACGTTCGGCCCATTGTTTACGATTTGAACACCTTTAGCTCCATTTCCTTTTCAATTTTAAGACCTTTCGTGATATTTAGGTGTCGATTTTTTCCTAGCGAGCCTTAAATTATAACAGGAACTGGGACATTATTACACCTAAAAATGTACCTTTATCTTGAAGGGGGGTCTAGGGGGTGTTTTTCTAAGTTTGAGGGAGGTCTAGCGAGGAAATTAACAAATAAATGAATACATGAATTAATAGAAAACCCCCCAGCTACTTATAGTCCCTTAAGCCGCAAAGAGGGAAGGGAGAGGGAGGGTATGGCTGGAGATGCAGGGATGGGGAGGGCAGGAAGATATGCAGGTAAATTAATCGGCAGGTAGGTAGATGGGACAGGTAGATAGGTAGAGGGACGACGGCAGGTAGGTAGGTAGTTAGGGTCGGATGAAAGGTTAGCGGGTAGGTAGGTAGAAAGGCAGGTAGGTAGGTTGGAAGGAAGGAAGGAAGGCAGGTAGTAGGAAGGTATCGATGTTTATGTGTAGGTTGGGAGGGAAGGCAGATTGGCCGGTTGGGAAGGAAGGCAGGTAGGAAGGTTGGGAAGGCAGGCAGGTAGGTAGGTAAGTTGGGAATGCAGGTAGTAGGAAGGTTGGGAATGAAGGCAGGTAGGTAGGAAGGTTGGGAAGGAAGCTTAGATGGGCAAAAAAGGAAGAGGGATAATTGAGGGAAGGAAGGGAGGAAGTACGGATGGAAGGCGGGTTGGAGGGACGTAGGTAGGAAAAGAAGTAAGGCAGGGACGTTGTTTGAGAACAGAGAGAGGGAGAGGGGGGGGGGGGGGTTGGAAGGTCAGGGTAGGGGGTGCGAGGGTAGCGAAGGAGAGAGGTTGGTAGGAAGGTAGGTAGGTAGGTAGGTAGGTAGGTAAAGAAGGAAGGAAGGCATGGAAGGAAGTTTTGTAGAAGGGAAGGCAGGTAGAGAAGGAGGTTTGGAAGGGAGGTAGGTCGGGACGATGGGTTGGGTATATTGTTAAGGAAGTTAGGGAGTGGGAGGATGGAATGGATGGGGGTTAGGATAGCAAAAAGAGCAAATAATTATGATGAAGGGTTAGACATTTCAAATAAGAGGGAGGGGGTAAGGAAAGATGATATGAGGATGGAAGGAAGAGGTGAGGTAGAATTGAATTGAATTGAATTGAATTGATTTTTTTTTATTTAGCCTTTAGTATACAATACAATTTTGCTTACAAATGATTTGTTAAAAAACAAAAATATATAATAATAATACAAAAAAATAAGGCTGAGCCTTTTGAGAGATGTCTCTCTTAAAGGCACCTGGCTATAACTCGATCTATCAAAATGCAATTGTATATAATACACTTAGTCACAGCTATGTGCCCCGGGAACTACGTGTTGTAAAGATTTTTTCTAAATTCGAAAAGGGATGAATGTAGGCAACATATAATAACATAAAACAAATTAAATTAATGGTGATTAACCCTGAGGTCACACTCACTTCCCAGAGCTCACAGCTGATTGTTCATTATCACAATTACCCATGTAATACCATTTACAAAAATTGAATATATATAACATACATTGTACAACTATTGACTTGATGTTCAAAGGCCATACTCGCAATTATACCCACAATTCGACACAAAGACACATACGCTTCCCTAACAGTATATGCCTAATTAGTAAAGGACATACACTTTGTTGTGCATGGAATACACACTTACACCATTCATTTAGACCTATATATGAGAACATGGTAAATAATTTACTGTAGACTATAATATATCCATTTCTATAAAAAAAAAAAAAAAAAAAAAAAAAATGCATACAAATGCCAACTACACATACATTATATACACCTTTACAGACAAAAATAGAAGCATGTTTATTACAAAATAGTATTCAAGCTCATTCAACCCTTTACGTGACTCTACATATATATACACACACACAGCCAGCGTAAATATTATTAAAGGTTATACATTTGTCGATCTAGGTGATAGGGATGTTGTAATTATTGGTAGTATAATTGGTGATATACTTATTTTAGTACTCACTGTTGATATCGTGTTAATAGAAAAGATTTTAATTGTCTCTTAAACCGAGATATTTCCTGTATATTTCTTAAATTTTGAGGTAATCCGTTCCACACCTTAACTCCATGATGTTTTATACATGTCTGAGCTTGACTAGAAGTCATGAGAGGAATTCTTAATAGATCAGCTCCCCTTAAATTGTACCTTTCATTGTTACTAGGTGTAAACAAATCAGTTCTATCAAGGTTATGCAGACATTTAAATACGAAAAGCGCACTGCAATAAGTATTGATATCCTTAAATTTAAATAATTCAAGTTTACTAAAAAGTTCATTTGTGTGGGCATATCTTGATTTATGTGATATAGTTCTAATTATTCTTTTTTGTGATTTTTCAATAGTTAATAATTTGGTTTTACTAGTTGCACCCCAAATTGTTTGGCAATATAACAACTGTGGATAGATAAGACTATAATATAATTGTTTTAGAGCACTAATATTAAAGAGGAGAAAAATAGAAGAAGGAAGGAATGCGAATAGAGAAGGAGAGTAGGAAGGAAGGTGGGTAAGTAGGAAGGTGGGTAGTAAATTTGTTTTATGAGAGTTAGAGGGAAACAAAGAAAAGGGGATGGAAGTAAAGAAGGAAGGCTGGCAGGTAAGATGGGTTGGGTAGTTGGGTAGAGAAAAGAAAAATGTTGATGTCATCTACACCGATTTTGCTAAGGCATTTGATAAATGTGATCATGGTATAATAGCCCACAAATTAAAAGCAAAAGGTATAACGGGGAAAATCGGACGGTGGATATATAATTTCCTCGTAAACCGGAAACAATCAGTAGCAGTAAACCAAGTCACATCTGAGCCTTCGGATGTAAAAAGCTCAGTGCCCCAAGGAACAGTGCTAGCACCCCTTCTGTTCCTCATTCTAATTTGCGACATAGATACCAACACAAGACACAGTACGGTGTCGTCTTTTGCGGATGACACAAAACTAAGCAAGATAGTAAACACACAAGAGGACACGGGCCAGCTGCAGGAAGACATAAATGTAGTGTTCCAATGGACCAGGGAAAACAACATGCAATTCAATGAAGAAAAATTCCAATTAATAAGGTACGGAGAAAATAATGGCGTTAAAGTGATCACAAACTACCTAACAGAATTTAACCACATAATAGAACGGAAAGACAGTGTGAAAGACCTTGGGGTGTTAATGTCTGAAAATATGTGTTTCAAAGAACATAACCAGGTCAAAGTTGCGGCTGCGAAACGTTTAACGGGTTGGATTCTGCGTACATTTAAAACACGCGGTGAATTACCTATGATAACGCTCTTCAAATCTCTAGTGCTACCGCGGCTTGAATACTGTAGCGTATTAACATCCCCATACAAAGCTGGTGAAATAAATGACTTAGAGAGTGTACAAAGAAATTTCACTTCGCATATAAGTTCGGTAAAACAGCTACTCTATTGGGATCGTTTAAGAGCACTGAACCTGTACTCGCTGGAACGTAGAAGAGAACGTTACCTAATAATATACACGTGGAAAATCGCAGAGGGTTTAGTACCAAACCTACATACTCCGATAGTCATAAAATTCAGTGATAGGAGAGGCTGGGAATGCAATATCCCCCGGATGAATAACAGGGGTGCTATGGGCTCTCTGCGAGAGGGCTGGTTATCACACAGAGGCCCACGTCTCTTCAACAAACTCCCACGGAGAGTAAGAGCCATGAGGGGCGTCTCTTTAGACAACTTCAAGAGAGCCCTCGATGTCGAACTGCAAAAAGTGCCAGACGAGCCCATCTTAGCAAGGGAGCGGGCTGTCTCTTCAAACAGTCTGCTGCACCAAATCACAAACCACAACGAGGGGCGACGCACTCCTCGGTGCTGCTAGGAGAGTGGCGAACACAACCTAAGGTAACCTAAGGTAAGGTAAGGTACACTTAGAAGAAATGGGGTGGAAAGAAGGGTGGGAGGTTGAGAGAAGTGAGAGGATGTGGGAAGGAGTAGGAGGATGTGCGAAGGAGTGGGAGGATGTGGGAAGGAGTAGAAGGATGTGGGAAGGAGTTGGAGGATTGGGATGATGAGAGAAGAAGCGGGAGAATGAGAGGAGTGGGAGGCTGAGAGACGGAGTGAGAGGATAAGAAAATTGGGAGGATGGAAGGAATATTGGAGAATTGGAAGTAAGGAAAGGTCAATGGAAAAAAAATGAAAGGATAGTAAATAGGTTGATAAGGAGGACTGGAGGGTTAGACCACAACCTCATAATTATATAGGAGGTTGTGGTTGGACAGGATACGGTGAAGGGAGGTTGAGAGACAGGAACAAGAGGCAGATAGGAAACAGGTAGAGAGAGAGAGAGGGGGCGAAGGGAAGCAGGGGACAGGACAAACAGGAGAGAGGATGGGAGACAGGGAACAAAGTAGAAGGGGCTCTAAAAAGGGAAGGAAGAAAGGAAGCAGACAAATAGGGAAGGAACAGGAAAAAGGAGGGAGGGTGGAAGATAGTAAAGCAGGGGGGGAGGGGGATAGTTCTGGTAGGAGTAGGGGTGGGTTGTTTGGACTGGAAGGAGCGAGTGAGATTGTTTTGAAATGAAGGAGGGAGGGAAGGCAGGAGGGGGAGGCAGATTGTTGATAAAAGAAGGAGGAAGAGGAGGGGATGGGGGGGGGGGAGGCAGATTGTTGATAAAGGATGGAGGAAGATGAGGAGAGAGGGGAGGTAAATTGATCAGTGGTGAGGAGAAGGAAGGGAGGATGGAGGGAGCGAGGGTGAAAGGAAGGAATGAAAGAGATAAATGGAGTGGGGGGAACAGGATGAAAGAGAGAGAGGGAGGGAGGGGTGCGCAGGAAAGGAGGGAGAAAGAGACAGGAAGGGAGGGAGATAGAATCATAGAGAGGCAGGAAGAGAGAGGGAGGGAGAGAGGCAGGAAACGAGGGAGAGAGGAAGGAGAATGAGTCGTTGTTGTGAGGACAGGAAGGAAGGAAAGGTGTGAAGGATGGCAGGAAGGAGGGAAGGAGAGGGGACTTGAAGGATGGAGGGTGGATGTGAACGACAGTAGGAGGTAGAGAGGATAGGAATGAAGAAGGAGAAGGAAAGGAAGAGAGGATATGAAGGAAGAAGGAGAGGGTAGGAAGGAAGGAGGCAAACAGGGTGAATGAAGACAAACGACCGGATTGGAGGACGTCTGGAAGGAGAGAATGCGCCGAGGAAAACAGACGCTGAGGAAAACAGTCGCTGAGGAAAACAAATGGCCGGTGCCTCGTGTGGGATGCCACATGTGTTGACACTTTCTCCACAACCAACATCGCCAGAAACGCCGACGAAGCAGGTGAAGCCGCCCGGATAGCAGAAAATAAAAAGCGAGAAAAATATCAAGCCATCGCCAGAAATCATCAGTTCGAGCCCCTGGCATTCGAAACTTCAGGAGTCTTCGGCCCTACCACCCTTAAGATGGTGAATGAAATAGGCCGTAAAATCAGAGAAGTTTCAGGAGAACCCCGGGAAACCCTCTGGCTCAAGCAAAGACTAGGGATGGCTATCCTCCGGGGCAATGCCACCAGCGTCATGAGCTCAGTTCGACAGGACTGGGTCATGCCACTGTGTGAGGCCCGGGCAGGAGTGGTGTATCCGTAGTCTTTCCACAGTAGGGTAAAACAAAAACACTTTATTTGTATGTAACATGTGTGATGCACATAAATAAAAGGGGGATGTGTCGGATGGTTGAAAGCCACAGTTGCTCGCGCGTTTGGGGCTAGCAACACGTATTATGAAAAACATGTATCCTCCTTCATTCACTGTCCCCCCCTTCACTCACTCAACCCCACAATTTGCCGGAGGATAACAGGTTTTTCACAATACGTAGACGGAGGTCTTTTAAAAAAAAAAATCGCTAAGGAAAACAGTCGGGTGTAGGGTTTACTGAGGACAGGCTGTAATGAGGAAGGTTTATTGAGGACAAGCTGTAATGAGGAAGGTTTACTGAAGACAGGGGGGTAGGTTGTAATAAGAAGGATATATTAACAAAATGAAGACCAAATGAATGACCGAAATAAGGATAATGTGAAGAGGAAAAGGGAGAATATGTGTGTATTAAGAAATGAGGTCATGATATAGGACGATGGAAAGAGGAATGCAGAGTGTGAAGGAAAAAGATAATACATACAAGTTAGGAGAGAGAGAGGAGGAGGAGGAGGAGGAGGCGGCGGAGGCGGAGGCAGAGGCAGAGGCAGAGGCAGTAAAGGAAGATTGAGTGAGATAGATTATGAAGGAGGAGGATTGAGAAGGCAGGTCGACCGGCAGAAAGGCAGATGGTTGGGCAGAAAGGAAGGCAGGCAGGGAGGCAGGTAGGTGTTTAGCAAGGCAGATAGGTGGACATAAAGGTAAATAGGTGGGCAGAAAGGCTGAGGGTTGGACAGAAAGGTATCTAGAAAGGCAGATAGTTGGGGGAAAAGTAGGTAGGTGCTTAGTTAGGTGGGTCGACAGACGGGTAGGTAGGTAGAAAGGGAGGTAGGTGGGTAGAAAGGCAGATAGGTGGGTTGAAAAGTAGGTAGGTGCTTAGGTGGGTCGACAGACGGGTAGGTAGGTAGAAAGTGAGGTAGGTGGCCAGATAGGTGGGCAAACAGAAGCGTGGGGAAGGGTAGGAAGGCAGGAAAAGAAGGGAGACAGGCAGATAGGTGGGTAGACAAGCAGACGAGTGGGTAGAAAGGAGGGTAGGTGGGTAGAAAGGCAGATAGGTGGGTAGAAAGGTAGATAGGGGGTAGAAAGGCAGACAGAAGCAGGGGAAAGAGGAGGAAGACAGGAAAGGAGTGGCAGATAGCAGAACAATTATTAGGGTAGGGTACATGAAGGAGAGTACAAGGTGTGTGGGGGGGAGGAGGGACAGGGGGAGGTTGTAATGGAAAGGGAGGGGGGGGGGTAGCTAGAATAGGGAGTGGGACAAAGGAGGGAGTGGGGAGGGAAGGAAGGAAGAGGGGGGTTAGTTGGAAGGGGAGAGAGGGAGCAGGGGTGGGAGGGGCATGTTAATAGGTAGAAAATTTAGATCAACACAGAACCAACCCAAATGGATGAATAATAGACTATTAGACCTTCTAGGAAAAAAGAGAGGAATATATAGAAAAATTAAGAAAGGCGAAATTCACCTACTTGCTTACTATCAGAATCTATCAAGAGAGGTTAAAAAAGGTATAAGGACAGACAAAAGAAATTATGAAATCAGGATAGCCAATGACTCAAAAAATAACCCTAAGGCTTTTTACCAGCTATATAAATCTAAAGTTAGAGATAAAATAGGCCCCCTTAAAACTTCGATAGGAAAAATGACAGAAAATTATTTAGAAATGTGCAGTACATTAAATAGTCAGTGTTTATCCGTTTTCACTAATGAAAATTTGGCACAGATTCCAGAAGTCTGTAAGGTATATAGCGATAGTATAGAAAATAGGTTAAGTACGGTTACTATAAGTAGAAATGATGTGCTTAAGGAAATTGACAGACTGAAACCTCAGAAATCGCCTGGTCCCGATGAGGTATATGCTAGAGTATTAAAAGAATGCAGAGATGAGTTAAGTTACCCATTAACATTTCTTTTTAACAATTCATTAGAAACAGGTATAGTTCCAGAAGCTTGGAAGCTTGCAAATGTAGTTCCGATTTTCAAAAAAGGTGATAAATCAATAGCATCCAATTACCGTCCCATTAGTCTCACTTCAATCATAGGAAAGTTACTAGAGTCAATTATTGCTAGGAAAATGAGAAACCACTTAGAAACATTTAACTTAATCAATTCATCTCAGCATGGATTCACTCAGGGACGTTCTTGCCTTACTAATTTGCTTAGTTTTTTCTCAGAGGTATATGAAGCAGTAGATAATGACAAGTCATATGATATTATATATTTAGATTTCAGTAAAGCTTTCGACAGAGTCCCTCTACTCATGAGAGATTGATGAGAAAGGTTGAGGCACATGGAATAGGTGGGGCGTTGTTAGGATGGATTAGGTCATGGCTAATTGGTAGGAAGCAGAGAGTCAGCATAAATGGTACTAAGTCAGAATGGGGATCAGTGAAGAGTGGTGTCCCCCAGGGATCTGTATTAGGTCCTCTGTTGTTTATTATATACATAAATGACTTTGATTTAGGTATAACTAGTAGGATAAGTAAATTTGCAGACGATACCAAAATGGGGAGAAAAATTGATTCAGTTAGAGATATAGAGTGTCTGCAAAGGGATCTAGATACCTTATACATACCTGCATATACATATACCTGCAAGACAAACAAAACGAAGAAGCAAACAAGATCGGGAAAGGAGGAGGCTGTACAGAAGAAGAAAATTACTCACACAAAGACGCACACATCAAAATCTACAGGATAGGCAAAAGGCCGAAATAGATTGAAATGCTAGGTTTTGCCAGGTTAAATAGGAATGGGAATTATCCCCAGGCTACCTTTAGGATCAACCTTTCCTGGTACCTGGCGTGGGGTACGAACCTCTGAAGGGAATTTAACCCCCCTAAAAACCCACAGGTTTTGAGATGCCTTGGGTGGGGTTCGAACCCTGGTTAGTGACGCACCACCATCACCACCAGGCCCGCGCGCTAACCCACTGTACTACCACGGACGTACAAAAGTATAGCAACCTTAGTCCGATTTTTAAGAACCACGGTGATAGTCTCTCGAGATGAGTTTATTGGACTTACCATCTACGACTATTTTACTATTTTACGCTATACCTGACGTTAACTCGGGTTAGTATTATTGTGGGTGCGGGACATTTTCGAGGGCATTACACCACATTCCTTTTTAGTTAGGCTAGTCCCTAGCCTCGTAAGGTCGTAGGGTATCGTAGCCTTTTTACCTTAGCCATCTCAATTCTTGGTATAGGGTTCGCGTGACGGGTGCTCCAGCACGTAGCTACCAGGTCACTTTCCCTTACTGCCACCAATGAAATGCTAGGTTTTTCCAGGTTAAATAGGAATGGGAATTATCCCCAGGCTACCTTTAGGATCAACCTTTCCTGGTACCTGGCGCGGGGTACGAACCTCTGAAGGGAATTTAACCCCCCTAAAAACCCACAGGTTTTGAGATGCCTTGGGTGGGGTTCGAACCCTGGTTAGTGACGCACCACCATCACCACCAGGCCCGCGCGCTAACCCACTGTACTACCACGGACGTACAAAAGTATAGCAACCTTAGTCCGATTTTTAAGAACCACGGTGATAGTCTCTCGAGATGAGTTTATTGGACTTACCATCTACGACTATTTTCGAACCACGGTGATAGTCTCTCGAGATGAGTTTATTGGACTTACCATCTACGACTATTTTACGCTATACCTGACGTCAACTCGGGTTAGTATTATTGTGGGTGCGGGACATTTTCGAGGGCATTACATAGATAGAGAAATTGTGGAAACTGAACAAAGGCTAAGAATATCATATGAACTACAACATATGGAAGAGGAGAGGAAAGCTATTGCAGGTATAAAGGAAAATTCCAAATACTTCTTTTCATACGCCAAACAAAAGGCTAAAACAACATCAAACATCGGCCCACTGAGCAAAGGGGATGGCTCTTTCACAGGGGACAAAAAGGAAATGAGCGAACTCTTAAGCAGGCAGTATGAAATGGCATTCAGTGAGCCTGATGAAACAAAGGTCATCAGAGACCAAAATATATTTTTCATGGAAACCTCCCCCACGGAAACCCCTCAGATGCTGGATATTGATTTCGGTCCAAAAGACATAGAAGAGGCCATTGCCAACATGCCATCCCACTCGGAACCAGGCCCGGACTCCTGGAATTCGATCCTAATGAAGAAATGTAAGGAAAACCTCTCAAAACCCCTGGCTATAATGTGGAGAAGGAGTCTAGACACTGGTGACATACCAGATAGCTTGAAAAACGCAATAATTGCCCCACTGCATAAAGGAGGGAGTAAAGCACTACCAAAAAACTACCGCCCGGTAGCTCTAACCTCTCACATCATTAAAGTTTTCGAACGAGTCCAGCGAAGAAAAATTTCAACATTCATGGAGACAAATGAACTACACAACACCGGTCAACATGGGTTCAGAGCGGGAAGATCATGTCTCTCACAACTTTTGGAACACTATGACAAAATTCTTAAAGCGCTAGAAGAAAAGAAAAACATGGATGTCATTTACACCGATTTTGCTAAGGCATTTGATAAATGTGACCATGGTATAATAGCCCACAAACTGAAAGCAAAAGGTATAACTGGGAAAATCGGACGGTGGATATACAATTTCCTCGTAAACCGAAAACAATCAGTAGCAGTAAACCAAGTCACATCTGAGCCTTCGGATGTCAAAAGCTCAGTGCCCCAAGGAACAGTGCTAGCGCCCCTTCTGTTCCTCATACTAATTTGCGACATAGATACCAACACCAGACACAGTACGGTGTCGTCTTTTGCTGATGACACAAAATTAAGCAAGATAGTAAACACACAAGAAGGACACGGGCCGACTGCAGGAAGACATGAATGTAGTGTTCCAGTGGACCAGGGAAAACAACATGCAATTCAATGAGGAAAAATTCCAATTAATACGGTACGGAGATAATAATGGTGTTAAAGAAATTACAAATTACTTAACAGAATCTAACCACATAATAGAACGGAAAGACAGTGTGAAAGACCTTGGGGTATTAATGTCTGAAAATATGGGTTTCAAAGTACATAACCAGGTCAAAGTGGCGGCTGCGAAACGTCTAACGGGTTGGATTCTGCGTACTTTTAAAACACGCGGTGAAGTACCTATGATAGCGCTCTTCAAATCTCTAGTGCTACCGCGGCTTGAATATTGTAGCATATTAACATCCCCATACAAAGCAGGTGAAATAAATGACGTAGAGAGTGTACAAAGAAATTTCACTTCGCATATAAGTTCGATAAAACAGCTACACTATTGGGAGCGTTTAAGAGCACTGAATCTGTACTCACTGGAACGTAGAAGAGAACATTACCTAATAATATACACGTGGAAAATCGTAGAGGGTTTAGTACCAAACCTACATACTCCGATAGTCATGAAATTCAGTGATAGGAGAGGCTGGGAATGCGAAATCCCCCGGATGAATAACAGGGCTGCTATGGGCTCTCTGCGAGAGGGCTGGTTATCACACAGAGGCTCACGTCTCTTCAACAAACTCCCACGGCGAGTAAGAGACATGAGGGACGTCTCGTTAGACAGCTTCAAGAGAGCCCTGGATGTCGAACTGCAAAAGGTGCCAGACGAGCCCATCCTCGCAAGGGAGCGAGCTGTCGCTTCAAACAGTCTACTGCACCAAATCACCACCCAAAACGAGGGGCGTCGCGCTCCTTGGTGCCGCTAGAAGAGTGGCGAACACATCAAAAGGTATCAAAAGGTAAAGGTACACGAATGGTCAGTAAAATGGCAGATGAAGTTTAACATTGACAAATGCAAGGTATTAAAGATAGGGAAGATGCATACAAATTTTAAATATAAACTAGCTAATATGGAATTAGAAAACTCAGACTGTGAGAAAGATCTAGGTGTTTTTGTTAGCAATGATTTGAAGCCTAGAAAACAATGTATAAGCGTTCGTAACAAGGCAAACAGGATTCTCGGGTTCATATCTATAGGAGTGTGAGTAACAGAACTGCTGATGTTATCTTAAAACTTTACTTGTCATTAGTGAGACCCCATATGGATTATGCTGTTCAATTTTGGTGTCCTTATTACAGAATGGACATAGATTCCTTGGAGAGAGTACAGCGTAGAATGACAAAAATGATCCATAATATTAGAAATCTTCCGTATGAAGAAAGGTTGAAGAAATTAGGCTTACATTCGTTAGAGAGACGCAGAGTTAGAGGTGACATGATAGAGGTATTCAAGTGGGTTAGTGGAATTAATAAAGGAGACATGAAAAATGTACTAAAGCTCAGTGATAGCGAAATAACTCGTACAAATGGTTTCAAATTAGATAAATTTCGTTTCAGAAAAGATATAGGCAAATATTGGTTTGGTAACAGAGTAGTAGATGGGTGGAATAAGCTACCAAGTGATATAGTGGGATCAAGAACGATAGGGAGCTTTAAGATACAATTAGATAGGCATATGGACGAGATGGGTTGGGTGTGAGGGGGATCTACCAGGTGTGGGCCAATCGGCGCTCAGCAGACCCCCGTAATCTTGTGTTAATCCCTGACCGTTTTGGTGGGGTCAGTACTCAAGGTATTAGTGAGATGGATCTATAATTGGGCCTTGTAATTTGGGTTGGGTGTGACAGGGATCTGCCTTGTATGGGCCGATCGGCTTTTTGCAGACTCCTATTTCCTTATGTTCTAATGTAGAGGGAGGGGGGGATGATAATAGGAAGGGAGGGAGGAAACTAGAGAGGAAGGGAGGGATGTTAATAATAATTGAGGAGGGGAGGGGGGAGTAGAGGGGGAGGGAGCAAGGGAGGGGTGATAATAATAATAGGTAGGGAGGGAGAGGGTAAGGGAGGTGAGGGAGGGAGAGAGAGAGAGAGCGGGGGGAGTAAGGGAGAGAAGATTCGTTAGTGTTAGGGAGGGAGGAAAATATACGAGTCGCGGAGAGAGAGAGAGATAACTGGTTGGGGGAGACAGCAAAAAGAGATAGCATGGGGAGAGGGAGATAAAAAAAGGGAGGGGAGTGAAAAATAAAAAGGGAAGAGAGGTAGGGAACGTCATAAAAAGAAGAAAGAGAAATGAGAGAGAGAGAGAGAGAGAGAGAGAGACAGACTGGGGACCCTGATACTGTTCCTTGTAGTCTCATCAACTCCCCTTTTATAGGAGGCTGGAGATAGGGGAGACAGACACAGAGGAAAAGAGAGAGATTGAGAGGGCAAGGAGAGAGACACTGAGACTAAGTATTAGAGAGAGATTGAGAGGAGAGAACGAGAGGAGAGACAGCAGTTGGAGATAGCCACACGTAATTAGAATGAGACACTAGAGAGATAACATGAGAGAGACTGGGGTAGAGGGAGAGAGACAGAAGTAAGAGAGATAGGGGAGGGTGCAGAAGGGCAGAAAGAGATTCAGAGATAGGGGAGAACATAACAGAGTAGAGAGAGAGAGAGAGAGGGGGGGTGAAGGGGAGGTATGTGTACAGTATTCTGTGTAAGAGAGGGGGGAGGAGGTTAGCGTGTGGGGGGTATGAGGTAGCTAGCCTGTGATTGGTGGAGAGAGAGAGAGAGAGAGAGAGAGAGAGAGAGAGAGAGAGAGAACTGAAGGAGGTGGCGATATTATAGGCAGCTCTAGTAGAATAATAAACACTTGAATAGGGTATGATAGTGTAGGATAGGGCTCTGCAGGACAGGGTTAGGAATATTTGAAATGGTCTCGCGGGCCGTTACCAGGAGAGAGAGAGAGAGAGAGAGAGAGAGAGAGAACTGAAGGAGGTGGCGATATTATAGGCAGCTCTAGTAGAATAATAAACACTTGAATAGGGTATGGTAGTGTAGGATAGGGCTCTGCAGGACAGGGTTAGGAATATTTGAAATGGTCTCGCGGGCCGTTACCAGGAGAGAGAGTGAGTGTGAGTGTGAGTGAGTTAGAGGGTTAGAGCCGCAGGGTAATAATAGATGAGAGGTTGTATGGGTTGGTAAGGGAAGAGGATGGTATGCAGGGTGGGGGTAGACTAGGGACAGATTGGTTAGGGTAGGGAAAAGGAGGTCGAGAGGGGAGGGGGAGGGGTGGGATGGAAGGGAGATGGCTGGGAGGGGGAGAGGAGGGAGTTAAGTTGGGTGGAAGGGAGGTACGAATGGGGAGGATTGAACGTGTTTGTTTATGAGCGAGAGAGAGAGAGAGAGAGAGGTAGGAGTGGGGGTAGGGGGGATATAAATAGAAAGAACAGAGAGGGAGGGACAGTCAGAGCAGAAAGGAAGGGAGGGATCTGAATGGAAGGGAAGAGAAAGGAAGAGAGAACAAAGAGAATACAACAACAAATCCACTCATACGCTACAGGCTCCTTAGTTTAGGGATGGTGTAAGGATGGACTGGCAGAGAAAGATTGATGGTTAGAAGGATAGGACATGGGAAGGGATAGTGGGGAGAATACAGATGTACAAAGGGCAGACAGAAGAGAGAGGTGAGGGAATAAATGGAAGGTTGGAGATTGGAATTATAAATGTAATGGCCATGGTTAGGCCTACTAATGGATGGGGCTATGATAAAGGGAAAGACAGGCAGAACAAAGGACAATGGAGATGGAGAGATGGGGGCGAAGGATACGTGATGGGAAGGGAAGACAGATGGATGGAAGGGGCATGGAGGAGGGATGAAAGAAAGGAGAGGTAGTATAAAGGATAAGGATGATGGGGATAGGGACAACAATAAATGGTGTGAAGGGAATAAGGATAGATTGAGAGATGGGAGGATAGAAGAGGAAGGGAAAAGGGAGGAGGGGGGGAGGAAGAAAACAAGAAAGGTTACAGGGTGGGGAGGAACAAGGATGGATTGAAGGGGTGGGGTGGAGGGGAGCTAGGTAAGGGGAGAAGGTCAGGACAAAGGAATGAGAGATGGGGGAGATGGGAGGACAAAGGAAAAAAGGGGGGGAGGGAGGGAAAATAGAAGGGAAGGAAATATAACAGCAGGGGGGGGGGGGGAGAGAGAGAGAGAGAGCGAGCGAGAGTGAGTGAGAAAGACAGAAAGAGCGGGCCATAAAAAGAGGCTATGTAGGGACAGATATAAAAAGGGAGGGGGAGTGAAATTCTATATGGGATGGGAGCATCATAACAAAAGGAGAGAGAGAGAGAGAGAGGGATAATATAAAGTGAGGGAGGGAACAAAAAGGGAAAGAGGACAAAAATGGAAGGGGGGGGGGGGGGGGGCACACAAAAAGGGTAGAAGT
The DNA here is from genome assembly GCA_032716605.1 of Paralithodes platypus. Classification (NCBI taxonomy): domain Eukaryota; kingdom Metazoa; phylum Arthropoda; class Malacostraca; order Decapoda; family Lithodidae; genus Paralithodes; species Paralithodes platypus. The sequence continues at coordinate 38,920,998 of CM064545.1, read as the reverse complement.
TAGGGACCAACATAAACAGTTAGAGAGAAAGAGCATTAGGGTGCTGGGAAAGGAAGTAAGAGGAAGGGGAGAAAGAGGGATTATTATAATGACTTGAGAGGGCTTAAGAGAGAGAGAGAGAAAGAGAGAGTGAGTGAGTGTGCGTGCGAGTGCGAAAGGAGGGAGAGAGAACGTTGGAGAACTTAAAGAGAGTTAGAGATTAGAGAGGATGAAGTTTCGACAAGGCTCGAGTGTCAAGGAGAGAGAGAGGTTTTAAGAGTGGGGAGATAAGAGAAAAGTGCAGGATGGGGGAGATAGAGAGGAGGGAGGGAGGGGGTAAAATAAAGGATGTGAAGAGAGAGATAGTGAGAGAGGATACAGATAGACAGGAACGAGAGAGGTTTTTAGTGTGTTCTTTATACCTCCATCAAGTTAAAAATGACACCCACTAGACCTCCTTTCAAGATAAATTTGTAAATTTTTCGGTAGAAAAATGTCCCGGCCGAAGGCCGATTTCTCTTATATTACATGCTCGCTATAGCTCGCCAGCAAAAACTCGACACCTGAATGACACTAAAGGTCTTAAAATTGACAGAAATGGGGCGAACATTCTTAAAATCGCCAAACTAATGGGACGAACGACTTAAAATCTCGAAAGCAATGGGGCTAAACAGGAGGGAGAAAGGGATCCAGAAAAAAATCCCTCAAGTGGAAATCTCCCCTTAAGGTAGGAAGGGAAGGGAGATTGAGGAAGGGAGACTGAAAGGGAGGAAGAGATGGATAAAGATTGAGTAAGGAAGGGAAAGAAAGGTCGAGGGAGGTAGATAGAAAGGTAGGAAGGGAGATAAGGGAGCAAGATAGATAGGGAGGGAGAGGGGAGGGGAGGGAGATAGTGGCAGAGGGAGGGAGGTAGACATGGAGTGAGTGTGATATGTGGGAGGGAGCAAGATAGAGGGGAGGGAGAGTGAGATAACAGAGCACGGGGTAGGGGTGGGAGCAGAGGGTAGGGGTGGGAGCAGAGGGTGGGGGAGGGAGGTAGAGAGAAACAGGGATAGGAGGAAAGAGGGAAGGAAAACAGGAAATAAAGTTGATGGGTAGGGAAAGAAGGATAACAGCATGGAAGAGGATAAAATTTAATAAAGTACAACAAATCTATGAAGATTATTAGATGATGATAGGGGATGAAGATAGAAGATGCATAGAAGGAGGAGGATAGAGAAAGAGAAAGATGAGAGATTGAAGAAGAAGAGATAAAGGGAGGAGGAGCATGGAGGAAGAAGGAAGAGGAGAGACAAAGGGGAACAGGAGACGAGAGGAGAGAAAAGGAGGAGGAGCATGGAAGAAGAAAAAGAGGGGGAGGGAGGGAGGGAGGCATGAAAGAGGAGGATGGTAGTAGCGTATATTGTGTAAGGTTACTCTGGTAGTAGTGGTTGAGTTGCCAGTGGTGGTGGTGGTTGTTGTGATAGTAGTAGTGGTAGTAGAGCTATTATCATCACTGTTATGATAGTGTGGTAGTTCTCGAGACTCGTGTGGATTACCTGATTGAGTCATCTATTATTTTACTACTGGTTGAAGGTAAGAGAGTGTGGTAGTTATGGAGTGATTGTGGAGAGGTTGTGGAAAAGTTGTGGTAGTTGTGGTATGTGGTAGTAGTTGTGGTGATGCGCTTTGATGACTTACACGAGTCAATGTTTAACTTACAGAGAAGGTAAGAGAGTGTGGTAGTTATGGAGTGATTCTGGAGAGGTTGTGATAGTTGTGGAAAAGTTGTGGTATGTGGTAGTAGTTGTGGTGATGCGCGTTGATGACTTACACGAGTCAATGTTTAACTTACAGAGAAGGTAAGAGAGTGTGATACCTATGGACAAATTGTGGTAATTGAGATAATGTGGTAATTATGAAGAAATTGTGGTAGTTGGTGGGATATTGTGGTAGTTAGGGAGATCTATGTGAAGTGGTGGAGATCGTGTGGTATATCAGGAGGCAGTGTTATATAGTTGATGAGGTAATTGTGGTTGATATTGTGGTAGTTGTAGTGGATAGAAGTTGTGGAAGTGGTGGATGGAAGTGGTGGCTGGGGGTTGTGATAGCTGTGGTGGATAGAAATTGTAGTAGTTGTGGCTTGTGTGGTTTACCTAATTGGGTCAACAGTTAACTTACATTTAATATTGTTAGGTGTGGTTGGAATTGTGGTAGTTGTGGTTGGCTTAAGTAGGTCAACAGCTAACTACCATACACACTAACTGAGAAGTAAGATATAGTTGGTAGTTGTGATTGCTAGTTTAGATTGTGGTGGTATGTGGTAATAACGATGAGAGAGAGAGAGAGAGAGAGAGAGAGAGAGAGAGAGAGAGAGAGAGAGAGAGAATACACCTCTCATACCAGTGCGAATGTTGGTAGTTGTGGTTGCAGTTACGTGATGTTCGTTGTGTAATATGTGTCAAGTTAGGGATGATTGCGTAACGCTAAGGGTGATTGTAGCAATTGTATATAGTTACGGGTGATTTAGTAGGTGTGTCGAGTTATAGTGATTGTGTAATGATAAGATGATAGGTAATTGTTTATAGTAACGGGGTGATTGTAGTAATGGTGTAGTCAAGGATAGTCAATATATGTATAATGTCTTTGGTGTAGTTAAGTGATTGTAATTCATATTTTTGTTTACCAACCAACTTTACTTTTTAAACTCAATTAATGAAATCAACAAATACATGTGGCACCCAAGGACTCACACCGAAATTCCGCCAAGGATGATCGGTAATTGTTTATAGTTAGGAGGTTATTGTCGTAATCGTGCAGGCTGTCGAACGAAATAGGAGACCCACTTTTTTTCGCCATCATTACTAAACATACAAAGATAAAATTATGCTTCACAGTTATGTCTTTGAAAGTGATAAAATAACCAAAACAATACAGTCCCCCATGCTAATTTTCTTATATTTCTTTGCATATTCATTACAGCCCCGTTTTGCCACACTGTTATTGTATGGTTATGATGATTGTGTCTAATGCTAAGGGTGATTGTGGTAATTGTGTACACTTAAAGGGTGAATGTATTTATTGTGTAGATGTGCTGTTATTGTATGGTTATGATGATTGTGTGTAATGCTAAGGGTGATTGTGGTAATTGTGTACACTTAAAGGGTGAATGTATTTATTGTGTAGATGTGCTGTTATTGTATGGTTATGATGATTGTGTTGTAATGCTAAGGGTGATTGTGGTAATTGTGTACACTTAAAGGGTGAATGTATTTATTGTGTAGATGTGCTGTTATTGTATGGTTATGATGATTGTGTGTAATGCTAAGGGTGATTGTGGTAATTGTGTACACTAAAGGGTGAATGTATGTATTGTGTAGATGTGCTGTTATTGTATGGTTATGATTGTGTGTAATGCTAAGGGTGATTGTGGTAATTGTGTACACTAAAGGGTGAATGTATGTATTGTGTAGATGTGCTGTTATTGTATGGTTACGATCATTGTGTGTAATGCTAAGGGTGATTGTGGTAATTGTGTACACTAAAGGGTGAATGTATTTATTGTGTAGATGTGCTGTTATTGTATGGTTATGATTATGTGTAATGCTAAGGGTGATTGTGGTAATTGTGTACACTAAAGGGTGAATGTATTTATTGTGTAGATGTATGGTGATTACTTGTACAACTGTGGTAATTGTGTACATTTATGAGTGAGAATAGTTATTGTATAGATGTATGGTGATTACGTGTACATCTGTGGCAATTGTGTACATTTATGAGTGAGCATGTAGTAATTGTGTACATGTATGGTGATTACTTGTACAACTGTGGTAATTGTGTACATTTATGAGTGAGAATGGATTTATTGTGTAGATGTATGGTGATTACTCGTACAGCCGAGGATAAGTATGATAATTGTGTTGTAATTAAGGGTAATTATGTTACTAATGATGGGGATGGATGTGTTAATTGTGTAACATTACGTACGGCTGGCGAGTGTGGGCAGCTGGCATGATTGTGGGTGAGTGTGTAATGTTAGTGATTGTTATGGTGGTTGTGGTAGGTGATAACAGTGAAGTGATTGTGATTAACATTAGGTTGAGGTAGTTGTGGTTGTGATAGTTGTTTAGTAGTAGTGGTGGTTGTTGTTGTAGTGATAGTTGTGTAATGTTAGGGATGGTTGTGGTGGTTCTGTTTTGGAAGATTGTGGTAGATGATAACAATGAAGTCTGGATATATATATATATATATATATATATATATATATATATATATATATATATATATATATATATATATATTAGATGGTAGTTTTGATGATAAATTTGCTTGTGATGGTAGTAGTTGTGGTTATAACAGTGGTAGTTGTAGCGATGTTTGTACTTGTGGTAGAGGTAGCGATGTTTGTAGTGGTAGTGGCAGTGGTGGTAGGTAATAGTGGTGAATCATGCCAACAACGTAACAATAGCCATTTGTATGTAAGGGATGTTGGTAGTTTAGGTGGCAGCGATGGTGGTAGTGGTGGTTGGGTTGGCTGTTGTGGTTGTCATGGTGGTAGTGGTGGTTGTTGTGGTAGTTTAAGTGGCAGTGCTGGGGGTAGTGGTTGTCATGGTGGTAGTGGTGGTTATTGTGGTAGTTTAGGTGGCAGTGATGGTGATAATGGCTCCAGTTGCTGTGATGGTGGTAGCTTGGTTGATGGCAGTGGAGGAAGGTGATAATGGTTGTGGTAGGTTAGGTGGTAGCTGTAGTATGTTATGTGATAGTTGTGGTGGTAGTTTTATAGTAGGCGTGATTGATGGTGGTAGTTGTAGTTAAAGAGGTGGTTGCAGTGGATGTTATGGTAGTTGTGGTTGATAGCGATTATACATACCAGTTCTAACTAAGGGGATGTGGTGTTGTGGTAGTGATGATAGTAGTGGTGGTAGTTATCATTATCTTAGCATGGTGGGTGTAAAGTTGGTAATTGTGGTTTGTTTTACAGTAATTGCGGTGGGAGTGATGTTGATGGTAGTGTTAGATGTGTGGGTTCTCTAAGAGGATAAACTCGGGGAAAATGCAGAAAACGAAAATTGCCACGAATATGTTATTATTTTTATTAATCTCACCACCACACCCCCAATGAAATTAATTAAAGTATATATGATCCACCGGGATTCGAACCCGGGTTATCACACACATATTTTTGCCACCTTAACCATTACACCACCAGGACGGGAGAGAATGAGAGAGATGAAGTTTGTACTCATGAGTTTGTGTGTGCATAAGAGAGAGAGAGAGAGAGAGAGAGAGAGAGAGAGAGAGAGAGAGAGAGAGAGAGAGAGAGAGAGACTGACTGACTAGAATTCTGTACAATATAAGGGCTAACTTTACTATAATATAATCTGTGTTATCTTAAGGGTATACTGTACTGGCCTTATCAGTATACAGTCTACTAACTACACCACCACCCCATTGTTGTTATAGTGAGGAGGGTTATAAGGGTACGTGATGGTGATAGTGATGATGGTGAGTTGTAGATATTTTGTTGTGATGATGGTATTGGGTTATGATGGTGAGCTATGTGGAGTAGTTATATTGAGTTATGATGGTGACAGTGATATTGAGCTATGTGATGAAGGTGTAGTGAGTTATGGTGGTGACAGTGATATTGAGCTATGTGGAGGTCATGGTGATAATCAAACGATGTAATGGTGATAGTGATGCTTATATAGTGTGTGTGTGGGTGGGTGGAGAGAGAGAGAGAGAGAAGTGTGCGTGTGTGTTGTTGTTGTTGTTGTTGTTGTTGTTGTTGTTGTTCTTGTACCCCAAGCTGCCTGGCCGAACAGCCCCAAGGCCCCGAGCAAGGCCAAGGCCATAACCGAGCGCCCCCACAGAACCGTCCCTGCCGACCACAATAAAGCCTGGGTGACCGAAGCCACTCCATGGCGGGGAGCTGAGGAGGGTGCGGAAACGCACAGGAAACCAAAGACCCATCCAGGGCCCTGTGCCCCTCAGCAATTATGAAGAGAAAGTTGATGGGCAAAGGAAAAATGTGGCGCTTTGGCTTCCAATCTTGGTAGATTGGGAGGTCAATCCACGGAAGAGACACCGTCACTTGAGATCTAGAAAATATATAAGTAAAAGGAACAGTCAGAGTAAGCTATGGGTATGGCAGAGATCGCTCAGTTCTCACTCTGATAGACCAGCCCATCACCACATGACTAGAACCCAATCCTCTCAGCATCAGCTAGGAAAGGCCCTAGAAAGCCGCCTTGTGTAGTTGTGTATGTTTATATTGGCTGTAATAGTTGGAGCTACAGTTATTATTTTCAATCAAAACATTCCCTAGTATGATAACCTTTCTTGTAGCATGTATCTGTAAAACTCTCTGGTCAGTTCTCAATTATCTTCTTTGAAGGTAATGAGTTTGATAACGATCTCTATTAATCGCAATCTGTTTTAATGAGCTTGGGTTAAATTATTAGCTTTTTGATAATGTTTGTTATGTATCGGGGGAGTTCTCTCTCTCTCAGATTAATACACACACACACACACACACACACACACACACACACACACACACACACACACACACACACACCTTTTTCTCTCTTTATCTATCTATCTATCCCTTCTGGGGTATTCGACTTATATCATATACTCTTGCAGCTTATATTCACGAGTTGTGTTTAGATATGATAGTGATGTATTTTTCAGCTACATTAGTCAAGTTTAATTTTATCAGATTACCATACATAATCGTAAAACAAAAATAAAAAGGTACAGGTGGAATTTCAGCTTGGTAAATCACACCCAACTAGTGACATAACTCTATTTTTTATCTTGGTATTTTTGGTGGCTATAACTGCACACCCAGCCATTGGAATAGTATCATAACTCTTCGGTATTTTCCTTAATTCGAAGGCTAATGACCGCAACTGCAATTTTCCTGTTCGCAGTTGCCTAAGTTCTTCACAAGTGTAGTGTACGTTTATTAGGAAGAGTGCAGGTGTTTGTGTGTGTGTGTGTGTGTGTGTGTGTGTGTGTGTTCAACCATGCGTTCAAAACATATAACTGTTTTCCTTCGAGTATGGCTTACTAATTCAAAATACTTTTATTGTTAATACAATAAATATTTTATCACCAATTTTCGTTGTCAGACATACAAAGTTCTATGATATGCTGTAAACCCTTGGTATGATATAAACCTATGATATGTTGTTTTATATGCTGTAAACCTATGATATGTTGTTCTATATTCTGCAAACCTATGGTATGTTGTTCTATGAAATGCTGTAAACCTATGATATGTTGCAATTGAGAAAGAGTTGATTGAAGGCAGGTGTTGCAAGCCCCCCTCCCTCCTTCCCACACACACCTGAACTAACTTTAATCAACATCACATACACCTGCGAGAAACTTAGGCATTTGCAAAGAGACTATTGCAATACGGTCGCCCATTATAATGTTTTTAATAAATGGCAACATGACACCTTAGCAACATGAAAACACCTTAGCAACATGACAGCACCTTAGCAACATGACACCTTAGCAACATGACAGAACTTAGCAACATGACAACACCTTAACAACATGACACCTTAGCAACATGACAACACCTTAGCAACATGACACCTTAGCAACATGACAACACCTTAGCAACATGACAACACCTTAGCAACATGACAACACCTTAGCAACATGACAACACCTTAGCAACATGACACCTTAACAACATGACAACACCTTAGCAACATGACAACACCTTAGCATCATGACAACACCTTAGCAACATGACATCACCTTAGCAACATGACGACACCTTAGCAACATGACGACACCTTAGCAACATGATGACACCTTAGCAACATGACGACACCTTAGCAACATGATAACATCTTAGCAACATGACACCTTAGCAACATGGTCACCTAGCAATGCACACCTACAAATGCAAGTACACACACACACACACACACACACACACAGCAAAACAAAACACACACACACACACACACACACACACACACATACACACACACACACACAACCACAGCAAAACAAAACACACATCTTGGGTAACAAACAAACTCTGGAACGTATCAAAGCCATGCACAAAGACCAACAAATAAAAAGTCTCCCACCCTTATAGTAACTCAAAGCTAAACCCATTTTCTAAAGCTTACCCTTGAATTAGAAAACGTAGGAATTTTGCCCGATTTCCCCGAGAGAGAGAGAGAGATAGAGAGATATTAAAGCTACATTGGCAATCTATTATATGCCTAGAATTTATCAAGTGTCGCTGTTATTTTTTTTTCGAAAGGTAGCCAATTGCATTAGGTATTTTGCAATCGAGTTTCATTTACTGGGAGTGAATTATGTAATTGGTTGTATTCGTCACAGTTGGTTATGAAGTGTTTTTTTTCTTTTCTTTTTGGGGGGGGGGGGATTAATGGTGTTTATTGATAATATTTATAATATTGATAATGTGTGCGTTAAGGGCGAGTTTTCTGGACCTCCTTCTCCCTCGTGTTTACCTCAATTAGGTTTGAAATTTTAAGACATTTGCCCCATTAGTTTGGCGATTGTAAGACCTTTCGTGCCATGTAGGTGTCGATTTTTTTCCTGGCGAGTGATAGAGAGCCTGCAGTTTAGGAGGAAAATAACGGGTATATGTATTTTATAAGTACAATTTATTATGGATAAGTGTGTGGGTGTGGTGGGGTTAATATTGTATATTATGGACGTGTGTATGTGTGTAGGCGTGTGTGCTTGTCTGGGTGTGTCTACTGTAGGTACAGTTCTCTGCACAACTCCCCGAACACTCAGCCAATGATACCCCTTTAATATTCTGCATAAAAAGGGCATGGTTCGCGTTTACTTTATGACAATCACTTTTGGCCCACTAGATGATAAGTAGGGTGTGCGAAAGAGGGTGGCCATACAGTAACCGAGAAGCATAGTGAGTGTGTGTTTGTGCGTTAATGTTTCAACCTGTGTGCGTATTGTATCCCATGCGTATATTCTGTGTGTGTGTTTGTGCGTTCATGCCCTCAGGTCCTTCATTGATCAGCTGACCTTGTAGGCTACTTCTACCAACTTTAAAGTGGAGGTGGAGTGGTTGGACGAGGAGGTGAGGTGGTGTGATTGGAGGAGGTGGAGGTGGAGTGGTTGGAGGAGGGTGGAGGAGGAGGAGGTGAGGTGGAGTGGTTGGAGAAGGAGGTGGAGGTGGAGTGGTTGGAGAAGGAGGTGAGGTGGAGTGGTTGGAGGAGGAGGTGGAGTGGTTGGAGGATTGAGTGTACGTGTGTGTCATAAACCTGTGTGCGTATTATAGCCATAGTATAATTTGTGTGTACGTGTGTCAAACCTGTGTGCGTATTGTAGCGTATTATTTGTGTGATGGAGCGCTTATGTGGTCGCCCTCGGGTTCTTTATTGATCATTTGGCCTTGGTGGCGACTACTCACAACTTTAAGGATGAGGTGCAGGTGGAGTGGGAGTGGGTGGTGTTGGTGGAGGAGGTGGGGTGAGAGTGGGTGGTGAGGGAGGAGGTGTGGTAGTGGGAGGGGTTTGTGGGGGAGGAGGAGGTAGTGGAGTGAGAGTTGGTGGTGGGGGAGGAGGGGTAGTGGGGGAAGAGGGAGGTGTGGTAGTGGATTGGTGTTGGAGGAGGTGGAGTAGCGGGTGGGGGGAGGAGGAAGAGGTGGAGTGGTAGTAGTTGGAGATGGAGTGGTTGGTGTTGGTGGTGGAGGTGGAGTGATAGTGGGAGTGGGTGGAGGAGGAGGTGAAGTGGTAGTGGGTGGTGTGTTTGTTTGGAAAGGGAGGTGGATGGATGGGATCATGGTATAATAGATAAGCCGGTATGTGTATAATGTGTGAGTAGGAGCTTGGATGCGGTGGCCCTCGAGACCTCTATTGATCAATTGACCTCGTAGTGATGCTAACTTTAAGGAGGAGGTGGTGGAGAAGGAGTGACATTGGGTGGAAGAGGGGGAGTGGGAAGAGAGGAAGAAGATGAATGAGAATGAAAAGGATTGAGTTGAAAAGGAAGGGTAAATGTGTAGCAGACTGGTTGTATGTGAACTAGAAGAATATAGGTTGAAAGGAAGGGGTGAAGAAGAGGAGGAGGTAGATAGGAAGGGGAAGAGAAAGGTGAGTAAGAAGGGGAGGGGGAGGAGAAGAGGTTGAGAGGAAGGGGTGAAGAAGAGAGCGAGGAGGAGGTAGATATGAAGGGGAAGAGGTTGAGAGGAAGGAGTAAATAGGGAGAACAAAGAGGAGGTAGATAGGAATGACAAGAGAAAGAGGAGGGAAAGAGGTTGAGAGGAAGGAGTGAAGTGGGGTGGGACTCAAGAGGACCTTGAAGACGTAGGTTCAAGTGGGGTTGAAGGAGGGGGTGAGGAGGAGAGGAGGAGGAAGAAGATAGAAGATGAAAAGAACAGAAGAAGGAAGAGACATGATATACAGTATGCTGCAAGGAAGAGGAAAGAAGAAAGATTTAAAAAGAGAAGAAATGTTTGAGCATTGAAAAGGAGAGGGAAGAAAAATATTTTTTTTAAAAGACGAGTGGAGAAGATGAAGAATAGAATGAACAAATATAGGGATAAAGATTTTATATAAAGAAATATAAATAAGTAAATATTATATATAAGCACCGGTACAACATATAATAAAACAAAACTGAAGTAGAGGAGAAAGCAATTCTTAAAATAAAAACAAATACAGGATCCAAAAGAAATAAACAAAAAGCGAAGGAAAAACAATAGAAACTACACATGAAAACGACAAGAAAACTAATATGATAACAAACTTTCCGACAGAGGGGGAAGAGAAGAGGAAGATAAAGGAAGGAGGAAGAAGACGAAGAAGAGGAAGAGGAGAAAGGAAGACCGTAATAAAAGTGTTGAAAGAAATTGCAAATGAACGAGGAAGGGGAGAGGGAGAGAGAGAGAGAGAGAGTGAGTTTAGGATACGAGAGCCAGATAAGAAAGGAGGGAATAAGGAAGGTATAAGATAAGATAATGGGCGAGAGGGGAAAGATAAAAGATAGGGAAGAAGGAAGGGGAGAGAGAGAGAGAGAGAGCGAGAGAGGAGAAAGAGTTTAAGATACGAGAGCCAGATAAGAAAGGAGGGAATAAGGAAGATAGAAAATAAGAGAATGGGAAGAGGGTGAAGATAAAAGATAACGAAGAAGGAAGGGGGGAGAGAGAGAGAGAGAGGAGAAAGTTTAAGATACGAGAGCCAGATAAGAAAAGAGGGAATAAGGAAGGTATAAGATAAGATAATGGGCGATTGGGGTAGATTAAAGATAGTGAAGCAGGAAGTGAAGAATAAGAAGTAAAGATAGTCTGAAGGAAGATAAGTAGCTAACTAGAAGTGTTTATAGTAGAGTAGATAATATTTGAAGTGTTTAAAGTAGAGTGAGATCTAATTCTTAAGCAAAAATAAAATAATAATACTAATATTCATGAGTGTAAGACAAGTAAGGATTGGAAAATAGTGAATGAAGAGGAATAAAACACCAGTAAAGATAAAAGATAAGTGTGCAAGAGAGAGAGAGAGAGAGAGAGAGAAGTTAGATTAAAGATAGTGAGCGAAAGGAGTGAGAAAGAGATAAGAGGAGAGGGAAGTAGGGCAAGATGAACGATA